>VZSE01002186.1:2154571-2319229 GCA_013398275.1 Promerops cafer | reverse complement strand
CCGTGCCCGCCCGCCCGAGCTGCGGCGAGGCGGGACAGCGTCCCGCGCCCGGGAAAGCGGCGGCCCTGGGTGAAGTGAGGAGCAGCGGAGGCCGCGGCGCGGGGAGGCAGCGGCATGTGCGTGCCCGGGCTAAGCCCCGTCCAGCCGCGCCGCAGAGGTGTGGGCCAGGGCAGCCATGCTCACAACGGGATTCCCCGGTCGGGGTGTCCAGATGTTTGCCAAGGCCTTGCTCCGGTGTCGTGCGGCTGGAGGGAGAGGCGAACCCCAGCCCTGGAGGGGCTTGGGCGCCGCTGCTCCTCGCGCGTCAGCTGTGTGCCCACCTCCTCGTGTGTTGGCCTGGGAGTAAGGGGAGTTCCTCCGTCCCTTCCTTCCATGGGTTTCAAGAAAGAGAAGTTCCCAGAGAACTGGGAAGGAGCTTTTCGCTTGTCAGCCCCAAGCACCTACTGAGGGATGTGATCCATTTCAGGCAGGGACATTGGTCTGTACGGGCAGGCACTGCTCTTGGGACAAGCACTGTGGTGTCACCTTGGCACACACAGGTGTGCCGGTGGTGAGGATGGGAGCAATCCTAAACAGGATGGGAGCAATCCTGAACAGGACTGGAAATGTGGGTGAAATTCTGGTTGACTGAGTTACACTTGTGGAATTTCTAAAATTACACGCTCCAAAACAGGAAGGTTTTGATCTCCCATCCGCATTTGGTGTGGCACAATGACAAGAGCTGAAGATGGTCCCTCCTTCATATTTCTCCATTATGACCTGGCTAGGAAGAGGAAAGATAGAATGAAATGTGACAGAAAAGAGCTTGATTTGAAAAGGCTTTTATACGTTAGAGGCATTTTAACCATAGTAAAAATATGGTGCTGCTTGTAGGCCGCTGTTGAAAGCTGTCAGACAAGCAAGGAAGAGTCTGGCCAAGCTTCTGTAGCAGAAGAGCAGTGCTGAGCATTGTCTGTGGGGGCTGTGGAGTGTGTTTTGTTAGCTGTGCATTAAGACTACTGCCTGTGGAGAATAGCAAAGGAGAAAAGAAAGGACTTGAAATTGCATGTCCTGTAAAAGAAAGACTAGAATGTGCTGAAAATTGTACCAAAATTATAGGGTAGGAGATCCCCAAGTTCTTCTCCCTTATCTTATCTAGTGACCAAGTTTCAGGAGCTGAAGGAGATTTCATTGAGTTGGTGATGATGTTGAATACTGCAGAGCTCAAAAAAGATGAGACCCCATGTGTGGTGTCTTCTTGCTGCTGCCCCCATGCTGAATAGCACAGCCACAGATTTACAGATTTCATTGTCACATCAGATGCTGCTGTGGAGTTACTGTTTCGTATAAATGCCTGTTAATTTTGCAGTTTGTGTGATTTGTTTTGCTAAAGGAGATTAAGTACACGTGTGACAGTAAAAATTATTTGTTTGGCTGTTTTAACATAAGTAATGTTCTCTCATCTTCAGCCATCAAAAGTACAGAGCTATTCTGAAGAAGGAGAAGAGGAAAAAAAAGCGGCAGGCACTTGCCAAACTCAGGGACTCAGGTAACTGAAGTATTTGGTACTGGCAGTGGAACTAGAAGCGATTGGGGTTTTTTTAAGATATCATTTTGTGTATCTGTGTTGGCTGTAGCATGAGTTATGTAGATGCATCAAATTGTGCTTTTTCTCAGAAGCTGCAGAAAAAGATGAATCTGTGTCTGAGGAGGAAGAGGAGGAAGTGGAAGAAGAGGAGGATGAAGAGGAAGAAAAAAAACTTGAGGCAGAAAGGTGAGAAATCTAGAAAATGGCATATATGCAATAAACACTTTTGTAATCAATTCCATTTTAGTACTTTGAAAAGTTTGAATATATTCTGTGAAATGCAATCCTTATTGAATATTTCAGGCTACACAAGCCTTCCCTCTAAAGCCTGAATGATTCTTATGGAAATTTCTCTTTTAAATAAGATTAAGTAAGTTGCAGTTATTACTCTAGTAATACATTTGAATTGTATTTATGACAGTTGCATCAGTCATGCATAGTCCTTAAGCTGGTGGTCTAAGTGGAGTCTGGTTTCTTTGGTAGACAAAAACTACATGAGCAGTGGTTGCTGAGAGAAGAAAAGGCCCAAGAAGAGTTCAAGCTAAAGAAAGAAAAAGAAGAGGCTGCAAGAAAGCGTCAAGAAGAGGAAGAGGTATAAAGATGTAAAACCTTACAGTTGTGCTTGGCAACAAGGTAGACTTAGTGTAATAACTTTTATTATTTTGTGATGGACCCATTTTTCTTGATGTTGGTGTGTTTGAAAGCATAGACTCTCCACTCTTTTGTATAGAAAAGCAAAATTGAAAAGAGAAGAAAACAACAACTCTTAAAAAGGCTTTTATCAAAGATTCATTTGCTTCTGACTGGATGAAAACTTAATGGTCAAGGAATTGTAATGCAACATGTCAGTTTTGACTTTGATTGTAAAGCATTGTTCCTTAATTTATTTTTTTTTTATAAAGAGGAAGATCAAAGAAGAATGGGAAGAGCAGCAAAGAAAAGAGAGAGAAGTGGCACAGCAGAAGCAACAGGAGAAGAAGGAGAGAGAGGTGATTCCTGGTGGTGGGAGGATATGCATGTTATATATCCTGTGACGTATCAGATGCAACAGTTAAGCACATTGAAGAGGGATTTTGTTATAATTAGCAAATGCTAATGTTAACCCGTTCTAAGTTCCTAAACCATTATTCAGTGTTAAAGAGCAGCCAGGGGGTCCATGTACTGAAGTGCAACTCTTGTTAATGCATCTGGTTGTTCACAGTATGTAATTGTTTACATCAGGTAAATACAAAGGTACTGTGCCAATGCAGGTTCTGCTAAGTGCAGTTTCTGCATCATCTGTTAAAGATAATCCTTCCTTAATGTCCCAGTTGAACACAGTCAGTGCTGAAGAAAATGCCCAAAGAGGATATGGAATATGGAAGTACATTGGTGCTGTTCCTTAACACAGTTCTTAATCAAAAGATGTGTTACAGCTCTTCTTTACCTGACTCATCCAACAAGACGTATCTTTTTTCAAAGCTCCTTGGGTGGAATAAAAGATGATATCGAAGATACAAGTCATTGATAACATTTCTGTTAATGACACCTTCTTCTTAAGTTTTAGAAGTTCAGTGACATGGATGTAAGATGTCCTATACAGTAATCCAGTGTGAGGACTGGCCTCTTACTGCCACTGAAGCGTGACTGCAGCTTTCTAGGATCTGCTCATTTTAGATTCTCCACAATCACAAAGTTTCCAGTCATTTCAGTGGGACGTGTCTTGCGGCTGTGTTTGACAGCCACAGCAGGAGAAGAGCCATGAGCAGACAGTTCTGGCTGCCCACACTTAATAGTTGGTTGGGCCACTGATTATGTGACACTTGAATGAGGGATGCCAAAGAACAGCAGTTGTTGTATTTCCTGTCTTACTTCCTCTGGTGTTCAGGTGTCATTTCTCTCTTTGCAGAGTAGGGAGAGAATGCTCGTGTCCTTTATTTAGGGTTGAGATACAGTTTGGAGAGAGTTGAACCATGGTAACAGCAGGATTTTATTCCTCCCCTCTGTCCTTGTATCTGGGTTTGCCCAAGCCCTCAGTGGGATAACTGAGTTCAGGTGCTCCTGAACTAGATGGAAGCAGCTTTCTTTTTCGTTTGGTTTTTGGATTCTTTGCTTTGTGTTTTTCTAGGCTATAACTTACGGGGATAGTGAGTTAAATTGGCTCATAGAGGGCAATGACAGGCACCCAGAGGGAAACTAAGTACCCAGCTAGGAGCAGAGCCACTCATTTTAGCAGCAGAAAGTTGTTTAATTGGTTTTGCCTGTGTCTTGAAACAGCACTTCACTCAAATTCTAACAGTGATACAAGTAAAAAACTGATTTCCCTCCCTAAAAAGAAGAAATAGATTTTCTGGTTTGATGGGTGGTGGTGGTGGTGTGAGGCTTTTTTGGAGAGGGTGAAAGAGTAGTTTTTGCTTTGTCTTTTTTTTTGTTGTTTGTGTGGTTTGGGGAGTTTTGTTTGTTTGTTCTGTTTCGTTTTTCTTTATTAGGGCAGGTACTGTCTGATATCATTGGTGATCAGTACCAGATGCTGTCTGGGTCTTCATCTTTAATTGCATTTTTTAATTTTTATTTGCTCTTTTTAAATTTAATTAATTCTCTTCCAAACTAAACCAGTCCTAGCATATTTTCTTGTATTGATTATGTTTAAATGTCTTTTTTCTAGGACCTTCATAGAACAATTTATTAGAAGTAGTGTCCAGCCAGTTTTGGAGAGTGGTACTGTTTTGCTCAGCCCACTTGGAAAAAAGGAAGGGAAAGAATATCCTCATTGTTTTCCTCTATTTGGAAGGCTAGATATGGTTAACTTATGATGTTTAAGTTTCTTACCAGTTACATCTCTTGCTTTAACAGAGGCTCACTAAGCATTGCATTTTTCTGTGTGTTCCACAAAACGTCTAAGTTAAAACATTTTGTGCAACTAAACTATTATGGACTTACTTGTAACCAGGCTGTGTACTAGAGCAGGAGATAAAACTATCATTGAACTATTGATGCTTCAATCTAAGAAAGAAAATTAAGCTTTTATGTTGTCTGTCATTTAGTTTAGAAAATCATCTACGTGAGGGTCTTGTCTGATGTATCCTTTAACAGCTTTGTAGTACATGAATTGCTACAGAGCCAAAGTAAATCTCCTGTTTTTAAAGCAAACCCCATCATACTTTCATTATGCATAATCACTGAGCATTGTAAATTAGGTTCTTAACTAAAGAAACCAGATGTTTTGCGTATCCTCAGGGTTTTCACTAGTCCTGTGTTTGCACCATTTATAGGCAGCTGTGCAGAGGATGCTGGATCAAGCTGAAAGCCAGGTATGCTCAGAGACTTTCTGAAAAAAGAACTGAAAAGTAATTTAATTTCCATCCGGTGTTTGCCTTCTAGCATGCTGTCCATCTGCTCTCGAGAACCTAATGGCCTGAATAAATTTAATATATAGTGGCTTGCATGAGCTGTAAACAATTATTTACTGGGTGGAACATAATTAAGCATATTTCTGGCTGGTTGGTGGCAGTGCAGTTGTGCATGCTGATGACTGTTCAGGATGTCTGAGTCAAAATGAACCTGGAAATACTGCTGTGTGCTGTTAAAAAACACTATGCATGATGGTTTATTTGTGAATTGTAATTCTAAATAAATCTGTCAGTCCTGGGTGGCAAGATAAACTTGTCTTTTTAAGCAGATGTCAGGCTCTAAAAAAGAGGATTCAGTGGTAGAGGAGGGCACAGATTGTTAAGGAAAAGAGAAAAAGGTGGGTGAGGGAGAAGCTTGACTGCTTGGATGCCTGGAAAAGCATGGTTCTCAAGCTGGCAGTGTGTAGAAAAGAAAACTGCAGTTTTCATTTGAATCTTAGAGATTGCCTTAAAGAATAATTTGGCTTTTTATCCCTGTCACATGGTTAAACTAGTTATCCATTGTTTATTGACTGCTACAGCTACACTGGAGTTACATTTGGTTCCAAATCATGTTTAAACAGTTCTTTAGGTAGGGAATCTGTTTCATAAGATGGGCAGGAAACTGCTCTGAACTGCTGCCTGCCCAGAGCTCAAGATGCATTAGCAGTCATGTCTGCAAAGGAATAGTCAGAAATGTGGTATGTTAGAGACTGCATTAGAGTATCAGTTCAGGGTTCATTTACTTTTGACATAACAGGGCTGTTCTGGTGATAGAAAATTATGGCTGCAAGTCATGAACAGAATTGGTAGCTAGGTCAAATGCTGCTTGTGAATAAAAAGAATTTTCAGTTGATTTAAAATGAGAACTTAGGCCACTCAGCTTTACAGATTGTTTGGTTAGAATGAAAATTCCTTTTTAAATACGTGTCTTGGTTGTAGTCATTCAAGGCTTGCAACTTGGTGAGACCATTTTGAATTACAGAAGTCTTAATGACCCCAGATGATCAGTATGGACACTTTTCTTTCCAGTGCTAACTATGAATTTAATTTTTTTTAATTCTGGCCTTTGGCAGGTTACTTTTATTTTAGCCTTTTGTAGATGCACATAACAGTGATAATGATGAGCTTGCTGAGCTTTGGGCTGTTGCAGAGAAGAATAAGTAAATAGTCCTAGCTTTCTCTCTGCCAGGTTATGGTGGTTTTGGCTGGGGTAGAATTAATTTTTTTCATGGTGGCTAGTATGGGGCTTCATTTTGGATTTACACTTAAAATAGAGTTGAAAATGTGGAGATGTTTTTGTTATTGCTGAGCAGGGCCTACACAGACTCGAGGCCTTTTCTGCTTCTCATGCTGCCACACTGGTGAAGAGGCAGAGGTTGCATGGTTGGTTGGGAGGAGACAGCCAGGACAGGTGACCCAAACTGACCAAAGGGAAGTTCCAGACCATCTGACATCATGCTCAGTACATAAGGTGGGGGGAAGAAGGAGGAAAAGGGGGACATTTGGAGTGACAGTGTTTGTCTTCCCACGTCACACTGTTCTATGTGGTGAGGCCTTGCTTTCCTGGAGATGGCTGAACACCTGCCTGCCCATGGGAAGCACTGAATTAATTCCTGGGTTTGCTTTGCTTTCTTGCCTAGCTTTTGCTTTCCCTCTTAAACTGTCTTTATTTCAACGCAGGAGTTTTTAATCTTTTAAAAAGATTAAAAAGATTCCATTCTCTCCTTGATCCCACTTGGTGGGGCTGTGAGCAAGTGGCTCTGTGGGGCTTGGCTGCTGGCTGGCGTTAAACCACGACACAGGTGTATAAAGTGAGACCCAAGGCACAGGGCAGCTTTGAAAAACAGTGCTTTAAATAGGTTCAGCTTGCCTTGTAGAAACATAGTGCTCATAACTGCATGTGAATTCAGTTGTTAAGTTTTATTTTTGACACTCAATTTCTTTACTGTTTCTAACTTTTGTCTATTTTAATGTTTCTTCCACAGCTGGAGAATGGCGTGAGTTGGCATAACCCAGAGCCCCCAGAGAATCTGGGAACAGAGAAGGATAGAGCGAATTGCCCATTTTATATTAAAACAGGTTCCTGCCGATTTGGAGACAGGTAATCCATTGAGTATCTACCAGGATGGAAGTGTGTTGGGGAGATAAAACAGAGGCAACTTAATTAGGTCATAAGCAAACTGAGGAAAAATTGCTGCATAAAATACTTCTGTGTATTTGGATGTGGATTGAGAGCAGACCACTGCCTGGCTGGAATTGAGCTATTTATTCTTATGGCATACTGCTGATGGTGCATTCTGGTTACATTGGTCAGACTTGAGTTTTCCTTAGCTCAGACTCGTGCACAGATATATTCTGACAGAATGTATATGATCTGTTATTAGTACAGGTCTGATATATGAGATACTAGTTTTTTATGTTTTCTAATTTGCATATGCTCAAATCCCAAGTGGACTAAAGTAAATTAAGGTAAATCTGCACACTTGGGAAGATTGTCAGGTAGCTCCCAGAGTTCTCATTATTTAAATGTGTGATACATTCAGTTGTGATTCTGGTACACTGACACGGTGCCCCTATCTCAGGAAGGAAGTGTAGTAAAAGGCAAGAACAGAGAAGCTCAGCAGGATGATAAGAGATGAGCAGCAGCTCTGTAGAAGTGGCTGACAAGTCCAGACTCTGCCTTCAAAGAGGGGCATGGAAGAGGACTGTGGTAGATGAACAGCAAACTCAGCAGTAGGGTGGGAATGATGGTTTGCAATTTAGTCAGGTGTCTCAGAATGTTTACCAGCTTTGAAAAAGAAAAGACTTTGTCATATGAAACAATTGGCAAACTTGTTCCCAGAGGACGTAGAGGAAGCCAGAAGTAGAAATGAGTTTATGGAGTATATGTTCATTAGCGACCAGGAACAATGATGACCCAAATGCAGCTTCTGGCTTGAAAATCCCTAATTTTTTTTTGGGTTTTTTTGTGCTAAGGAGAAACAACAGCTTAGCAGGGCAGGACTCTGATATTTATTACATGAATCTTCAGCAAAAACTTATGATGTTATTTTACTAACTTGTATCATTGAAATGTGCATGGTCTAGCTGTTGCATTTTCTTTATCCTGGGAGTAATTTCTTCCAGTGTGATGTATATTGTGAATAATTATAAGATAATTCAACTATATGGAAGCTTCAAGTTCACATCTTTTTTTTTTCTATTCTGAAATATGTGTTGAATTCCATAATAAAAATTTCACCAGCTATGTCACTGCAGACAGCATTTTTTTTTTCAAATGTCTGGGTCTTTGTAATCTTTGCAGTACTTTTGTTTCAGTGGTCTTTAATGGAGATAACCTCTGTGGATTATTTATGGACTGCATAAAACTCAGTTTTGCTTTGAACTTTGCATTTGAACTGTGAATAACCCTTGGAAAATAAATACTGAGAAACATATTCTGCCCTTCCTCTTTCACCCCTGCTGATCTCAGCTACCTCCCTTTCATCTTCCTTCTTTTTCCTCACATATCTGCTCCCTTCATTATCTGGTCATTTTAACATCTGGTGCTGTCTGTAAATTGAAGGACTGGTACAGCTAGGGTAGGACTGGAAGGATGGGTTGCAAGTTGTGAAAAACTAAGAGCCAGCGTTATCAACAAATAACTGTTGAATCTTGTCAAAGCTCACCATGTCCTTAAGAAGCTGAAACTGGCTGAGTTTGCTACTACCAATTTCCCCAGTAATTCAAACACTAATGTTTTGCAGTAATAATGGATTCTTGGGTCATTCATTTTCCTTGGGGTTCCTTTTGTTCTGTCATGTGAATATATCATTTTGTATAACGACAATATTAGGTGGGTTTAATATTTTCTGTTCTATTATTGAAATTGAACAGTAAAAGGAGGCAGCTTCTAAAATGTAAAAAAACAATAAGCATCAAATTAATTGTCTCCTGGTTTAGTTTTGGGTTTGGAGATTGGATTTTTTTATTGTTGTTTGCTTTTTGAAGTCTGAGGGGTCAACCAGAAGGTTGAGTCTATTTCTGACTGACTGGGTACAGAAAAACTTCCTAGCTGAAGTCTGGATTGTAATTGTCCATTTTGAGACCTGACCTCCCTGCAGTTCTTCTGTGCTGTCCGGTGACATAAAGAGACTAGACTAGTCTGGATGTTTTCCTGGTCATGTCGTGAAAAGGAGAGAACTATTGGAGAGTGCATGACCCAGTTGCTTGGGGACGTATTGAATGGGAATCATAAAGCACAGAGATATAAACATGGAGAACATCTGTGTTCTTACTGAATCTAAAGGTGTCTAGGGGAGAAGTGTATTTCAGCATGTTAGTGAGGTGGCCTGAATATGATGGATGGTGAGGGAGATCTAATACTTTTATGGCTGCCAAGAAGATGCAGATTAAGATGCGACTGATTTAGAAGAATGTTTTTGTTTGTTTTTTGGTTTTTATAGGTTTTTTGGGTTGGGTTTTTTGTTGGTTTTTTAGGTTTTTTGTTTTGGTTTTGTTTGTTTGGTTTGTTTTCTTTGTTTTGTTTTGGGTTTTTTGGTTAGAAGTGGGAAAATACCAGTCTTATACTCATCCAGGTGCAGATCTAAATGTGCAGATCTAATATGTGTGTTCTTCCCTCATTCCCACTTTCCACCCCCACATGATGAGAACAACTTCAGTAAAAGTTGTTCAGCTTGCAAAAAGAAGAGCAGGGACTTGCTTTAAAATCTCTTTATAGAAAGACTCCTGACAATCTTTTAAGCCCTTCAAAAAATGGGAACACATTAACCCTAGTAGCCTAAAAGAAATTTCTTCAGCTATCATTGTGACACTGGTATCTATAGCTTTTGTAGTTCTGCTTTCTTAAGCAAGCATGTGTTTGTTAAAGGCATTAAGGAAGCCTTAAGGTTATGTACAAACTCACTCTGAAATACTTGGTTTAGTAATCAAAATATCTTGATCTTCCACTAATGGATTTTCTTTTATAATAACTGTAACAGAAAATGACAAATGTTTGAAGCTTTAACAAGTGTATCTTCTGCTGAAAGTGCCAATCTTTCCACTTTTCTTTCTTCACTACACCTGTCCAGGTGTTCTCGCAAGCATAACTACCCCACATCTAGCAAGACACTGCTCGTGCGAGGGATGTTCATCACGTTTGGCATGGAGCAGTGCCGGAGAGACGACTACGACACAGACGCCAGTCTGGAGTACAGTGACGAGGAGACCTACCAGCAGTTCCTGGAGTTCTATGAGGATGTGCTCCCCGAATTTCAGAATGTGGGGAAAGTGGTTCAGTTCAAGGTATGCATCTAAGTGCGGTTCATGAGCCGTAAAAGAAATTCTGTTCAGCATGCCCCAGCTAAATCCTGTGTGCACTAGGGAACTCTGCTGTGTCCTTACAACAAACTGTCACCTGTAAACTTGTCACTGCTCTGACAGAGCACCATCTTACTCTGGGTCAGTCTTCTCTCCCATTCCCCTGAAGTGTTACAAAAGCTTGTGCTTCTATATTGCAAGTTATTCACACTGCTCAACAGTCCACTTATCTCATAGTCCTTTCTTTTCTTATCCTGTGCTAAGCCCCAGAGGGTCCATTAAGACTGTTAGACAATATAAATACATCTGAGCTACTGTATTTGGGCCTAAGGAATGTAATAGTGGGGCTATGAAATGCATTTGGAGTGTACACCCAAACAATGTAATTTTAGGCCTGGCTGAATAAAATAAAATCAGATTACAGTGAACTGAAAAGATAGCAGATATTTCAGTAGGAAGAATTATAGAAAGGTAAGTTACATAAATGGTCTTGAGATTTGTCATCCATCCTTAGTTTGTGCATTTGGTTTGCTCGGTGTTTTGTACTGATTTTTTCCCATTTATATTGTTATTTCTTACGGGGATAAAGAGGGATAAAGAGATGAATGATGTGTGTTAACAGTCCCATGTTGCCCCAAAATATGCAGCTTGGATGGTGCAATATCCTTGTATTAAAGTCTATTGCAGCATCCCTTTCTGCTTGCCATTCCTGAGTGTTTTCCTGCAGTGACCAGGAGGCATTGAGTGCCTTTTCTTCTTTTGTGCTCATCTACTGACAGCTGCCTCAAGACCGAGATGGCATTAGCATTTCGAGCAAGAGGAAAGTAGAGTGAGTGAGTTTTCAGTAGTTGTATGTGAGCTTTATAGGTAAGAAACCTTCATTTGTTTGGAGGAGTGGAGCATCCCCTCCATATTTTGACTCATGGCCGGTTGTTCTCTATTAGAAGACAGGATGCAGATTCCCTATGGAGCATGGCTTGAAAAGCTTTATCAGCAAAGTCAGGTCCTTGGCTTTGTACCATCATTCCGTGCAGGTGTGCTAAACTGCACGTGCTTGGGTCCCTGTGACTATTAGTGTGGCATTCCTTGGATTCTGAGGCAGTTGTGCAACAGCAAGATGATTCTCATGCACATTTTCACTACATTAGAGATGCTTCAGAAAGACATGTTGGCTGCAGGGATCTTAGCTGTGAGTCAGCTGAGACTTTGTGACCGTTCAGAATCAGATTATACACACCCCTCTTTCATCTGACTTCCTTTTCCAGTGGTTTTATCCTTCCAAGGTTTTATTCTGGCTGTTTTTTCTGGGAAGCTGCTTCAGAATCTGGAAGATCCTGATAAAACACTACCTTAGAACACTGGGGTTCTTCCCCTACCCAAAAATATCTATGGCAAAATCATTCTCATTTGTTCTTGTATTGACACTGTTTATCTCAAATAGTTTGATTCCTTATCCTGTAATATTATTTATACAAGTGCTTGTTATTGTGGCTGAAGCCCTTTGCTGATTCAGTATACAAAGAGGTATTCCCTGAGGGTCAGTCAGGGTTCAGGGATGAAAGGAGCCACTAACCTTGTTTGCTAGAGATATTGGAAGAGGCCTGCGGGCAACAGAGATTGGAATCACAGTTTGCCCTGGAGAACTGGCTTCCACCTGCTTGGACCTACATGTTGGAATCTTTTGTAACTAGCAGCAAGCTTTATCAAAGTTAATTTGTGTATTTTTGAGAGCTTTAAATCTACTTTGAATGCTAAATCATTACAAAAAACAGTTTTTCAGAACTGTACAGTGAAAGATGGTGTCTTCAGCTTTTTGAACCCATTTTACAGGGATGCTGTGAAGATACATTGCTCTAGAGTCTCTTACTGTAATGAATCCCTCATTTCCACTTGAGGATACACCTGCTCTGTTGTCAGAGCAGGATTTGGCTGTTGCACAGTAGGGTTGGCCGAGGTAAGTGCAAGACAATGGAGTACAAGCTTTCTTGTGGACTAAGTGAAGCCAAGGTCCCAGAGTTAATCAAAGCATAATGCTGGAAACAGTTAAACATAAACCAGAAAGGCTTTTTTTCTTTTTCTTTTCTTTTCTTTTTTTTTTTTGGTTAACACTAAGTGTTCAGAAAAACATCATCTCTAAGTAGATATGGATGAATTGTCATAAATGAGAATTGCCCATCTCAGAATGTGTGAGCTGCTGTACAGCATAAACCTTTCACTGCCCTAACTTCATGTTTCCATCCCCTCAGGTCAGCTGCAACTATGAACCTCACCTGCGAGGAAATGTGTACGTCCAGTACCAGTCGTAAGTACTCACAGTCTTTCCAAGTGTTAGAGCTAAACTCCAGAGCTGAGTAATGAATAAGAAGTGTTTGTATCATCCATGCAGTTCATTCTCATACTGCAGTGGGACCCCAGAATTGGTAAGGGGTGTCTGAAACGATCGTGTGATGGTAATGCCCATCTGTTATTTTTCATTTTTAAAGGGAGAAGGACTGTCAGGCAGCTTTGGCTCTGTTCAGTGGACGATGGTATGCAGGCAGACAGCTTCATTGTGAATTCTGTCCTGTGACGAGGTGGAAAACTGCCATATGTGGTGAGTCTTGGAAAAGAGAGTATGTGTTACTGAAAGAGTACTCACTCATGGGAGTGAAAAAGAGGAATTAGGCTGTAGCTTTCAGATCTTCCTAATGTTGTATTCATTGCTGTTTGGAAGACAAATGTGCTAACTTGCTTGTGTAGATCCAGGAAAGAAAGGGAGTATTACACCATGTCATGAATTGTTCTAGTGGATTTACCGTGGTCTAGGAAAAAAGGTTTGGATTCTAGCTTTGGAAATAATAATCTTAAGGTGAAACTCCAGGAAGTACTAATTTATCTCTTAAGAAACAACAGCAGTTTCTGGACTGTCAATAGTTCTGAGCAGTAAATATAACATGTGACTTATCTAGATTTACCTTCTTACATTAAGGTAAATAAAATTTAATGAAATTAAATGAAAAGTTAAGTTTGTTCTAAGCTAAAACCAAATCTTCATAGCTGTTAAAAAGCTAATTCCAAGAAAAGTACACAGTGAAAATTAATCTTGAGTGAGTTAAATTGATAGGTAGTCAGATGCATGTTCTTCTGTTTGGAGAAGGAAAATTCAGTTTATTACGTTTCTTCCAGTTGGTACATAATGAAGGAAGAGATTTAACAGGTCTGGTTCATAAAAAAGCAAACCCTAATCTCTTGCAGGCTTATTTGAAAGGCAGAAGTGTCCAAGAGGGAAACACTGCAATTTTCTTCATGTATTCAAAAATCCAAACAACGAGTTTTGGGAGGCCAATAGAGACATACGTATTTCTCCTGAACGGACTCATCAGTTGTCTAAAAACTCTGAGAGGAGAAACAGATCGAGCCATCGTGACGACTACTACAGCCGGTCCAGGAGAAGGGGCAGCCCGAGCCCAGACCATTCCTACCGCAGAAATGGAGAATCTGAGAGAAAAAAGAATCGCCGCAAAAACAAGAGGCGGCGCCGGTCGGGGCGGTCGAGGAGTCGAGAGAGGAGGAGGTCTCACAGCAGGGGCAGGAAGAGGAGAGGCCGCAGTCGCAGCAGGAGTCACAGTCGGACACGCAGCAGGAGCAGAAGCAGGAGTTCCTCTCGATCCAGGAGCAGGGGTAAAAAGAGATCAAGCAGCAGAGGAAAAAATAGTGAAACTCCCAAAACAAAGTGAGAATTACTTTCAGAAATCACTAATTGATAAAAATAGAGCTGACAAAGAAATCTTCCCAATAGGGCACCAGATACATTGGAATTTCAAATAAAGTGTTCTTGCACATTAAAATGTTTCTTCCTAATAAAGGAACGTAGTTTACTGTGTGCGAAGCTTGAGAAAATTTTAAATTTTAAGTCTTAGAGAAGGTGTGAATGTCAAGTACTCTAGCTACTCTGTCCCTCTGAACTGCTGCAACAGCTGGATGCACACTGACTACAAATAGAGAAGTGAAGCCTCTTTGGTATATGCTTATTTCTGTTATGTGTATGTTAAGTGTTTACTGTTCCTGTAAGGAGTTAGTACAGAACAGCCGGTGTGCAGTAAATTCACACCCCAGCACACTGCAGATCCAGGTCTGTGTAGATGACTGCCATTTGTATTTTTCATCTGTTTATTGGAAATCGCTTTCTAGACAAAAAAATATAATCATTTTATGAGTTGGAGAACAGGGATCTCAAAGACATCATTGTTTGATTGCAAATATACTTGTCTAGTAGGAGCTTTTTGGTCATGAGTGCTGGATTTTTCTCTGCCCTGACTGAGCTGCTGAGCTGATTGCTTGTAGGGATTGCAGTAGAGTAAAACCAAGTAGTAAGTACACAGAGAAACAATCAGTTTATTCAGTACCTTAATCCCCGAGTGGAGACCATGCAACTGTAATCCTCGAGTGAGGTTAGACATACTTTGCATACCTCTTGGTTGCACACCATTTGTAGGTGAAAACAACCTGCCGAACTTGTGCTGGAGGGGTGGAAAGTGTCCATCTGGGAACCAAAGATGTGATTGTGAAGGCTCAGTCAAGATGGCTGCAGAGTGGCTGAAGACACTGAAAAGGGGTTTATACATGAAAGAATACTTTACGGTTTTGGGAGAGGAGGACTTGACTTAGAGCCTTTTTAGGTTTATTTTACAAATCGTTTAAGGCACCCTACTGCCTTGCTTTCCTACGGCCAAGGCGAAGAGTAGGGTACATAAAAAGGAAATTATTGGGACAAAACCTTCTTGAAATGACAGCTACATTAACAAAGTACCTGCAGTTAGAGAAATACTTACCAATATTTTTTCACTTTTATTTAAAAGATTTGTGCTGATAGATGTACTGTATTTTACGTCTTATCTTCAAGTTTTAACTTGGGCACTTCAGTGTCCTCAGACACTTGGAGAGAGCTTGTGGCACCAAAGGTGCAGGTGCCCTAATGGTCTAGAGAGACCTCCCTGTCTTTAGCCTCTCCAAAGAACTGGGCTTCTGCCTTCAGAGAACCAATCAGACCCTATGAGTTAGGAACATAAAGCAGGCAAGAAGTGCTCCCAAATAGGAATTCATTACAACTCCCAGCAATGTAACATAAACTCCCTTAGAAAATCTGGGTATCTGAACTTTCCCAACAGCATTCCTCTCTCAGTTTTTCCCCAGGATATTTAAGATTGAGTGAACATTGCTTCTGGACATGATATATATGTATTTTTACTTTTCTAAATGCATAGTGCACCTAGCATGCTGATTATACATTTTTCCTTCTTTCTTCATGTGTAACTTGTCCAATATGGAGTAATACAACAACAGTGATGTTCAGTTCAAACCCAGCTTTCACCATATATTGTCATAACTGTAGGCAGAGCTGTAGCTTAGTTAATTTGATAAATGTTTTAGTTATTAACAGATGTAGGAATTGTAATTAGCATAACTTTTGAAATAATAACTTTTTTAAAAGGCTATTTCAAAGGATAGCACTAAGTTTTTAATTCCATTTGAGAAATTTATTACTGCCAGTTTCTTATAATGTACCTTTTTCTCACCACACCTTAGAGACAAATTTTTCCTGAGGTTTCTCTTTATAGATGCTCAGTTGTCTCGCTGGGTCACTTGCACCATATGTGGCAAACTCTGGTTGACTCTGCCAGCAGCAGGCCGGGTACATCCTCCATTCCCTGGGCTGCCCTGCTTCCCACAGCTCTCTGATGGGAGAGCTGGCTTGTGCCTGTGCACCCCGCATCACGCAGACAGATGCCACGGAGCATTATCCCAGCAAAATCCGCTGCCTAGCTCAAGTCAAAGTGGTGGAGTGGGTGGTGGGAACCTGTGACCAGTCAGGTGAAATAAGCAAACCAGGCCTCCATGGGATTAGAAACTAAGTGCCCTCTAACAGCCATGTGAGAATTCCTTGGGTAATTAGGCTCCTTGTCCCCACAGTTTTGCAACAGGATTTGGGAAGCTGAGTGGCTGTATTAAAAAAAAAAAAAAAAAACAAAAACAAACCAAACTTGCTCAGAAATGCATGTAAAAATTTAAATATACTTTATTTCTGCTACTACAATGGCTGAAGCTTCAGCTTGTTTTTCTTGAGGTCTGGACCCAAACGCGCTGGCTGTACCTGTGCAGTGTACGACTGGTAGCTGTGATTGCCCTTCACTTTCACACACTGCCTGTTTATTACACAGAATTTGAGTGCTGTAGATCTGACATTTAGCTTGCACTTGTTAGCATGAAACCTGAGATTCCACCATTCTAACTTTGGAGTTCGTGTTTTTCAGTATTGTTTCTCTGCTTCATAACCTTAAGTAGTGTTATATGCATGGTTTTGTGTTTCCTTATTATTATCTGAGTGAGCTATCTTGTTCTGGAGAGACAGACTAGAAGTTTTTTAATGTTAAGCTTAATTATTTTCTTTCCCAAAGGGAAAAAAGCCCCAGAGGAACACAGAAAGGATTCAAATTTGTAAGGAACAGCC
Source organism: Promerops cafer (assembly GCA_013398275.1). Taxonomy (NCBI): domain Eukaryota; kingdom Metazoa; phylum Chordata; class Aves; order Passeriformes; family Nectariniidae; genus Promerops; species Promerops cafer. Next base: position 2,302,503 of record VZSE01002186.1, on the reverse strand, counting down.
TATTCCCATTGCGTGCTATTCTGCATATTCCACAGAAAAGGACCTTACAAAGTGAATTAATATGGGCCAAGTTTTATTTTGTCTTTAACGACTACTTAAAAGCAGCAGCTTTCAAAATACTTTTTTTCAGTTGTGAATTCTGCAGGGATCACGGAGGTGCTTTGGAGTAATTCTGGCATTTACACAGAGGTTCAGAGTGGCAGTGCCAGAGCCTGCCAGACACCCTACTTCAGTCAGGACGGGGAGCAGGTGCTGCTCCTGCCCTTCAGTGGAGTGAGAACAGCCCAGCCAGGCAGCGCTGCCTCGTTCAGCAGCACCAGGGGAACCGCGGCAGCGCAGTGGGAACCCCCGCAGGCAGGAGCACGGCCTCAGGGAACCGGGCTTGCCCCCTCGCAGCAGTGACTTCCCTACAGCTGTAGCTGGTGGCCACTTCTGTGGGATTTCATTCCCCGCCTGCCTGTCCAGACTAGCGAACCCCCATCAGGGGTTGAGGAGGGGTGGCACGTCTGTGTGTTGAATGCAAGGCATTTCTTATGGACACCCAACAAGGCCTTCTCTCTCTGGTCCCAGCCCTTGTATACAGGGCACATTGTCCAAAATGCATCCCAAGTGACTCCTCTCCCACTTTTCTGCCCTGTGATGGCAGCATGGCTGATTTGCACCCAGTTTTGCATTAGCACGTTCAGTGTATCAGAAACTGGCCTCCAGTTTACCAGTGACATTCCTGTGCGCTAAATAACTTGGTTTTTTTCTAAAGACATGCAAGAGCCTGCTCAGAGATGCTATTGCTTCCTGTCCTGGATCAGCACTTCTTACAAAAACATGAGAAATGGAAGTTTATGATAGTTAATAACCGAAAAGCTTAATTTAATTTCTTACATCATCCAAAGACTGCAGCTCATTTTGCTTTCACTGTAAGCTTGTAATTAAAATAAACCCAAATTATTCCACATGTACTCCTCCTCAGCACTGATGTATCAGGTGAATTGAGTATCTATGGCTGAAAACCAAAACTGACGTGACATGGACAGGCTTTGTCGAACCATGGGACAAGACTGCAAAGCAAGCTAGACAAGTGTAACCCACGGTACGTGGGGACTTGACAGAGGCAGCCACAGGGTGACCATCATTGTGGCCTTACACCAAAAGAACAGCAGATGTTTAGGAAGGCCTCTTTGAGTTAAAGACTTAAGTCAGTGAAGACACTCAAGACAACAATCAACTTGCCTGAACAATCCAGAAATTCCTACTTATTCTTTAGCTCCGCCCAACCCTTCCCCACAAGACAGGAAATTCAAAAACCAGAGTTTCATTTGGAATTAATTTCAGAAATGCCCAAGGATGTTAATTTTAATTTTTCCCCATGGTTTTGCTGATAACATCAAGCAGTTCAGTTCTTTTAGAAAGGTGGAGAACAGATGCATCTGACGTATTTTTGGTTGAGACCAGGATTGTAAACATTGCACTGACTTGCTCAGAATTCTGTATAAAGAACTGAATATTCAGTCTGTATTATCCAGAAATCTCTCTCAACATGTGGTTTAATTTTCAAATGAAATGGTACTACCGCATCAATTTAACATCCACTTAAGTAAATTTCATGTTTAATGTGGCAAGCTTTCCAAAAACTTGCTAATTTATTGCTTTCTGTACAATTTAAATGGATGTAAATAACTAAACTTGGACACAGTATCCTCAACATTTTTTAATGAAGTGCTCAAGAACAGGTTAAGCACTGTAATAAAATTTCCCTTTTTTTTTAAGCCAGCACTGAGTAGCCTCTTCTTTCCTCTGTGAATACAGGCACTAATTACATATAAACACAGCAATGGTGTAAAAATGGACATTTATTACAACTAAACCAATGTGACAGACAGAATTCAAACAGTTTGTCACAATCACAACGAAGCTTAATCCAGCCAAGCACATACAAGTGACAGTGTAAACTTTAAAAACATGTTCAATATATATAAAATTGCTTCTGGTTTGACTTAAATCCATTTTACCACTTCAATCCCACACACAGGGAACTTTCGCTACCCCTCTACCCTCACCTATCCCTGCCTGCTGTGCACTGGGGAAATGCCCTGGGACAAAAACAGCCTCTGGTCATCAGGAATCTGTGTGGAAATCCTAGAATGGGCATCCATAGACAAGTTCTAATGGCATGAGTTCACAGGCACCATCCTGGTACTGCCACAGGAGTGGCACACGCAGCCCAGCCCTGGCTGGCTGCTCTATTGCCTCGAGTATTGATGCTGGGGTCTGGATCAGGACCCTTAGAAGTGGCAATGCTGCACTTCTCCTTTGGCTAGGTACTGCTGAACCCCCTCTCCAGCTGGCCACAGAAGTGCTGCTGCCAGCAGCACTGCCGGAGCTAAGCTTTGTGAAAATATGGCACCACACAGGTGAACAAGCCAGAACTAGGGGAAGGTTGTCTGGGTGGGGAGGGAGGGGACAGGCAACAGAACTTGGCTACTCCCAGGTGTAGACTTCCACTGTCTCCTCACAACCACACATGGATCACATTTCTGCAAGTGAAACAGGCTCAGTTCGTAATTACTGAGAGTCTACTCAAGGTGTTAAAATATTACTGGGTATCAGTTTACATGATTTGTAGTGAATATACTATACAAATCTAATGTTTAAGAGCTCTCACTTCAAATTAGTTGGTTCAACTACATCACACAGGAATATTTTAAGGGATGTGTCATATGTTTAATGTATTGATCAAGAAAAGCAGTTAAATGACTTTGACACTTAGTGTGTCCTAAAGGTACCTATACACCCAATAAAGCATAACTATAAAACACCAATAAATACAAATTGGTAGACTTTGAAAGAAAATAATAAAAGGTCCCTTCTGTAAAGCTTTTTCTTTCCAATCTTTGAAAGTATTCAGTTTTCATTATGCATCTCTCTATTCAGTTAGAAAGCTGACCTCCCTTCTTGTGTTCATGGTCAAAGCAAGCTAATATAAGACCTAAAAACAGCTTCCTTATTCAGTCTGGGTTGGTTTTCCTTTTCTCCTACATGCATTCCCTTTGGAGTATAGTAACTTGCACAGTTTTGCTCAAGGTAGCTACACTAAAATACACCTTTCATGTCTAGTGAGTTGATTAATTTTCTTAAAAAAGCAGTTATCACCTTAACAGTTTTTTACTAGTTTGATATGCAGATCCTGGCAGGATTCTTTGGTATAATGACAAATTCAGTAGAAAACAGGTATTCCCAATCTTTATGCAACAACTGAAATAAGCAGAATAATCACAAGTGGTGACTAAAATGTAGATGAACAAATTCTTTGGTTGCATAAACCATTTCTACACCATAACATTTCATATTTGGAGTTGTCCGTGTAGTTTCTTTTCATTTAGGTAGGCTATGCTTATGTCATAATAATGCATTTATTTCCTGAAGTCAAGTTCACTTATAAAAAACAGAGGACTTATCGAAGTCAAATGCAATTTTCCTATAAATGCAGTGAAGGGAAACACTGAGTCATTTTAAATCTGATTCCCTTTCATTTATAAATTTTGAATTTAGGTTTCTTGTTCCCTTTTCAAAAAAAAAGTATTTTTCTTGTAGGCCTGAATGAAGCAGCTTAGCAAAACAGTAATACTGACAAACAGCATCTTACACCATTAGCTAAACATTACAATGGAGGCAGTGAACATTTACAGTATGAAACACTGAGACGGCATCAGCTGAAGAGAAGACTTATGTCAATCCAATTTCTTCAAGTACACTACGTGGGGTCTCTGCTTCCTACGGAGGGAAAACGTGAGACAGCAGTAAATGAACAGTTTCTACTGAGCAGCTCTGTACATGAGTTAGTATGGAAGATGCTGAATTGAAAAAGAAAGATGAAAAGACATGAACACATGGAAGCACTGCAGTTTGCAAACATGGTATTAGCTGCACTGTTCACAGAGCTGTTAATTAGATTGCCATGGTTCACAGGAATAGCTGGTAGACTTTATTGCCCTTAAGCATAATAAAAATAAAACAATTTAGATGTACCAGCAGGGAACAAATCACAACCAAGTAACAGATAGGAACTGAGGAGGGATGGGGAAGGATCTTGCAATGGATTCAGTGAATTTTGAGGTGAATTGTTTCAAAGGTCTCAAAAATCTGTTTGGGAATAACAAATAAAAAGGTGAATGAAACTACTGATGCAACTAAGATACAGTATCCCTTAAGATCTTTTTATAAAAGCGTTTTGGTTTGTTTGTTTTTTTATACAGTGATCCCATGCTTGATTCATAAAACCAGGTCAAGGTACCTTGGTGTCAAATTGATCCCTTTCAAAGAAGGAGGAGTTTTTGGGACAGCAATTTTATTATTACACACCAGGCATAAAGTTTTAGGTTAATTCTAATCTTAGAAAGCTTTCCTTACATTCGGAGAAAGTTGTTTAATACCAAATTCCAAAGAATTATTGTCAGTTTTGTATTCATTACTTGCATAGCATCTGAAAAGAAATAGTTTAAACTAGAAACATTAGGCTGAGCTTTTCCATAACTATTAACAATGCCATCATAAATAAAAGGGGATACTGTGTCCGTATCGAAACAAAAGCTTTAATATCAAGAGTATGAATAAACTTACTTTAGCATCCTAAAACAAGACATGTCATGCAGCAGAAAAAAAAGGCAGATAACAGTTAAGGCAGCCAACAAATTACTTTGTAACCGCTTTGCAAATATTTATTAGAAAAATAATGTCACTAAAATACAAAATTAAACACCTCAAACCTTGCAAATAACATCAGAACATTGTCTCTATCAACCTCGACTACGTGGCACAAAATGATCAAGTTTACCATCATTCAGCTCATGTATAAGGTGATTCAGCAGTGAAGGAACAAGCCATGATACTTTAAGGCACCTTCATTTGAAAGTCAGTCAGAGCTTGTAATAGACCATCTCTCAGGATATTGAGATGGCTTCTAAAATCCAGCAGCAATTAAAAAATTGCAATAAAAAGGCAACTTAAATCTGAAAACAAGATACTTGGTGTATTAAAGATGTAGTGTTGGCTTGTTTTTTTTCCCTCACTGATGGAATTTTTAAATATTCTTTGAACTGCAGTGACCTTGACAAAGCCAGACTGGATGGCAGGATTAAAGATTTACATGTGTATTTTAACAAATCCCCAAAAGAAGGCACTGACTGAAAAAAATTACATTTTAGCATTTTTAATATTTTTTTTGTATTATATAACTATTTGTATTATATTTTATATATATTTTGTATTATATTATGTACAGTTATTATACATAATAACTTTATGTATTATATTAGATTACTTTGTTGCATTCATTTTATAAGACACACACCTCCCCTATCCACCAAGGTAAGGCATTTTACTCAAGAAATCCTATAATCCTATACTGGTAAGGCACCAGAACTCAAGAGCATTCTAAAAGAATACAACTTCTCAAGCATTTCATGGTCTTCAAAATATTTGAAATAAATTCACTCTTCAATTTTAAATTGATTAGACAGCAGTGGGCACTTAAGAGTTACTCAGGAGTGCAACAGGATATTTACAAAGTTACCTGAAAACTAAGTTCTTTATAGCTATGAAGAAATACAGAGCAGTGCTGCCACTGTTTTTAGAGCAGTTTAGTATTGCTGTTTTCACTGCCAATTCAAAGTCTGAGATGATTTTCAGCAGGCATACACTTAAACAATATATTTCTTCAAGTAAACCAAGGTCATTGGCTAGCCATTAAAAGCAACCTATTTCAAGGACATTAGCTACTTGTCCACAGATACATCACCCATAGAACTCAGACATATTTTAATTTTTTTTATTACTAAAGAATAATCTTGAGACAGATGTGCCTTCCTCATCAACAATATAATCTTAAGGAACACCTAAAGGCTAATGTCTTTTGCTAAAAGAATTACTTCATTAATTATTACTTTTAAGAAACAAATAGAATGAATTATGTTTTGTTCACATTACTTGTTTTACTAAGTGTCAAACATTTTACCCAATTCTTATGTAAAACATTCTGCAGTGTTATACACTACCTGCAGCTCAGAATCACCCAATGCAAACAATAAATTTTAAATATCAGAACACAGATGAGGAAAAAAGTCATTCACATGAGACAAAAGTGCATGCAATACTTTATTTCAAACATGCCAGAAAAGCTAATTCATTACCTAGTCATTTAGAAGCAAGCAGCTGTATACAGATAACAAGAAAAACAGCATCTCATTACAGCTCAATGCACAGCATTTTAAGCCAACAGGCATGAAATAATGCAGGCTAAAGCAGCATTAACCAGACATCCAAACACATTGTTAATGGCTTACAGAAAAAAGGCAAACTTGGAAATGGAAAACCACTCCTACGATCTTGTTTTCTAAGATTTCAGAGTGCTGCAAATCCAATCCAAATCTTTTGTCTAATCCTCTAAATCTCCCATTTTTATGTCAGTTTAACATTTGGAAGGTAGTGCATTACCACATATGGTACATGGAACTAGCTTGTTTGTGGTTCATTTTAGTAACCACCTCCTTGATAATTCACGGAAACAGTTTTCAGAATCAGCACTGGTTTTAGGTTACAAACAGGACACATTACATGCCCTCTCACTCTGCCCACTTTTCAACTGAATGCACTTATATTCACCCTTGTGGCAGTTCTCCCATGCACAAGGCAGCCTGCATTTAAAACTGGAAATGCCAATTTAAGAAGGAATATTGCAAGTGTATTGTTAATGGACTTAGATCTTTCCAACCCTAACCATTAATGGTTGGACTCAATAAGCTAAGAGGTCTTTTCCAACCTCAATGATTCTATAATTCCATTATTCATTTGTAAAGCAATGATATTGTTCTCTTTCAGTGGCAATAACTGATAAATTACTCACAAGAGTGTTCTGCACATTTAAATAGAAATGTTTTAATTTCATATTTACCCATCATTCTCTTTGACCTAATCAATTCTGCCTCTCTCCTTTTTTTAAGGTCAGTCACACTATTGTGCCAGTCTCCAGAAAAGGATAGTGTTATATGCACCTTTAATTAAGATGCATGGTCTATGCAGAATTTCATTCAGCATCATTTAATATTTGTGTGTACACACATTTCACATGATATTACTCTTCCATTACTTTCTCTGTAAGTCTTAATTTCACCTACAGACTTAATTTAAGCATATGTTTAAACACCACCACAACCTATTTAGAAGATAAACGTGGGTTGTGTAATATTACAGTATAGGTATTGCGGTATATAGATGTTTAGCTCAGAAAATGCTACAGAACTTTTAAGCATATGACTTCAAGCTTACACACAATAAAAAAGTTAAACCATATGCCAACAAGCACATGTGTTGTTGAAACGAGACATGTGAAGAGACAACACTGTAAAACAGAGGGGGAAGAGGAAAGTACAACAGCAGAGAATGGTTGTGGCATTCTATTAGATTCAGGATGACTGGATTCAGCAAGCTGATGATAATGTTCTGTCATGAGTAAGTCACAGGTCTATCTCCTCTGAAATTCTGCATGCATGATGAATGAAGCCATTTAGTACACTGGTACATTAAAGTATTCATGACGTGGCTACAAAAGAAATGTACATATTCTTATACACAATGGAAAGGTGGACAGATATGCAAGAAAACAAAAATATTATCTTGCTATTGTATCTCTTGACATTAAAAGGACATTTGATACAGAACTACAATATTGTATTTTTGACTATGCTCAATTTCCAGGGGCTGAGGGTAGTGGGGAGATTCATTGTTTTACCCCGCCCCCCATACTTGCATGCTGTGTCCAGTAAGACAGAACAACTTCACACCATAAATACTTTATTACATAAGCTCAGAGTTTCTTCTTAGCCAAAAAAAGCTTGAAACTCCAGAGACAGACCACCCTATTACTTGTCTCTGCATCAGGCATCAACTGTTGGCTTCTGTCAGAGACAGGCACTGAGCTAAGTGGCATCTGACATCACCCACCCCATCTGCTCTAATAAAACACACATTTAGAGGTACCAGGCCTCCAGAACATGGCCGTGAGCATACCGTGCCAGGGTAGTACAGCAGTGGCATTACCGGTGACAAAAATTACATTTTGTAGAAAGAGGGTCTGTTTAGAAAAATGGAGGCCTCTGATAACCTCTCAAAGCAGGCAAAGCTTTGCTTTAGGATTATGCTGCTGACCTCAATACACTCTTGTATGATTGGCATGATTAGGTTAGTATTCAGTTTGCTGAAAGATGAGCTAGAAAGAAAGCAACACTCAATTTTAATAATGGAGTAACAGTAATTTAGGAGCATCAGCCCCATATATGCCAATTAAACTTTTCCTGGGATGAAAACACACAAAACTCAACTCTCTGCATGTCAGTTTCCATCTTTGATCCTGCACCAATTACAATCTTCAATCTATTTTAGTATCCCACTTCCCAGAATGACAGAAGTCTTAAAACAGAACTGAGAGAGGTCCCATGGACTTCTAAAACTGTCTCCTCAGTGCCATCTCAGTTTATTCGCATGTCCAAGCTTGCATGTTTTTTAATTCTATTCTCAAATTTTAGAAAAAGCACAACAAAAATACTCTAGAAGCTGTACAGTTTTTATACTGTTTTTCAGTATCACTAATCTGAAGATCGTGTCACAGTAGTTTAAATTATTCTGACCAAGCTAACTACAAATCCAGTAGTTCACAAAATAATAGCACCTATATAACTCCGTGACAGTTACAAGTAAGTTATATGATGCATGCTATAATTTTTATATTCAAAAGAATTTGGTATATAATGAAGAATTAAAAATGTGAATTTCAACACTTAACACCTCTTGCATGGCATAAGTAAAAAGCATCAGTCTACATTAAAAACAAAACACTGAGGCATATTCCTAACTGGAAAAGGCATTGCATGATAATAGTGTATGTTATTAGAGAAGAGGAGTTTTGACTAAAAAGAATAAAGTACTAACTTTAGAATTCCTGGAGCCTCCACAGACAAATATTCCCAGTAAGGTCCCTAGGGAAAACTTCTGCTTCACTTACACTGGTGACTGTTCATGAAGACAACTGAAGAACAGGCATACTGTAATAATCTAAAATGGCAATTTTTATCTGGGATACATATGCATACACATGATTCCCCTCTTCCTTGAAAAAAACTCATGTGTTCCAGCGTTCACTGTTGGAAATATGGAGCCATCAAAGTTGGTGTCTTCACTGAAATGCCTGTCAAATCTCCTAACAGATTGCTCTTTAATTTTACATTAGGTCTCTGGACAGAAAGAAGAATGAGAGCAGCTCATTTTCTGGCAGTCTTATGAAGCTGACTGCAACCCACTGTTGTTGTATTCAAGGATTATGTGTGTATACATTCTTAAGCACCCTCTTTGGCCTGGAAATACTCACCATGTCCCCTTTTACATAACTGTAAACATCAACAAATAAGGCCATGGAAGTGCTCATTTCATGTACTTTCCCAACTTGCACAGTCCCACACAGTCCTGAGGGTATTCCCCACCCTGTCTGTATTATTAACAGTTTATACCTTGCAGAATTCGCTGTCTTTGATGTTAAAATCATGGCACACAAGATTAGATGATTGATTCACATTACTGTTGTGGGATTAGTGCCTCATCTTCACAGAAACTTACGGTGTACTGGTAAAGCAGGACAGATTGTCAGATAATAAGAAGAAAGTGGTTATTTCACTCCTGATGGCTTTTTAGTTTACAGAACATGTAAACACCACATGCAACTAGACTAGCAATAAACTGACTTTGTAGAGGTGAAACTAAAGAATTAAATGGAAGACAACAGTAATGGAGATACAAAGTGATAACTCAGCAATACTGAGAAGGAAAACTGGCATTCCAGGGAGGCCTCTGTACCCCACCAAGGATGCCCAGGACCGTCCCACACAGAGGGCCTGGAACTTTGGGCAGCCTGACAACCAACCAAAAGGAAAATGAAGTTTTGACAAATTGTTTGCCATCATAGAAACTACAGCATCTGACAAGTTTCAACTACGACTGACTTTTTTTTGTGTTCCCCACCACACACACTGTCTCCAGAGCAGTTGGCCTGCTGGTCTAAATACCAGAAAAGACAATATGGGGAAGGGACAGTTGTCAAATTCCATGATCAATATCTACACTACCTTGCTTTCCCTTTGGTGGGAATGTGCAGACCTCAAGGACATGCTTCACAGGCTCAGATGTTGTCTAAGATAACAATCTAGATCTAATGAGTTTATAAATTAGCTGATCTAGAAGTGAGGGAAGAGGCAATGGTATCCTTACAGCACAATATAAGGGCAAACTAACGTGAAGTGCCACCTCTGAAAAATCATCACTAAAAACTTTGGATGGAAACCGTTTATCTGACTTTAACACACAGGTCTTAGATCCTAGTACTGCCAGAAAAGTAATAGCTCTACTACACAAGCTGCACATTGTGGAATTGCAATATTTTAAAGTTACTAGAATTAATCTTTTTCAAAACGACATCTGTGTTTACAACTAATTTTAAAAAGCTAATAATACTCTCTGAAATTGTCAGCCTGAGTCATTGGAGATTTTTTAAATTAGAAAAATTGTAGTTGATCTGAGTAAACAGAACTATTTAGCCAGTCCAACCCAACTGACATTTTCTCAGCCAACTCTGTCATGACCCAAAGTAATTAAAAATCATAACCAAAATAAAATTAGAAGGGACTTCATTTAATCCAATCCCCCAAACAGCATACCTACAACTTTCCTGAGAGATGTTTCATCTATTAAAGGCATCCAGTGATGCCTTTTTATTGTGTTCCAGGCAATCTACTTAAATGCTACATTATCATCTCCACTGAAAAATTTGCCTAACATCTACCTTGAATTATTTTCTTGCTGCAATTTAAGGTATTTTATGTCTGTAGTGGACAAGAAAACTGTATTATTTCCTCAGGCAAGAGAGAGAAATTATTGATGCCTATTGCAAACTGTCTCAAGTTCAGCGTCTTGCAGGACTGCCATTTTACTGATGACATCTCATGGCAGCGACACAGACTTCATCAATACTTGGCATGACTTCTTTCTCAGGGAAAGTTTGCTTAGGTCATTTTTTAAATTTCTTTCCCATCAAAACCAGCACAAAGCCTGTGAAGGCACGTCATGGTAAACTACACACAAAATTACAACTGCCACCTTTTGATAAAGACTTGGCTTTTTTCCTCACTCAGCACCTAACAAAACCCTAGCTTGAACAACAGACAAGATATGGGTCCATGGAGTGTATGGAAGTTTGGGAAGAATTCTACAGAAGCAAAGTATGGGGAAATCAAGAGCAGAGGATGACGGTTTATGTTTAGAAACACAAAGCTTTTGCAGTAGGAAGAGATTCACATTTAACAAGCACTTCCTTAGCAATGCTTCAAAAGCAGTTACTTTTACACTCTACTTCTGAATCATTATTAGGCAGTATTTCTAATCAGCGGCTGCTTTAGGAAATTGCTGCTGTTCACTTGCCTTTTCAAGTATTTCAAAACAGGAAAGTAACTGTTTCCCAATCTTTGGTTAGCTAACTGTTCAGGAACTTCTATTAGATAGGTGGCTTTGGGTTAGAAGGGATATTTTAGATCATTTATTTCCAACCCTTGTGCCCACAGGCAGAGACACCTTCCAATAGGCCAGGCTGCTCAGGGCCCATCTAGCCTGGCCTTGATATTTCCCACTAGGGCACTTTTATTACGAAATTCTATTTTTACTTTAAAAGAAGAGCCAAGTGTTTTCTCAGAGAACCTTGAAACACTTACTAGGTCTTGAACATCTTGAAATACAAGTATTAACTACAATGCTCTTACAAAAAATAGAACAAAAAAGCAAAAAAAACCACAAGCAAAAAAATAAAAAGAAGAATGCTTCATCAATACCAACGCCTAGTCAAGATCTTGTCTGCAGCTTTCTACACAGAGAAAACAAAATACCTTCAGGATCGATGCAAACCAGTCAACAGAATTCTCAACTAGAGTATGAAACAGCAACCTGTCCTGCAAATGTTATTCAGCTAAACATCCAAGCATATGCATAGACTTCAGCTCTAAAGCGTCACCTCAACAGACCAGAGCAGAAGGGTATGGCAGCAGTGGCCTGCCTGCCTCTGTCCCAAAAGCAGTACAAAGATCAGCTGAAGCTTTGTGTACTATAACCGGATAATAGTAGGTGCTTCCTGCCTCTTAGCTGCTGCTGAGATCTGCCAGCTCAGAGGTGATAATCGCTCTGGGAGGCTCTGCTTCACATGTGCCAATCAGTTGCTACGCAGCGAGCCAGGAACAATCGAGAGCACAGCCTTTAGCAGTAAGGATGGTTCTAAGAATCCATCAGAGGCTCCACCTTGCCACCACAAACACACAATGCTTTAAACACGTATTACTGCTGAATACTTTGTATTGTGAAGTTAGAGCCAAAATTATTAAAAATCACTGAGTTCTCCATCAGATAATCTGACAGTGTATGTATGTTTGGCAAACTGCCAAACTATGCACATAAGGATTCATTAACGTGTTCTTCCAGCACTGCAGATCCAGGTTTGCATAGCTTATTCTCCTTTGCTTAAGGAAGCATTTCTTGAACTGCAGGGCTGTTAGCTTTGAAGGGCTGACCAGAATATACTGCTGCAGCAAGCCATGTCACGTCCAATACTATTCAGCTTCCATGGCAATGGCATTTAAGCATCCCCCTTCTTTCCTGGTACTGCAGCACTTTGCATTCTTACAATTGTTTGGACAAATGTTTGCAGGCACAAGTTGTAAACATGGAGAAGAAAAGCTGCTGACTATATGTTTTTAAATTTGAGCAATTTGAATTGGATCAGTTTAAATGGATCTGAAATCCAGTTCTAGAATGGTTGTATAAATAGCTTTTCTAGCACAAAGGAAAGAGGGAGAGAAAGGACAGCTGAAAACTCCCAAAGTCAATACTGCTACTGAAGCTCCTTGCTACACTCCTATGACTCAGGCCAACAGCAGGGGTGCAGCATATGACAAGTAAATTAGACCCTACCTATGCAAGCTGACTTGGGGGTTCACAGCAGACAGTGAGGACAAAATGTGTGGAACACTGGCTTTTTAAAGCACTTAGATACTGTGATTTTTTATAGAAATAGGATGTAATTTAAGCTGTACCATCAACTTTAGCTAAAGTCCTGGCTTGCCAAAAGCAGCTGCTTTTTACTTCCCTTTTCAATGCCACTGCTTTCTTCCTCCTGGCACTTCCCTCACGCTCCCCCTGCACGAGCTCAAGTTCTGGCTAACAAGCTATGAGCCCCAGAACCACAGGGCAAGCAGATCAACACAAAGGAGGCAGCAGAAATGGATCCAGCTTTCTCAACAAGAGTCACTGTCAGCATGAGTTTGGGTGATGAGCAAACTGCATCCTGACTCAAACCCATGACTTTACCACAGTAAAATGCTCTCAGTAGAAAGCAGAATTTCTACACAGAACAATTTGAATGTATATCAAGATTTCACCCGGGTTTTCGGTATTATGCGAGGCTTACCATAAATTTCACCACATTCTCTATGGAACCGACTACTTCTGAATATGTGGCTTATTACAATTGCCACACGGAACATGTAGTACTCAACACCCTAGTTTACAAGAAAATCTCCCTAAAACAGCCAACAAAAAAACCAAGTTCTACTCATTCTGGGCTTAGTTACGCCTCAAAGAGTAACAAGGACTAAAGTCATTTGAAGTTGTAAAACCAATTAGTCAAACATCAGGTTAATCCAAACACCAATGCTACGAGTCAAACTCCTCCCCTTGCCCGAAGGCAATCTTCTTTACCTCAGATCTTTCTTTAACCCAGATAATCTTCATTCCCATATACAAGCTGCAGCTCCTTACTGCAGGCAAACTATTCCCCATCTTTTATTATGTGCAACCATCTATCTGTCCCTCTCCACTCAGCCCAGCAGATGCCACTTCTATTTCTCCATAATCTGACGAATCATGACAACCTTGTGAATTAGGTTCTGAAAACAGCAACTATTCCTTCACTCCTTCCAGGGAACAGAAGAAGTACGCCAGTTCCAGGGAACACCAAGAAGTAGCATTCCATGGGCATCAGATAATGCCACTGTGTTTAGTTTAGTGGGGACAAAGCACACTTCTTCAACTAAAACTATGACCATACACAGAATTCACCCAGAGACATACTGTAGGCAAGTAAATTGGAGTCAGAATTATCTAACCCTGAGCTTGTATATGCAAGAATTGGTCTTTGTAGCCATCTGAGACAGAAACAAAAAAAAAAAAAAAAATTAGGACTCCTAAGCTCTGTTCATAGCCCAGGAGCCAAACAATATAGGCAGCTTTTTAAAGTTATAATCACAAGCAAAGTTTTATAGGCACAGTTTCAATTCTAACCTCACCATGAAAATCACACTCTTTGTACATGAACTTGTTATCATGAAGCGCATAGAAAAAGCAATAAAATTGGGGGGAAAATGTGGAAAGTATCAAGCCTGAGCACTTAAGTTTTTCTTAGAGTTGTTTTAGAACATGTCCAAGCTCATAAAGAAACTGTTTTCAACAAATGATTTGTTGACTGCCCTAATTCATCAGGTCCAGTATGCAAGCAGAATATTGGTTGCTCCCCTCTTCCCAACACATGGCTGTATCATACCCTAGGAAACTTACACAGTAAAAAAACCCATATACCAACTGTGAATTTGGTTTTAACATGTTACAAATATTTTTGCCTACTATAATTGTTTTCTTTTATCTGGAAACTAAATCCTGATATTTACAAAGCTGCATAAGAAATTAGATCTATTACCACAGTTCCACACTAAAAAAGCCAATTTGTTAACTGAACTACTTGTTCATCATTTTATCAAGTAAGCAGCAGACTAATTAAGTTTTCTCCAGCAAATAATTTTCATGTATGTTTTAAACTTGCTTTATGCAAATTAAAATCTTACCTTTATTAGTAGGACTGCCACAACGTATTCCACTTTTGCTTTGGACAAAAATATGTTGCAATGCACTATATATGCAAATAAGCTTTGTTCTCTCATGCAGCATCCGGCATTTTGATACAGTCAATTGCAGCAGCACCCAGTCTTTTTAGGGCCCATTTCTTTGCATAGCAGATGTAAACAGCTCATTTTCCAATAAATACATGTTTATATGGGCTGATTGTAAGTAAACAAAGCCAAACATCTGTTTAGTTATTAGCTTTGGTATCCATTTCTCTAACTTGCATTATCCCACTTAATTATCAACACCAAAGAAAGCCAGTAGAAGTCAGATTTCAAGTTGATGCGGTTAGTATATAAAAGGAAAATAAAAGGAAACACTCAAAGCACTCTTCAAAGACCATCATGCAAGTGTTGCAGAAAGTTAAGCCCATCACCCATTTTCTGTTTACCCTTGCAAGGACTTAATTACACGTGCAGCACTCTTTGCATAGCACCCATTTAATCCATGCCACCAAAATGGTAAACTTGGTAGTTACCAATCATTTAGATGGGGTCAAAAGGGCTAATGCCTTAGATTGCTCTTAATCATAAGATATCCTCAGACAAACCTCCCCAGTCTTCATTCTGGCTCTACAAACAAAATTAAGCAGCAGTGAAAATGTAATATCAACTACTAAATTAAAAAAAAAAGCAAATAAAAACCCAACATCCACCCAATCATGTATGGCTTATTTACATTTAAAATAAGACTTAAAAATATTCTAAATTATATACAAAAGTAAATTCAGTTATTTCACTTAAATCTGTTCCAGTTATTGTTATTCTTTAGGTTAATACAATTTTAATAGGTTTTCCTAGAAGTCCACTGTTAAGAAAGCAAACAGAAATCTATCAGAAGAAAACATCTGTTCAAAGACTTCAAGTAGATGCACTAAAAAAACCTAAAGCTTATTTTTCATTTCTTAACCAGGTAAAGGATATTGGTACCTTAAAAGAGTAAGCTGTAGAGAGTTCTTTAGAAAGTTTCAGTTCTGCATGAAGGAATATTAATTAAAAGATTTTATTTTTTTAAAGACACTTAAAAGCAGTTGTTCATTATTGGAACAGATTGGGAGAATAATAGAATAGGATGATATCAAATTTACATATATTTCATTCAGTGATTAACTGTCACACAGTATTATCATTAATATTAATATTAAAAAAAGACTTGTTTCATGAAGAAAAATAAGTTTCATTCAACCTATCATCCTTGAAGTAATTTAAACAATTTAATTCAAAATTCATATTTAAGTCACCATTGTTACTTGCTGAGTAGTCACTTTCATGTCGTATTGCTTCATGCAAAAAGTTCAACATTCTCACTTTAATCAATCCATCTGTTAATCAAACATACTTAGAATTCTCGAAGAGTTGTGAATAGGTCTTCTCAGACTTTTTTTTTGTCTTTTAATATCAAATTTTCAGCCTTTATAAAATTTAATATACACACTTATTGTATCTTGATATCCATCACCAGAACTACTACTGTTGCTAGACAGCTTGGCAACAAAAAATACAGCTTCTCCCTTAAAAATAAATAAAAGCCCTAAAACACATACCAGCAATGTGCCCTAACATCTGTACAACACACAGAGAAGACCACAAAGAAATGAGAATCTAAAACCAAACACAACAGGATGCCTCCTGGGGACATTCATATTCTTTTCACCTAATATTCTCTGGCACTCTAAGACCATCTCACAGATAGTGAAAATTCTAGGAAAGGGTAGCAGCACTGCAACATGACACATCATCTCAGACAACCAAATAAAAATGGAGTTTTCTCCTCACAATCTCAAAATCCAAACATTAACATTGATCTTTTCAACATTCTGCCACATCCAATGAACTTGTTCTATTAAAATGCAGATTAATGTGAGCATTCAGAAAGAGCACCTGATTTTGAAGATAAGATACTCCTTACTCTCCAGCAGCCTTCTGCAACTGTTCATTGAATTTACTATGCTAATTGATGAGCAGCACATGACTAAAGTCCAGAAAACAGCTATGGCACATGCAGCAGTGGCACATGGCATATGCTAGAATTTTCACTGCATCACTCTAACACAGTGCTTCTATTGTTGAGAACAGGAGAGTGTCCCTGGAAAAGAGTCTGTCACTTTAACGTACACAATAAATAGATCCTTATTAGAATTATAATCTACAAAGAGTTCAGTGTATTGTTAATATACCCTCAACAGTTCTACAACAACTGCTTATATCAATAAATGATCAAGTTCACAGTTTGCAAACTGATCAGTATTGGAATTCACATCAGAGAGGGTACTGGATAGTTTTGAGACAGCAAGGACTGCTTATGCTAATTTGTCTTATTTTTAATTGAAATTTTCAGATGTTTCAATTTGCAAAGCTTAATGAATGCATATTGAACACTTTTATGAAAGACTCCTTCAACTTGATGAGTCTTAAGATCTTCTAATTTTGATTTCTTTGATGTAATAGAATTAGTCACATCTTACATGCATACACACTTAAACAAAGAAACAACAACCAAGAAAAATCAGACTGAGCATGGGAAGAGGCCAAAGCATGATATCCTTACTTCCTGGATACTCAATGCCACTTTTTCAAGAAGACATTTAAATCTGGAAGTGTTAACCTCCTCTCCCCCCATTACTACCTGGGAAAAAGAGATGCAGGTTCTATTATTCATTTTGTGGAATACTTCCTATTGCTTTAAGTATTTGCAGGAAAGCCTACTCCGTAGTGCAAGAAGGACAGTTTAAAATTATCTATTAAAAATACAGAAATATTAAGGTCTACAGAGCTGTCTGCTACAATTAAATTCACAGTCTGTAGAGGTTTGTTCCTAAGAGCTGCATGCAGCACTCCAGGTGGGGTCTCACCAGAGCAGGGTAGAAGGGCAGAATTCCCTCCCTCAACCAGCTGGGACACTGCTACTGATGCAGCCTTGAGTAGAACTGGCTTTCTGCAAACACACATTGCCGAGTCACGTCCACCTCTCATCCACCAGCACCTCCAAGTCCTTCTCAGCTGCTCTTGACCTGTTCACCCTCCAGCCTGTACAGATACCAGGGATTGACTTGACCCAGGTGTTGTACTTGATCTTGTGGAACTTCGTGAGATTCCTATGGGCCCGCTCCTCCAGCTTTGTCCAGGTCCCTCTGGATGGTATCCCATCCTTCACATGTGTCAACTGCACCATTCAGCTTGGTGTCACCTGCAAATTTATTGAGGGTGCACTCAATCCCTCTATGTCATTAACCAAGACATTAAACAGCACTGGTCCCTGAGGAACACCACTGAAATTCATCTGGACACCAAGCCACTGAGCACTATCCTTTGGATTCAACTGTCCACCCATCAAATCCACCCCTCCTGATTTTAGAGAGAACAATGCTATGGGGAACTGTGTCCAAATAAATGACCTCTGTAGCCCTCCCCTGGCCCACTGATGTAGTTGCTCCATTACAGAACACCAAACCACAGAAGGGGTTGGCAGGACTTGCCCCAGGTGGAGCCATGCTGGTTGTCCCAAATCACCTCCCCCTGTCCTCCACATGCCCTAGCACAGCTCCTAGGAGGATCTGTTCCATCATCTTTCCAGGTATAGACAGCAGTCAGGATGACAGGTTGGTAGTTTCCAGAGTCCTCCTTTCTACCCCTTTTAAAAATGGGTACAAAGCTTCTCTCTTCCCAGTCACCTGGGACTGCATCTGACTGCAAGGACTTTTTGAGTATCGTGAAGAGTGGCAAACACTCTAACAGCACTATAACCCCTTTCTTCTATAAATACATCTCCAGAGACTGAGTTCTGAAATGCATTTTACAAAAGCATCAGCTACCAAAACACTACAACTTGTTCTTCTGTGAGTTGGGAGGGATTCCAAATCCATAAGAATTGTAACTATTTCCTAATCCCTAAATAATGAACCAACAATCTATCATTTCTCATTCACAGCAACTCTCACAGGTCCACATATATATATATATGTATATACATATATGTATCTTCTAAAATGTAATTGTAGATCATTATCTGTGCCTAAAATCAAGCAGATACATATCTTAAAACTTCAGTGACCAACTGACCAAGAAAGCTGACCACCTGAAACTGAGATGGAAGTTATATGTGAAAAGCAGATAGCAGTCAAGGCAGTTGGATCTCCATGATAATAAAGACTCCATTATTCATTCTTGTTTCACATCCAGGGGAACACAGGTACAGCCAAGGCAAATAATGCCACTGCCAACTTAGGAAGGCAGTCTACTTCAACAGTCCATATTTAAGAAAGAACATTAAAGCAAAGACTGAATTAATTGCATTCATTGTGGTAAGTTTCTCAGACAAATGGTAATAAAAAGGTGCTTACAAAGGCTGTTTCCTAAACCAGACAAAATCCCTCATACTCCCACGCACTGAAGGCTTAAATATAAAAATTTTCTTTTGCCAGTGCTAATGACAAAATGAAGGAGTTTTGGCATATCTCAAGAACAACCTAATACCTACTATTATGCATACCTTCAAACCTATTGTTTCCAATAAGCACATTTCATCTCCAACAAGAAAATTCTCATGGCATATGCAGGAAATTCACCAGAGTTTCACTTCCAAAGATACTCATTCTAAAACCAAAAGCTTAAATCTATGCAGCAACACTCAGCATCTAAGGCAAGTCAGCCAACATGAACACTGTGGGCACCCTTCTGGACATAGGATGAGGCAAGGGTTTGAAATAGCAAAGAAAATAAGGTTAATTGATAGCTTATCTCTAATTCTCCATGTGGAAGGACTAGTAAATACTGCCTGAGGCCAAACTGCAAGAGCCTAAGAAAAAAAAAACATTCACGTAGCTTTTAAGTTTTTGATCATTACTGAAGTAGTGACACAAACAAGCAAGTGTGATTTGTGGACAGACTCATTGGCCTTTTTATATAGAAACCTCTCAAAAAATATGTATTTTTAAGTATTTAGATATTCTGCAATCAAATATTAAAAAAAATACACAAAAACCCTACAAAAGAATAGTGGTGAACAAAATGGGGATAATTTCAAAAATACTTTTCTGAAATTTACATAGATAATCAACAAAAACCATTTTCATTCATAGCCAATGTTTAGGAAATTTTTCCTACTTCAGATGAAGATGAGCAAGTCTGTGCAGATTTGCTTTAAAATATATACATGACTGCTCAGTTTAAATATTAGAATTATTAACTCCTTGATTTTAGCATTTTAGCACAGTAAATGACCATAAACTTCCAAGCACCATACTGAATTACTCAAGCCATCAAAAAAAAAACCCCAGAGCAATTAGACTTTTGAGAGAAATAAATCAAATCCTCTCTTTTGTATAGAACATCTATCATTGGTAGTTTCATGCCTTAAAAAACTCAAGTGTCACAAAATGATGCAGGCTTATCTTTCAGCTGTTCCACACGTCACATGTATATCTTTAATTCATGCAACAACACATTGCATCTACCAATTTCTTTCAGTATAATTGAGTTGTTCACACAATAAAAAATTAACTTTTCAGCAGTGCATGCCTTTGTAATCACTAGTTAAGTATTAGAATCTCTAGCAAACAAGATATGAAATGATCAGTGACATGTAACAGCATTCTTTTGAACAGAAGCGTTTCTACAATAGTGACAAGGAAGAATGGAAGCACTGGAGTTAATAACCTTTTACTACCCTTCATCTGGGTACCACTGCCAGTATTGATGACTGACTGCTGATAAGTTATCAGGTGGTAATAAATATGGGGGAGGGGGTAGGGAATGAACAGTTGAACTAAGTAAATTCCTGAAGAACTAACAAGAATGTGAAGGTGAGCAGCGTTTAACAAGTTATTGTTTCAATCACACGAACTGTAGCAGTTAGCAAAGGGACCTCACAGCACCAAGAACTTTATGACAAACTGAAGTAGGTGAAGTAGTAGACACAGAAGTACATCCTGGAAAACTTCAACAGAAAATACAGGTAGGCAAGGCTATTAAGAACTAATTCACTACTCAGCAATTTGTGCCTTAGTGTATTTCCTCTTAACATTACACAAATAGTCACCATATGTATCTGTAATGATTTTTGTTTGTGTAAGTATTCTGTACAGCTCTTCATCTTTAGGTACTTCATATACCAGTGCATGTACCATTATTAATTAATAATGTTGTGTATTCAATTAATAATACTGTATATTCAACTATATATATGTATGCGTGTATATATGTACATATGTATATATTTAGCAATATGAGTATTCAGGGCTAAATAAAAATCACTTTGTTGCACATAATTAAAATCTGACATGGTGAAAAACAAAGACATGACAACCCTGCTAGAAATAGGTTTTGCATTTGGAATCACACCATATTTCAGACTGGCAGTTTTGAAGTATTCTGGGCAGCAGATATTAACTCAAAGAATCACAAATTCTCCATATATGAGAAATTGTTATTTTAACAATTCATCAAACCCAGCATTTAAATAGCAGCAGTCGATACAAAACCAAACTTCTAAAGAAAAGAGTCCAAATTTATTGGAGGCTCAATTTAAATATGAACCCTGACTTTTAGGGTTTATAAACTAAAATGCAGATATAAGGAGTAGTTTTATCCTCAATCAACAGTCAATATAACTAAGAATGAAAAACAGAGAAACCCAACATAAGACTGAAGTGGTGCTGTGATAAACTGCTACATTTCAAGTTAATCAGAATTATTTAATAAACATTGACAACTGAAAATCTCCTAAAGATGGGGAAAGGAAGGGTAATCAGAGTAAAGCTACCAGGGCCAGGGAAAAGTCTCACATTGAAAAAGTGGTATTTCCCTTTGCTTAAGATTTTTAACTTGAAGTTATATTAATATGAAATTACATTCTCTGTAACAAGAGAATGTTTGTTGCTTGTAAAGAAAAATAGTAATGAATACCTAGAAATAGAATAGATTTTTTTCTTTAGAACAACCCCACAAAAATAGTGAAAATAAAGTTCAAAAACAGTAACAATGAGAAAGAATACAGTTATTCTACTTTATGCACAATTAACTGCATTTGCAGGAGACAAACTGGAATATGTAACTAATCTGTTATATCTGTTTTCATATAAAGAGCAAAATATTTTAAGAGAATAAACAGATTATTTTTCTCCCCTCTTTGTAAACTGCAACAGGACTTCTGGTTAAGATAATTCCTACGAAGAGTAAAGAAGGACTTAAATTGAATCAGAGCACAAGAAGTAAATAAGTGCATATATTTCCTTTCTAGAAAAACAGGGTAGCAGATCTGTGTGCAATGGCTGACCTTGCTCATGACAAGAACTTTAATGTGCAATGGATCTGCGTGTACTCTGAAGGGATTCCAAACACAGCTACCAGGGGTAAAGAACACCTTGTGTTTCCCCATCCTACTAATATTATGTCCAACAAAGACTACCAAGTGGAACACAGAACACTTGTAAGAGAATTAAGCAATTAATTCGTAAGAGAAATAACAAATTGAAGGTTCACATAGGGGGAAAAATAGAGCAACTTGGATCTATATAGAATCTAGGCAGTAAACCCCAGTACACTTTAAAAAATAAAGGCGAACCATCCCTGTTAAACCATATGTTCACTGACTTGCACACAAGACTGATGATTCCCCCAACACACCAGAATTTTTGATTCCCATTTAGACATTAACGGTGTACATTTCAGTAAGAAAAAAAAAACCAAACAAAATCAAATAAACCCAAAATAACCAGCATAGGATGGAGAAATATGGAGAAATGATATTAAGCTTTTCTATACCACTGAACCCCTTCACATCAAATGTTTTTTAAAAAAATGGTAGACATGCAATCGTCATTCTTCAATTATAATAGCAAACAACAAAAGCATTCAAAGTGAAAAAACAAATATACTTTATTATGTATGTTTCTATGGCACTACTGCTACTGCTTTGTCAGCTTGGAAATGTTCCACAGTAAGCAGCCTATAGCAGAAAAGCAGGTCTAAGAACTAATTAGAACTATACCTGCACGAGTCTCAAAGAAGAGAGTCTAGCTTCTGGATTTCAGCAATGAAACAGTAAAGAAGTGAACATGCATCAGGTATGACAAAAAAACTAATGGTTAATAAATAAAAAGGAATGAAAGACACATGAACAATACTAAGTTAAATCAGCATGACCTACAATTATCTAGCTATAAACACAAAACAGCCACTTGCATTTACTAGCAGAACATGAAGTCACAGTAGGTTACAATGTACATATGCCAAACCAAACGAAAAGAGCAGCTAACATCATTTGCACACTTAGGACAACTAGCTAAAACTACATGCTAAGCATGCTAAAAAATACCTTCTAGAAGCTTAGAGGAGCAGGTGGTTTTTGAGTCACAGCCTACCATGCTGACACTTTGGCCAGAGAAGTTGGATTTGCTTACCTCCTGTAAAAGATCTGCTTGTTCAATGGCTTTAAGAACATTTTTCTTGGATGTCTCCTGAACTTCCCCCCCTAAAAGGAACTCATCCAGAATGAAATAGGCTTTTTCAAAATTGAAGATGATATCAAGTTCACAGACCTAAAAAGAACATCAAGCATTACTGCAAAGTGGGAGGATACTCTCAGTTGAGTTATATCCTCTCACAAAACTTTACCAAATCAAGATGTTAGCCTAAAGCTGTAACCTTGTAAGGACTGGGGCAACAGTAAAAATCACACCTTGGAGGAAAAAAAAAAACCAACATCTTTTTTTTCTTCCATTAAAAACAGCTACAGCAACCTCTGACAGAAGCTTTCACAGTTAAAAAGGCTTCAATTCACAGTAGTCTGTAAGACACAGCTCTTCAAGACGCAAGAGAATATTCCCTATAAAAGTTCTCTTGTTGCCTGCAGTATGCAAAGGCAGCTCATGCAATCTTACAGAAACAGATGAAAATAAATAATCTCAAATTTCTTGTTCAGTCTGTGCATTTCATAGTCAGAAGGACTACGAAGAAAGGCAGAATGAGCACCAGTTTTTCTAGGAGTGTTCATGTACATTGCTACAGCTGTTGGTGTTTGCTGTCTGGGTAAGCAGATGTCTCTCTCGTCTTTCCTTACCATTCCTGCCACTTCACAACCAACTGCCTCCTTTGGAAGGAGATGTAAGAAGTGCTCACACTAGAGCAGTGCCAGAGAGAAGAAAAGCTTCCTGCTAAGAGTAAGATTTTATCTGACCTCAAGTGAAACTACTATGAAATGAAACAAATACAGACAATTAACACCAGATTAATAACAGTTCTCCTCCAAATAAAAAAATTAATTTTGTATTTTAATAGAGGCAACCATCAGCTTAGTTTGGCCAGGCAAGCCACACAAAATGTATTAAATGCACCTTTACAATTACTAGTTGGTTATGTTCTTGTGAGAGTGCTGTGGGCATAAAACAAAATAACAAAATATAAGGAAACTAACTCACACTGCCAAAATACTTGTCAAGAAGTTCTACATAGCGATGAATTATTTCCAGTGTTATTAGTTCATTGTCCTGATCTTCAATAGCACAGCAGAAATAGAGGCTTGCATATCTGTAATAACAAAATAATCCAGATGTTAGCATACAAGCATAAGCAAAATGAATGCACTTGAGAAGTATCACATTCTCAGCAGTCCTTCATACTCAAGTTCAGCATATTGGTACTCCAATTCACAACCAAGCAAGTCCAACCAAAGAATGGCTGAAAGACCAGAAGAAATTGAAGGTTCACATAGAGTTCACACATGTACAAGGGAGTTATGTCTCTGAGCCAAGAATGACTTCACTCTTTGCCATTCTTTAGCTGACAGAACTAAAATAGCCAAAGAGGTGGTTGGAAAACTAAAGATATTTGATTTTGTGGCATCATGGGAGAGTTCTGAGATTATGTATTTTCTCTTCTCTCTGTAACATCCATACATCAGTATATTAATCAACTGATCCAATTTTAAACTTTCATCATGTAAGCTAAACACAGATAATAAAAACCATAGAAAATGCCTCAAGAAAGATAAACTGAATTAGCAATTAGGGTTTGGTCTTTATAGACAATTTAAAAATTCAAGAAACTCCAAAACCAACACCAATGTCATCCACCCCAATTACTACTAAGTCAACAATGCAATCCCTACTAACTGTCCTGGCATCAGACTGATGAGAGGCCATCAAATAGTTTCTAGCAAACCACTTCCATCTTGGAAGACAGGAAGTCATAACTTCAGATATGACTGAGTTCCACTTTAACAAAAAGACCATCCAATTCTACTGTGCTCTACCATACATTAGTTCAAATCATGTTTAAAAAAAGCTGATAAAAAAAAAGCGGGCATGAAAGCTGAAAACCCCATTTAGTCTTTTCTAACATGCCAAAACCACATGCCTTTCAGTCACACATGGCACAAACCAGATTTCAAGTACCACCTGTTGTAGCTGCTGATTTACATGAACCAGAAACAGCTTTTGCTTGCCTCTTTAGAGGGGACAACTGGCCACATTAAGTGCTCCCAAGCAGCCAGCTCTACTGAAAAGTAAGTCATTCAGATGTGAATAGCTAGTTTAAGGTGCATAGTTGTTTCTCATACAGAGTAATTCATGCATCTTTTAAATATTACCCATATCTTATCAGCTGGAACTCCTAGAAACCTATCCAGTACCATTTATGATCTGAAAACGTCCCCCCTTCTCCCACTCTGCTCCAAATCAAATTACTATGGCTTCAACATGAAAGATTAATCAGAATAGTTTTTATACAAGGTTTTATACAAAATCTTTAAACTACTATAAAATATTATTGCCTATCCCGCCACAAAACATGTTGGGGGAAGAGAGGAAGACACCTCCATTGAAGGACACCTTAATTCCCTCTCTCTTTCATCTCTTCACCATGGGGATTCATCAGCTCATCAGAAGTCGTATCTGAGCACAGTTCTTTTGATTCTACATTGTTCTGTTTATGCCTCACTAATTTTTCAAGGACATTTACAGTCATTGTAGTAGCTTGCAATATTCAATCTGTATAAAGAACCTAAGCTATTTTGAAAAGCATTAGAAAGAAATATTATAAAAAAAACCTACTGAGAAATGCTTTCAAAACTACTGAGAAATTTGTAAGTCAAGCTCCATGTTATCATATTTCATTGTAGCAAAAAAGAGCATTAACACATTATTTGATATTTACACTAATCACCAGCACTCAGGCCAAATCAGTCTAAACAAAGCCTTTCATCACCTTCAGGTGAGCAGCACTGATTATGATGAAGTGCAGTTAAACTGTTCCCTTTCAGTGCTTAAACACAAGTTGAACCATGTACCAGCAGACCTTATCAAATCAAATTTGACTCAAATATTTTAAGTTTATCCACATGAGACAGTCCCCCTCTGCTCCTCTAGTACTTAAGAGTCTCTCTTGACACACAGAACTATTTTATGGAAAAAGAAGGGGGGAGGAGAGAGAGGGAGACCAACATAAAATACTTTCTCAGAAAATGGTCTGCTCTCAGTGTCCTCATTTAAAAGAGAACGTAACATACTTTCAAAAGATCGTATTTGGCAGCTAGCAAGTAGACTGCACATTCAAGCCCTGCCAACTGCAGTTCTGGAGAAATAAGACCAAGAAACAAAAACTACTCAGTGGATATCAACACAAAATGGAGGCCTGGGTATCTATTATTATATACAGAGAATATTTTGGTATTTATTTTTTAAGTAGTAACCATGACTAATGGATCACTACTCAAAATAAAACAAATGCAGATTTAATAAGCCTGAATGGCAAACAGCAGAAGAGTATAAACACGTCATACCAAAGAGAATGAGCATACTACAAAGGAATGCTTCAGATCCAAATTCTCAGAGGCATTATTTTAATGTTTTTCCCCTGCAGGAAGGGCTTCAGAAAAAGTGTTCACTTATAATCCACAGCAGCCAATGGAAGTTTTGCTAAGTGTAGAAGTTTACATGGACAGTATCCACACAGAGACAAGTAGATTACTCGGGCTCAAAAAGATTTCTGCTCTGCAGAAACTGCTGCTTCCTAATAAGCCTGACAGAAACCTTTCATATGCACCCAATGAAAAGCAAACCCTGATAGACAAGTACATAACCAAAAGTAAATGAAGTGTAGTCTGTAACAAACATTCGGCCTTTTTTATTCCTATTGCAGTTCTGGTCTTTTTTAATCTCACTAAATATTATTAAAATAATCTTCAGACTCAACTAAGCTGCTTACCCCCATTTAGGAAAATATTTTATAATAAATATCCTCCACTTATCAGACAGGGGACCAAAACCAGAGAAATCAAAAACTGTTTTGACAAAATCACCTGAAAATGTAACACAGGATTAAAGAACAAAAAGCTAACACAGCAGGTATAAATACTTATGCAAATTCCTGCCTTCAGAGAGATGGCCTCAGGATTTTTTTTTTCTTATAGAAAACAAATAGATGCACCTTCCCTTCAAGAGCTGCAATAATTCAGCAGTGGGAAGCCTCAAAGCAGGCAGGCAATGTTTCAGCAGAGTTCTCCCCTTCTGCTCTCAAAGCCAGGTTCAGTAACTGCTGAGAGATCAGGTCACTGTGTGCAGAGCACAACTGGCAAATCCTACCAGCTCAGTGGTGTTCTCCTTCTAGATGAGAGAACACCTGCTTGAAGTCATCCCTGGAAGTTCATCACCAGGTAAGCCTGCAAACAAGCCATAGGTCTGTCAGCATCTAAGTCACTTTGCATGTAGTGCAATGTAATTGCAGTCACATGCATGTAATTGCAGAAGTTTAAAGCTTACAAAGCTTGGTACGAACAGAAGGGAACTCTAAATGACAACGAGAAGGCAGACAAGCACTTAATGAGCCCAAGAATCTGTTGTTTGCTGATAGCTGACCCAATGAAAATTGGGACAACTAATAAGCTGTGTTTGACATAAGTTTTTTTTTTTTTCTTGTCCCATACCTATATACATTTCTTCAATAAAACATGGAACTTCTGAGGCTCCAGGACAGAGTCTACCAAAGAGAAGCACTTTTCCAGTTTCATATTCCAGCAAGGCTATAGCCCACAGCAGTTTCAAAATGAACAAGCATTTGATACTGCCAATTCTCTATGAAAAAGCTGTTGCTTCTTGATACTGAGGTCCTCCTAGTGCCACACAAACTAGAACCCTGTAACAAAGACCTGATCTAATAAAAAGCCCAAGTATCTAATTCATTGTCATCATTGCATTCAGCCAGTTTTACAAAGCTACCTAATAAACACCACAGTAATACTTTTAAGAGGTACAACTGGCTGCTAAGTTATTCATAAGGAAAAAGAGGGATCATGCCAAGCTGGGCACATCCCACTGGCCACATGGCTGTACCTTCAGTTCACAATACTTTAAGAGGCACAGTACCTGCACAATGGGCTCTTTCATTGCTTCTTTCAGAGGAGGGAGGGTAGAAAGAAAGTTTTAAAACTTATCCTGTTTTAAGACTTTAACATAACCTCTCATTATGGTTATGTTTTGCAAAAGTAAAAGACAACTGCCACATCAAGAGCAGCAAAAGCCATGGCAGTTTCATAATATCATATTCCAAATACGGTTCCAAACTGACACATAAAAGCAAAGCCACAATCCTTAATCAAATAACTAATCAACAATAACTAAGTCCCATGAATGCAGCTAACCAAATGCTAAAAAAGTAAAATTATTTTATATAAAATAAGTTTTTTCCAAGTTCTGACTTTGACTGCATTATACTACACAATGAAAATAACTCATATTGCCAGAAGCTAAAATAGTGAACAGAAGAAGCCTTCAAAGAAAAAAAAAATCACATCCTAAGTTCCTTCTTTAGCAAAACTAGAAATGTTAACATTTAACACATTTTCTCTGCCAGAGGGGGAAAGCTGCATGAACTTCTACCCTATATGCTCCAAAACCACTACGTTACTTTTTAAATGACAAATGTGAAGAGGAAACACATCAGCTGTGTTTGTTAAGTTTCTAATCAGCTGTCTGCAGATGAATCCCCCTCTATTTTCACAAAGCATAATTGTTGTTGGCTTCCCATATTTAATTTTTTATTTTCCCAGCAAGTCACTTCAAATCTCTATGCTTCTTGAAGTTAGAAGCTCACATCTTCTTTTTAATCTTCTGGTGTCTATCAGCCTGAAAAACTATCTTCCGAACCAGCTACTGGATACATATAAGCCAATTCCTGCACCATGACAAAAGCTGGGCACCTCTCCGTCTGCGTTTTGTAGTGCTGAAGGAAAAAAACTTGAGAAGGCAATGACTGAGCCTATGTTGCAACCATTTTAAGTGCTACATGTATGAAACCAGAGAGAAATAAAAGCTACATCATGTATGTTTAGATGAATTTTAGAATCTACTGCCTTGAAGATTCAGAAAACATCCTATAAAGATGAAATGCTACAGAGCTAAGGAGGCTAATCAAAACAGTCCAGCAGTCTTAATAAATGTGAAGTATTATAAGGAAGCTAAAGCTACTGTCTTGCCAACTTCTGCCTTTGAGTTCATTTTGTTCCTGCAAAAACGTGTGATGAGACCCTTGAATATACTTCTGACACTGCCAATCATTCTTTGAGCTGCAATATCTAGGTTCAGTTCTCCTACATGTGAACAATCAATACGCTCTAAAAACAAAAACAGCACATAAATTTCAATAATTTAAGATGCAAAATAGCAATAGGCACATACTTTTATAACTTATATTGAAAAACATTTGTACCAGCAGGTTTAGATCCTTCCCAGCAATAGATCAGACAACAACAAATCTTAGCAGAGATCCTCTAGAGATGCTCAACAAGAACTGGGAGCACCTTTTGCAATTTCACAAGCCACAAAGTTCCTTCTGGTGTGTTTCTCTTTTAGCCACCACCTTTTCAGCTACAAAGTCACCCTTTGCAAAGAAATCATACTAGGTGGTGCTCATCATCTTTAATTATGGTGCAGTGATGAGAGCAAGTCCCACAAACCTAAGAGCTGTTAGTGTTACCAGATACAAATATTTAAACTAGCACCTCTTATACCTAGTCCTTCTGGTGATGTTTCAGTCAAAAAAAAAAGTTGAGATGTTCATTAGCTTGGTATAAGCTCATCTTCAGCAGTTTCATAGGCTCTCTGTGCCAGACTGGTCTGCAGAGAGTGAAATAAGCTACTGCAGTCAGCTGTGCACACCAGCAGTCCAGCAGACAGACTGCAGTATTTAGACCATTTTTAGCCAGACGTAGACATCTCCCAGCAAATTTCTTCATTCTCTTTGACCACGGGACCCACAACACACCACTGAGATGCAAGAACTCCACAACAATCACCTACTCAAACAGTCCTACCCAAATTTCCACCAGCTCCCTAGACACAAAAGGACATGGCAAGTAGTTGTTAACAGCAACAAGCAGGGAGGGAAAGCAGCTGTGTGGAATCATCTCCAGAACAGCTACTGCTGTTCAGGACTGGGTAGGAAGGAAAGAGATTGGCCTACTAATGCCTTATTTTTCTGATTTAGTCCCATGAATGGCCAGCTGAAAAGGCACTTGCAGGCATTAATACGGAAGGAAGCACAGCAAGTGTTTGAGTAAGCTCATCTACATACATGTTCAAGGAGTTCTCCAAGGAAATCAAGAGGCAGAAGAAACTGTGCATCATATCAGCACGGCCTCATGCATTGTTTCTCCTCCTTCCTCCTCATGTTGAAGAACTACACATATCAGGCAAACCAGCAATACTCACACACGTCTTTACACAAACGAATGCATATATGATTTAGCATTTAAAACAGCTAAACACATTCTATACTACCCATTTGTTATCCTGGAAAAGAGTTACAAACTCCTCATTTCTGGTCCAGTCCTTTCTGTCCTATCTACAGGAAAAACAACAATATTTACTGTGGGGCACAAACTATCTACCATCTCCACGAGAAAACAGGAATGTTTAAACCTTCTCAGGGAAGAGAGATAACTCAAGGCTTTGAAGCACCACCTTTAGCTGGAAGAGATGCAGCATACCACATGAGGAGGAGGATTACTGTTATTTCTGGAGAAGAATTACGGTCACACCACTACACTGTGATACACTCTAAAGATCAGCACAAAGCTAAAAAATGCCTGCCAAATACTCATACAAAGGTTAGGGAACAACTGAAAAATGAAATTATTGCGAAGAAAATTATACAGTACTTCCACCAAAAGAAAGCTAGCCATGATTTTTTTCAATTACAAAAAATCCCTTTCTGTACTTACAGGGAAAAAAAATGAAAAAAAAAAAACACCTAAACCAAGTATTCTGAAAAATTCTTTCCTTATTTCTAGGAGCCTTTAAAAGCAAGTTACATCTTCATGTCATTTATGAAGCCACTTCTTGAGGTACATATTTATAAAATTTTTATCACTTGTTAAATTTGAAATGCTTACAAATATGAAACATGTATGTACTGTGTGAACCTAAACAGAGTACCAAGAAGAACTGACACTCCTTGTAAAAATAGGAGGAAAGCTCATTTTTTCAGTACATTTCTAAATGCATGAGTGATTTTCCACACATGAATGACTCCTGCTTGGTTATCAAATTAGATTCAAGAGAAATGTCAGTCTTCTCTGTAACCAGCAGAGGGAAGGAAAAAAAAAACAACAAAACAAAAACAACCTTCATTATTTTCTCGCTACTTAGTACACGGTTTGTAATGTATGGCAATTACGAGGTTAGTGAGACAGAACCACCTTTTGTAGACAATCTTCAGGTCTCTCCATTCCAGAAAGCTGCACATTTTCGGTTTGCGGGCTAATACTGTTTGAACAAGTTCCCTTGTGATTTTCTTCTTTTCTTTGTCAGATAATGGGACATACCACTTCTGGAGTCTCAGTTTCCCCTGGCGACTAAAAAGCAACATAAACTGCATCTGTTGAATTGGAAGGAGGGGAAAAAAGAAAAGCATTAATCTCAGTCTCCAAGTTTCAAAAATATCTCTCTGAGAAAAACCAAACAGGAAGTAAGACGGACATCCAAAACCCTAACTACATTATGCATTTCTATAGCACCGGCAGATGTTACACAAGATTTGGAAGTAGCAATGATACAAAGGATTCTGCTGAGCAAGGTCAGTCAAGCCGAAGGCAGAAGAAAGCGCACGCAAGTTTCAGAAAGGGGTGTCAGAACCATCGGCTGGCGAGTGAATATACCCCAATTTCAGACCAGCCACGTCCAGCACCAGTACAGTTTCATTTGCGTTTTCTACCCAAAATGACAGAAAAACAGCACAGCAGACTCTTCCCATACGCAGCCTCATTTCCAATTCACCAGATTAGAGCCCTACAGGAGCAATTTGCACTTAAAATCTTTCTGAAAAGCCTCGGAATACTTTAAAAGACATCAAACCTCCCACTAGAGAGTCCTACGGCACAGAAAAGCCCAGTCTTTTCCCATGTTACACAAAAGGAGAGATTAAGTGCTTTCCCTGCGGTCCTATGTTCCAGGGCTCGCTTCCTCTAAAGGAGTGATGTTGCAATTGTATTTTAAGAGGAACTTGCCGGGCTGTGTTTTCCAGCAGCCGTAATATTAAATGAAATGGCTTAGGCTTTTTTCTTTTACCTTTTTGCTCGAAGTTGTATGGGGCTGGGGAAGTTTCCCAGGCAATATGACAGACATGAAATACGATGCGAAAAGCCAGCCTGGTCCCGGGTGACAAGCGTGACCAGCGCCAGCCGCGACGAGCGGCGGCCGCGCCCGCAGCGGCTCCGCGGTGCCGGGGAGGGAACAGAGCCCCACAGCCCCCGCAGCCTCCCAGCATCCCACCTCGCCTCCCCGCCGGCCCCAGCACCGCCCCGACTCCCCCGTCGCGGAGCGGGCGGCTCGGGAGGCGAGCCCGGCTCCGCGAGGCTGTGCTCACCGTGCCCGAGGGATAGCGGAGCTACAGCGGAGAAGAAGGCACCTCTGCCCAGACCGGCACCACTGACGCTGCCACCGCGGCCGCCGAGCGGGACTGAGGGAGAGGTCGGGAGGGGACGGGAGGTGCCGCCGCCGCGAGCGCGCGCGCGCCTCAACGGCCGCCCCCCTTCGGGCAGGTCGGGGGCGGGGCCGAGATCGCGGGGGGAGTGGCAGGGATGGAAGGGGCGGGGCCCGAGCGCCTCCGGACAAAACTTTATCAGCTGCCGCGGAGGGGGGGGCCGGAGCAAGCTCGGCCGTCACCCAATCGGAGAGCTCAGCGCGCGGGAGGGAGGGAGGAGCGAAGCAGTTCTGGACCAATGAGAGGCAGGAAAAGGTGGGGAAGGCGGAGCTGGTGTTGGCGGCAGGAGGGGCTGGAGCAAGAGGCGGGGTTTAGGTGCCCTAATCCGCGTGGCCCGAATTGCGATAAGGCAACGACCGGCGCGGCAACAGCCAACCAGGCGGCGCGGTGCAGATAGCGGTCCGTGAGCAGCCAATGGGCGGGCGCGGCACGGAGCGGGGAAATGACATCAGTCAATCAGGCGCCCGGAGACTGAGGCCCCTCCCCCGGCCCCGCCAGTCTCGAGTCAGGGGGGGTAAGGGAGGGGCGGCCGAGCCGCGCATGCGCCGCGCGGTGTTTGCCTCCAGCACGTGCGCGCCCGGGGGGCGGGGAGGGACGGGGGTGGAGGCTGAGGGGGCGCGTGCCGGACCGGAGCGGCAGGGGTGCCTGTGAGGGGATTGAGCCTGTGAGGGGATTGAGCCTGTGAGGGGATTGTCCCTGCAAGGGAAAGGTTTTCCCCTAAAGTCACTTTGGTTGCGAGCTGCAATTCGACTGGCAGGACCGGCCGCCGACACGGACTTAGCGGTGTTGCGTTTCATTAATGCTTAGTTTTAAAATTATCATTCATGTGTATCTGCAGAGGCTTTGCGTGTTGAAACAGCTCAGTTTGGGAGCTTGGTTGGTTGGCCGGTTTTGGTTTTGTTGTGGATTGGTTTGGTGTTAAAATTCTAATGGAGGTGGGCTGAAAACACACTAGTTAGTTGAAAGAAACAGAGCGGTGTCGCTGCAAGCCGAAGTCGGAGCACCTTATTGTAAAAAAAATGTTTCAAACACCTAAAGCTCTCAGCATCGTCGCTGCTTACCACCACCCCCAGCACGAAATGAACAGCAAAGCTGCCCTGACCGAGCTGATCCGATAATGGTGTGACAGTGACCGACAGAACCCGGGAAAGGGTCGTGCTCCCAAAGCAGCTCTCCGTCAGAAGCAGCTCACAGCGCCTCAGGATGTGTCAGGCTTTTATTACTTTCTATTATTGACACTTTAAATAAGCGCCCATTCTTCTGGCTACGAAATGGCTATGGCAGCAGAAACTGGGGCTGGAAATGCTTCTGTGTAAAAATGTGCATGGTCTGAAAGGAAAGCCAATTTTCTGGCTTTTCAAAGAATGCTATAGTCAATTGTACTTGAGGAAAACTGCAGATATATTCCTGATTTTATAGAAGAGGTTAAAATTGTAAAAGTGAAGTGGCATGAGGACAAGGAGGCATATGTGATACCAAGCTGAATGGATCAGGCAATTGCAGTATTAGAGGTCGTGTAGAAAATGAGAGCTGCTGTTGTAGGGGCTTGTTCCTGTCACATTTAATGTTCGTTGAGCAGCTGTCCGTTCTCATGTTAAAGTGCCTTTCATCAAGCACAGGAACAGTTGTGTGTGGATCTGTTACCTCAGAGAGTCTGCCCCTACACCAGGGTGTTACTTTGTCCTCAGCAGTTGCCATGCTTTGCAGTTCTGCTTCTTTCCTGTGAGGTTATTCCATGGTCTAAAATACCCTGTTTTTCAGAAAACTTTCATTAAAAATCTCTTTCCTAATCAGCACTTCGCTCATCTTTGAATTCAGCATCATGTATTTGGTGATTCTCTGAGTGCATGTACACTTCAGGGGCTTTGAGACCTTCTAAATCATAATTTAAGCCAGCAACCAACTTTTATTTCTGTTCATCTGTGCAACTTCCAGTTTATTAGCATCATTATGGTAATGGGAGCTTCAAAATGAATTTCTGAAGGAGTTACACCAGACCTATGTTATGATTTGTCACTTCCCAGCTCAGTGAAGTATTTCTGCATATGGATCAAAACACACATTTTGCAAACACATAGTTGATTGAAATCAAACTACCCAGATGGTTCGAGAAATATCTGTGTTTTGGTGGCATAATGTCTCAAAGCTTCAGCTTCAAATTCTTTTTTTTTTTTTGAATCCTGTTTATTTTTTTCTTTTTTTTTTTTTTTTGCTAGATTTTACTGCTCATTTACAGTGTATAATTTCATACAGTGATACAAGGGCAATTCTTCCCCTACTTTTCTCTCTTCTCTCTTATACTTGACTGCGTTTCTTCAGACTTTAACCTGGAGTTTCTTCATTACATGTCCTGGGCAGAATCACTCTGCTATATGCAGTTTTAGGTGCTGTGATAAGGCATGTGAGACCAGTGCTACATGGTGGAAGCACTGGTGGAAACTCTAGCCAGGTCCAACTTGGCAGAAGCTTCTGTCTTTCAAAGCCTGTCCTGCCTCCTCATCCCTATTTCAGACAGAGGATGAAATGTTCTCAAGCCTGCTGGGATTGCCACTCATATGGTCATTCCTTAACTCATTTCTCTCAAAATGATCCTGCTTATTTTAAGCAATTTAAGGTGTGATTCCATGTCAGTTTCTGATCATCTAAACACCAACTTCTCCCACCCTCTCCTTCCATTCCCACCTCCAGGTTCCCATCTCTTTTCCTGTGCTGGCACTGTGCTGCATCTCATATTGCTACAAGGCTGGTTTGGGCTGTACAGGTGACTGGGGGAGTTGGCTTCAGGACTGAGCACCTGTGCTGGGGGACAGTGACAGAGGTAATGCTGTCCCTTCTGTTTGTTCTGTTTCTTTCAGGAGCTTCAGAAGACTTGCTGTTCACTTTTTTTTTCAGTGTTACAATTTGCACTAATTGTCCCTCTTAAGACCAACTCCATCATTTGTTCCTCTATGAAATTATCCTGTCACTTACCCATTGAACTAGCAATGTACTGAACTAGCTCTAATTATCAAATTGATAAAGATACATATGATGCTTACGACAATAAAATGTCTTTGAGTATTCCACAGACCCGTGACAGTGCAAATGTCAATGCAGTCTAATTTTAGACATGACACAGTGAGTCTTCTGTTCATTAGCTTTTGTTCATTGTCTTATATCCAGCTTGATGATAATCCACTCATTTATTTTGGATGGAATTTTTTTTAGCTGCTATAGTTATAGAATCCTTTGTATAGTTGTAGAATCCTTTGTATTCCATTTTAGATGTAAGGCAAGTCTTTGAGGGATATGTTCATTGACCATAAGACATTTGGGGTCCTCAGCCAAGAGTTTGCTTTGTAAGTTATTTCGAGCATGACTTGAGACACAGAAGAGAACTGCCTGGAGCTGGGGAGAGCGGCAGGGAGGAAGCTTACGTCAAACAAGATTAAATTTGCTTGGGTTTGACTGGTATGGTTTATGTCATTTTTGATGGTTTTGTTCATTTGTTTTTCTTTTAGTTAATTAGACTACAGTTGTTTTGTCTAGAATAGTGGGTCTTATACAAAAATTAATAAGGCCAACCTCCTGGCATTTGGCACTTCATGCATGTTGTTATTGCCAAATCTGAAGCTCATAAAATATTTTTGTTGTGTTTTCACTCTCAGCCAAAATGATGGGTAACATGAACTATTCATTAATTCCAATGGAAAATTTGCTTACTAAATTTTAAAAGCTTTTTTTTTTTCTTCACACAGTATTTATTAAAGAAAGAGTTTGCTTCTGCCTTCTTTTCAGCCATCTCAGCACCCTGCAGAGGAGGACAACATACTTTAAGAGTACATGCTGTGTTTTTGCAGTCCTCGACTGAAGTAGGGTGTGGATGTGTGAGTAAGACTCATTTTACTGTTAATTCATCTTCTTGATGCTCAATATCAGGCTACATTTTCATTGACCGAATAACTGTGGAGTCATTATGAAGGCAATAAGAACTGAGTTACTACCCTTGCAAGTGATTACTGCTGGATTTTTGCCTCTTAAGCCTCCAAACAGGATGTTACGTTACTATATACAATTCCCTTCCCTGATGTGCTGTCTGAGCATTGGCCAAGCTATCAGTGTCTCACTGTGATTCATGCAGAACACTAACCCCAGTGGAACCAATGGAAGTATAAATGAGACCACAAATGACAGTTTTCATTGCTATGCTCCTTTTTTTTTTTTTTTACATAGAGCGATCCCTTTTGATGAAATACTGTTAAGTGCAATCTAGTAGCCTGATTGCTAGATGCTATTAAATCATCAGATCATGGCTGGTGTCCTTACTTCTCTGTCTTTTCTTTGTAGGGGTTACAGGTTTGCCTTTCTTCTTTTAAACACAGTTTGTTTTCAACAGACACATATGGCTCTCAGGAACACAGATGTCAGGTCACATGTGTGATAGGCACAGCTCCAAAATGATCATCATGAAGGTTTATCCCTGCAGCTGAATTTTCAGAGCTGAAGAAATGGTTTGAAGCTGAAGTGTGCATCTGGTTATGAGAATTACAGTCTAAACCATGCCTTACACGTGTCCTTTGCTTTGGAAAATAAAAACATGCTTTTGAAAGTATCTGGATCTGTAGAAATGAGGCAAGGGAGTATGGTAGATGCCAGTCAGTGAGGGCTTCTTCTTAGCTACCATATTTATTAGCCTCAGCCTGGTGCAAGACACAGGAGCCATTTGAATAGGACATGCACGAACCAGCTGGCAGCACTGGTTGTGTTGGGTTAGTGAGCATCACATTTTTCTCTTACTTAGGTCATGTTCTTATCGTTTGCTGGTCCATGTTTATATTGGAGTAGTGCTCAGATGCCCCAGAAGTGAAGAAAATAACTGCACTGCAGACATTTGTGAAGAAGTTGTTATGACTGCTAATGCTTCTTCCTGCTCCACTGCTACAAACTCTGCCATAGTGCAGCAAAGAACTGAACAGTTTCTGAAGGAAGGAAACCTGAATTTTTAGCCTCACAAAGAAGTGTCTGGGAGGAATGGAGAGAGGAAAGGAGAGGAGGCCGGGATTTCTGAGACTGCATCAATACTTTAAAGAGTTGTTCAGTACCACACCTCATGTATATCTTGCTCATGCTTTGGCAATCCTAAGAAAGCAGTTGCTGCCACTGCTGTTTCTGAAGTGGCTGATGCTGCAGGTTAATGTGCTTGCTGTATCCATCCCCTCATATGAAGGAGTATGTGGACAGGCTTGCGCAGAACTATTCAATATTTCCCAGGGTGAAGAAATTTTTCAATTTACTAGGGTATGACTTTGAATAGGACACCTGGGAAGTCAGACACGTTCAGAGGATGACACTGCAACAGCTTTTCTGGTGCACAGTTTGATCATCCTAAATCCACTGAAGTCCTCATTTAGGCACCTTCTGTCCTTGCTTTGAGACGGGCCCAGCTCGTGGTCCTGTAAGGCCTCTTGATCTGTGTATGGAGACTGATCTAACATACCTTAGGAGGTACTGCCTTTGGCACCAAGGAGATAATCCAGTTTCCAACTTCTGACTTTTCCCGGATTGGCACGTTGCTTTGTGTAGCCAGGAGATATGGACTTCCACAGCAAGTGTCTTAATTTTCAGCACGTAGAAACTTTTCATGAAAACTTGGAAACTGCTCTGACTCTGAGGTGGCAACCTGAAAACAGGATTTTTCATGTTATAATCAAACTCATAAATCTCCCAAACTTCCACACTGATTCCACAGTATTACACTAAGCTTTCATTTCAAATCATTCTGGAAGACTCAGTATAACTTTCTCTGTTCTTTTAAAGAAAATATACTGCATGTTCTGCCACTTCCATAAAGGGATCACACAATCTGTAAGGTCTTCATTTACTGCTATTTTCTTCTTTGGCTGAAGTGTTTTAAGATGATGAAACTGGGACAGTCAAGGCCTGTAAACCATTTACTGTGTAGTTTTAAAGGCTCGAGAAGAATTTAAATGATGCGTAGATATTGTGCTGGCTGTGTCCACTTGTGGCAATTTTATCCATGTGAATTCTCGTTCAAGCTGCCTAGACCACCTCTATTGCCATGGTTTTGTGAAGCCAATCTTTGCAGTGCAGCCCTCAGCCTTCCACAAAGCTGCAGAACAGCAATGACAGCAAACATCTCTTCTAGGGGGATATGTGCATCATTTACCTGGGAACTCGAGGTTTTGACAGGTTTTGAAGAACCAGAGTGCATATGGAATGAGTGTGATAAAGCTCAGCATAGTGTCTCATGGAATGTGAATGTGATTTTACAGAAAAAAATCTCTTTGACTGTACATTTGCACTCATTTTTATGCTTTCACACCCACACACTGGGAAATACCAAAATGTGTGTGTTTAATTGGTCTGGCCAAGATCATGTGTGTGATCACACAGAGAATAAGGATACTGTCTGTTATTCCTCATTGTGCCCCTGAATTTCTTGGTCGGCAAGTGAACTGATTTTGAACTTGCTTTTTGTATTCTCTAGGAGGGAGTGGTATTTGGGATACTTTGCCTCACTATTTTGTTTCACTCTTCACAAATCAATGAATTCCATGAATGTGTGTTGCCTTTGTGTATGTTTTGGCTCTGCACTTGTTCTTTGTCTTGTTTGATACCTTATCTTTAAGTCAGTTTGTTGTTTCTCTCTGTCCACATAACTTTTTAATACATCCAACTGCTTCTTCTGGTACTTTGACACACACACAGAGACACTTCCACTCTCACTCCATTAATGCCAATCTTAATATTTTTTTTCAAATCACAGTAAAAGAAACAAGTAGTTCCTCCTACCTCCCTGAACACTTTGTTCAAGTGCAAGCCTCACTTATTATTTAATCAGAATTTATTTAATACAGCAGGATATCAAATACTCTTAGAAGACTGTCCCAGTAAGAAGGGACCCCATTTACTCTCTGACTTTAGGATTCTGTGCTATTCCAGAGCGTCATTAGTGGAACAGAGCCAAAAGGACATTCAATTATTTGCTCAAGTCTGAAAGGCCAATGTTTCACAAGTACAGAGCATGCTATTAACAAGGATGAATCCTTTGGCAATGTATCCTTTCTACTGCAAAATACTTGCTGTGTGGAACCCAAGACACTTATTACAAATTCATGAATTATTTTAATGCATCCTGGCAGCTTTCAGAAGGATTGAAATCTTGTGGAAGCAAGAAAAGAAATAAAAAGATCAGTAGTTTGTGCAAAATAATACAGCTATGCTCATATTTGATCTAGTTCTTTAGTGG
This sequence comes from Promerops cafer, assembly GCA_013398275.1. NCBI lineage: Eukaryota > Metazoa > Chordata > Aves > Passeriformes > Nectariniidae > Promerops > Promerops cafer. The sequence continues at coordinate 2,262,255 of VZSE01002186.1, read as the reverse complement.
AAAAAGAATAATAGAATTTTTTTTAAAAAAAATTGAAAGATATTTCTATTACATTACATCTCACCAGTCGATTTAGAAGTCTTGTTCACATAAGAGATAACTCAATGTAGATCATCAATAAAAGAGAAAAGATGTCTAAAACGAGCACAGTCCTTGGTGTGTTGGAGGAGTTGTAAAATCATGCTGTAAACCTTAACTACCCCTTGCCAGAAAGTAATACTCTAACAGAAAAATCTAGCTTTCAGGAAGTCCTTTCATTTCTTCATAGTATTTTAAACACTCTCCCCAAACTTTAGGTTTTGCTTAGAACACTCTTAGCTTAGAGGCAGTTTTTGTTGCAGAGACAAAGGTGTCAGAAAGGAAGGTGGATCTGAGAGTGAGCAGCATTTGTTTCCTTGGGGCAGTCTGGTGCAGAATGATAGTGACAGTCAACAAGTAACATTTATTGTGGTAGATGCTTGAAGAAATATCCAATAGCTGATTTCTAGTACAGTTTTCATAATAATATTTTTCCCATTTAGCATCTGTTATGGAAACAAAAGAGATATTACGTGATCACAAGCCAGAGAGGAAGCCTTGAATAGGATGCATTGAAATGAGGAGTGTTGTGTATAACACCATCGACTCTGACATAAGGCCAAAACTGAAGATTCAGACTTTCAAAATTCTCTCTTATTTCTATAGAGCCAAGCACAGCTGAGCTTTGCATAGAGATCCTAAATGCTTTAAAACCTCTTCCTTCTGTAAGGAGATCCCACTTGCTCAGATTTGCAGAATACATTGGTGTAAAGAAATCTTAAAATTAATCTCTCTAACCAGTCTTTCATGAAGAATTCAAAGTTTAACAGTTTGCTTTGACACGGATAAATAATATCAGTAATAATAATCATCATCATTGTCTTCAGAATTGCCCGTCTTCCCTCTCCATTCAGTCATGAGTAATTTGCATGGAGGGGTACCAAAGAACAGTGTAGTGAAATCACCCCAGGCAGCTAAACAGTCTGAAAAAATGAGGCCTGTGCATAAACTACAGGTAAATTTAAAAAGGTTCCTCAGACAAGAGACCCATGCCTGAAACAGAGCAACAAGCCAGGAAATATTTAGGTTGGTTTTATATTTATTTACAAATGTTTGTAGCAGATGGTTACCAACATTTCATCAGTGTGGCTGTTTAAGCAACTTAAAAGCTGTAACAAACAGCCCAATTTATGTAGCAGCTTGCCTACTTCAGCCCACTCTCACTTGCGTTACCCAGAATGGCTCCCATTACAATTCATCACAGCTAAGTAGCTGAAAAAGGAAATAGTGCAAAACCAGGAAAGCAGCATGCTTGTCCAAAACTAGAGATCAGTGGTTTCCCCATCACAGATGCCTGCTTTGAGAGATACTTCAGTGCACAGCAGTTTTCAGATTTCTCACTCTCCTATGTACACAGCATACCTGGGTTATTACAGCTTGTGGAGACTACAGATGCAAACACTACCTTAGGTGCTAGTTAAGTATAATTTACCTCACCACTTTCTTTTTAAGAGAGCACATTTAGCAGATGAACTAAGCTAGTCTGCTCTTTCCCCACATTACCCTCATTTTCATACAACAACCGAGGTGGTTTGGATGAGTTGATGGCTGACAGGTGAAGGTGGCTATTCAAATGGGTGTCTGTGATATAGGTTAAAAAAACACTGTCTGAAGAAGAGATAGAAATGAGGGTCTCAGCTTAACTTCCCCCAAAGAAGGCTTCACACCTAAGAATATTGCATTAGAATTGTCATATAGAATATACAGTTTTGTATACCTCCTAATGAAACAGAAAGCTGAGCTGCTGTCTCTTAGATACCTAATTTGTTCACAAATTCAAGAATAAAGATTATCTCTTCATAGGCAGCTGGACGAAACAACTTGTGATGCCAGTGTAGATAGAAGAAAGCATCAATTTTATCACCATAAAAAGGATGGACAGTATGAGTAAACAGTGATTTTAAAATGGAAACAGGAATGCTTGCTTTGTAAACATTTGTTGTGAAGCTGACTTTCCTGCTTCTTTCCTAGAAAGTGGTAAGGAAAAGGCTAGTCGCTGGTTAAGGAGAATGTCACTGCAGATGGCTCAGAGTAGAGTGTACCACCATCATTTCACTGTCTGACCTGGCCTCAGGGGCTGCCTGGTGTCAGAAACCCACGCTCAGCAAGAGCTCAAAGTGTGTGCGCACATCGGTGTCTGAGGAAGTGTTACTGACTGTACATTTGCACTCATTTGTTCCTTCCTGGGAAAATTCTATCTACAGTGACAATGTGCAACATCATACAAACCAGGTGGAGTCTGAACTGGAAATGGTTGTAGTTTATGCTGATTTAATTGAATAGGTTGACATTACTAAAATGCTGAGAATAAAAGGGGTTTTATTCCTTTTCTATCTCTCATTTATGTGTGTGCTCAAAACAACTTTTATGAGAAAATCTCCTAAATTAGGAGTGATGTGCTTTAAAGGATCCTTTCTGTGTGACTTGGCACGTTCCACAACAAGCTTCATTTAAGACCAAGATGTGCATGTTTAGATTTGATGTTTGCCCACTGTACACTTTGCTGAGGTCCCCCCTCAGAGCTGAGGAGCTCTGAGCTTACACATTAGCCCAGTGTGGTAACATTTCCATGTCACAGCATGACTGATGCTCCCATTGACTCGTTATTGCTGTACCCATTCGTGGGTACTGGAGCATTGAGCCAGTCGCTCTCTGTGTGCCACAACCTGCCATTGTGCCACCCATGGGAGCCCTGGCATGCCTGGGAATGACAGGGCTGTGGGTCAGGGATGCAGGACTACTGCCACTGAAGCCACTGGATCACTGCAGATCCATCCAGTCCTAGAAACAGACAGGCACTACATTAGTTAGTTTCTGGTCTTAAAGCAGCTCCAGACTGAAATTGCCAGACTGAGGAGGGGATGATGGATGTGTGCAGGCTGGAAACTGGCTGGGAGCCCTGAATAACTCTCCAGTGTAGACATTGATGCTTTGGAGACTTTGGCAGCATCTCTGCTTACCTTCTACTGAGTGCTGAATCATCCTGCTCAGCTGGGATGAGCAGCACCTGGCCAGGGGAGGGATGCCAGGGATGACACTGTGCTAAGGGGCTGTGCCTGACTGGGGCTCAGGATGACCTTTGAGGTTCAGGGTGAATTTTGGGGTTTGGGATACTCTTGGTTCCTGGATGGGAGCACACTCTCCCACCCACGCAGGGCAGATGCCTCCAGAACCAGGCAGAGCTAGGCATGCAGGGTCCATATCAGAAAAAGGCAGATTTACCAGACACCAGGCAGGCAGACTTACGTGATTGCCCTTTTCTCCCTTTGCTGCAGAGTGGAACCAGTGCCTTGCCATCTCTTCGGAAGCAGAAACTGTGGGCCTTGCTGCTGGTGGATGCAGCCAGTGCTGTTAGACTTGTCTTAGAAGTTCCTGGAAATGACATATTTAAAATACATTAGATTACATTTTCATTAGTGTTGCCCCTTCTGGAGAGAGAGGAATGCCGAGTGGTGATCGTGATTATTGCTTTAACAGATTGTGTCTGTGCATGGCTGCCACCTGCCACTCTCAGTACTGTGCTGTAAAGAGAGCCCTGGATTTAAATCCTAGTGGTGACCTTACTATCAGTTCCGTGTTTTCAAAGCCCACAGAAACCTGGACCCTAATTATGGAATTTAGAAATAAATACAAAAGGGGTTTGCCTTATGGTTTGGTGTCTGGGTCTTTATAGTCAATACAGGCAATTTTTCATTTTTCTTTCCACAGTAGGCTAAGATTTTAGTTACAGGAAGAAAGGAAGGAAGGGGAGAAGAGGGGAGGAAAGGATAGAAGAAATTAAGAAAAGGACAGAAGAAGGGGAAGAAGATGAGAAGGGAAGGGAGGAAGGGAAGAATAGCAAGCAAGAAAAAGAAGAAAATAAAAATAATTTCATCAGAACAATGCCAGGAACCTGACCTTGTAGAAAAGTAACTGGTAAAAGAAGTTTCTCGTAAAACTAGAGATGATAGTTCTGTCAGAACGTGGCTCACTGAAAAAGTGTGAAAGGCAAAGTAAATGAATATATGTTATCTAGCAAATTATGGACATTAACAGGGCTGTGGAGCCACCCCATTCCCTCCTTATTAATTCTATGGCTTGAATTAGTGAGCTTGAGATTTCTTGTCCCCTCAGTACTGATGATTCTTGCGACTCACAGCAGTCTAGGTAATGGGTCACCTTGGTGTTTTGTTGTTTTTTATTTTATTTATTTTATTTTATTTTATTTTATTTTATTTTATGAAATGAAATGAAATGAAATGAGAGCTGGGAATTCAGATTTTTACACTCAAGTCCTACCTTTACTTTCTTGGCTATTGAATATACAGATGCAGAAGGACAGAGTAATTTGGGATATCTGGTTTCCCTAGCTGGCTGAAGGTCACAGACATGATATCAGAAGTGGAGTAGGGGATCGAGGAATAATGGTTTGGGTGATGCTGTGAAAGTACAAAATTATTTTGGGAAAAAGACAGTGCTCTGACCTTTTTCTGGATGCCCAACTTCCCTAAAACTTGTCCAGGCAGTCACCTGGGTCAGCATGAAATATGGCATAGATTGTTTGGAAAGTGTGGCTTTGAGTCCTTATGCTGTGTAAATCCCTACATTCAGCAATTTAATAGGGATGTCCAAATTTGCACCAATGGCAAGTTTGGTCATGTCTTTAATTTATAATCCAAAATCTTTGTCACAAATCTGGAGAAAATTACTCCAAACTTTGATCTTCAACACTGGGAATCATTATCATGTAAATGCAAACTGTAGATTTGCTGTGGTCAGAGATTTGCGATATGTATTGCTTCCATTTTAAACGTGTGTAGAAAGAATGTATTTTGTAGTTGAAAGCCTGATAATTCTGTTATCCTTGTTCAGTTTTTTAGCACCATCTGTTCTTCTGAATTGGAAATTCCTGACAAATCACATGAGCAAAAGTTTACTTTATTTCTCCATGCAGTAGGCAAACCATTGGAATTACCAAAATCTGGTTGGGCAAATAAATATGTTTATAAAATGTTTAAGTCTTTGTTGTCTGAGAAAATGACTTTTTAATGTACTGGCAGCTGTCTCCCTCTGGCATGTTTTCAGTTTAACAGTTTATGTTAGAGCCAGATCATTTGTTTCATAACTGTCTGTAGCGTAACAAACAGCACTTTTAAATCTCCCATCAGCCCGCACACCATATAAATGTTATCTGTCCCAATTGGCATACTTTTCCAATCATTGTTTTCTTAACTGTGCCTGAAAAATGATTAAATAATATGGTCACATGATAATCCTCTTTTAAGGCCCACAGAGTCATCCGAAACATTTGGATGTTTTTATTAGGTCATTTTAATTTAGTCAAGGAGGCTACCCAGCACATTAATGCCAAGTAAATAAATAAATAAATTTATTTGCTAAAGTAGTTCTATAGTGCTTATTTAAATCCCACCCAGAAAAAAAAAACAGTGTTATTTTCTGGTCCCTAGACCTTCCAAAACCCAATGTGTTAGGCACTGTGCTAGTACGGTCTGGATGCTTACAGGCTAAATCAGGGTTTCAATGAAATGTCTTCATACTTTGCTTTCAGAAATGAGAGCACTGGGCTCCATGGTCTCCTTCTTCCTTTTGTATCCAGTGGTGTTCAGCGGACCCAGGCTGGTTTTGTGAGTGCAGAAGTCTGCACAGAGTTAGCTGTTCATGCTTCCATCCCTTGGGCATCATACAGGACATCTTCACCACCACTTTGGTGCAACACCTGCACCTTGGATTGAAAACTGCATTCTGAACACTGAAATGAAGGAGGAGTGGCAGCTGGAAGTGAAACAGACAGAAGCTCTTTTCTTTCCCATCTAAAGTCTTGACATCATTTTATCTCCTTAACTGCATGTTGTGGACATGGCAAAGCAGTCTCAGCATTGGATTAATATTCCTGTTATTGGCAGTGTGGTGCACCCTTTCTCTGTTCCATAGGGAAAAGAGAAGATTATAGGCCAATTGATCTGTAGTACAGTCTGATGCCACCAATACTCATTTGATAGGGGTTCCTTACATCCCTTTGAAGAGATGTTACTGATTTTACTAATTGATTAGATCCACTCTTTGTAGAACCAGAGCAATCCTCAAGCACCTTAAGGCTTAAAAATGTTCTTTGATCATAACAATGGCATTTGTACCATCTCCTAAATCCAATTCTTCTAATAAATTTTGCAGCCAAGTTAGGAAGGTATCAGTGATGGAGAGACGGGGACAACTGAGCTGGACCAGAAGCCAATTTTTATTGACAACACAAAGTGTTTATATATGGTTTTACAGGTACTTATATAGGATTCTATTTTTGGTAACAATTTCCCATTGGTTACATATTCTTCATGGCATCAGTTACCTGGTAATTATTACAAAGTTTCACAACATGTCTCTTGGTCACTTCCACACCAGGGAGCAGTTAACTGTATCTGTCTCTCCCATGGTTTCTGCTTGATTAGGCCTATGATATCAGGCTCCTTTATCAGTTCCATTGTACCCTCTGTCCTTACTCTTCATAGGAAGGATCCGCTGTAAGTAGAAAATTTTCTTGCTAACCACACAGTAAATGTTGCCAGTCTCTGGTATATTTCTGAGCTGCATCTGTGTGCGTGATCTGTCCCCAGGCTGTATGCATTCGGAACTGAAACACCTACTCTGTGTCACAATAATGTGCTTATGGACCATGAAAAACAGAACAAATATTAAAACCTTTGCAAGTCTTGTACCACAAATGAATAGATGCATAATGAATAGATGCATAAGGAAGGGAAAATACAAGCTCTCTCTAGGAAGAAGTGTCTCGGTAAAACATCTATAAGGGAAAATATATCTGGAGGGTGGCTTTTTAGGTGTGAAGCTGAAGCCCTATTAAATAAGTATATGTTGACAGGCTACTGCCATGGGCAGGAAAGGTGGTCTTTGGTCTGTGACTTCTGAGATTTTCACTATAATCTGTAACTACTGATGTGATACCAATATGAAATGTGGAGTTACAAAGGCAGAATTGCCAAGGTTGTACTGTGCACCCCTTCCCTTCCCGGAACTTCCCTGTCTGTGGGAACCAGAGTGGAGCAGAGACACCAATTCATTGTTGGTGCTTGCTCTGGTTCAGGCACCAGAACTCCCGTGTGCTCCCAGATTTGGTAACAGAGGTGGAAGCAGGGGTAATCTTCAGGGCTGAACAGTTTTATTGTGAAGTCCCAGCTCTCAAGTGTTAGTAAATGGAGGACCTGCTGGCAAGACCATGTGCAGAGATCTCAAATCTGGCTCATTTTTTGCTTCTTCTCTGGCTTGGGAAGCTCAGACTCATGGTAGGTAGGCAAAGCAGTCATGCCTACCTGAGCAAGATTCAGTTCTGGGGAGCTCTGCCAGCATAGTGGCTTTTCTCCAAGTGTCAGGGGTTTTGGTGCAGCACAAGATGGAACATAGCCCTCCTGGGTGAAAGCAATACTGAGGAGAAAGCTGAAATTAAGCCATGGTACTAGAAACAAAAATATTAATAATTCTGAGTACAATTTTCATAATTAAAAAAAAAACCCTTTGATTCAGTGTTTTAAATTGTGGAAGCTCTTGCAAGATGCTGTCAGCTCTGAAGTGTGTCCTAAACTATTTTTTCATCTATTCAGTTGGCAGTGGAGTGTCAGGAATGTCACATTCTGTGTGTGCAGATGTGTAATAACATTCATGAGCTTCCATGATGACACAGGTTTTGTTGGAGCTCTCTGAGTATAACAGATCTCAAATAAGTGATTGTTCTGAGTAAATTGTCTATGCTATTGTTTTCCCACTGCAAACAGAACGGATCCATTTTTAAACAGGCTGGATAAAAACGACACAGAATTCAATGTGGGGAAAAAAAGGACAATTTCAAGTATATTTTCCCTGATATTTCCTGAACTCTTGTCATAATTGTTTTTATTTTTTTATTGCATGGTTCTTTCTATTCAAGAAGAGGCAAAGCTTTGGAAAGTGTTTCCTCCCATTAATAAACATGGGAATAGTACACAATCATTCACTTAGTGTTTTGTCTCTTACACAGATACAAAAGGGGCAGAGCTTGGGAGAACTTTGATAAGGCATTTCTCCAAGCCACAGCTGAAGAGAGCTGCACTTTTTTTCTTAGATTTCAGATGCTAATTGCAGCAGGATACTTGTCCAATGCATTAGTGAAAGCCTTCAGTAGAACAAAGGTGCTTCAGCAGTCAATATTCACAGTTGAGCAGATGAGCTGAAGCCTCAGTGTTTTACTGGGGAACATGGTGGTGTCTGCCTGATGAGCCATTGTGGGGGGTTCATGACCTCTCATGGTCATTAGAGGGCCCCTGTAAAATTTTGTGAAGAGGTGCTGTCAATCCAATATAGATGACAGCAGCCTGACTCTTGAAACTCTCACTGCAGTTTCAGCCAGATGCAGTATTGTCTTCAGTTATGATTTACAGGACATTTACAAGATATTTCCCTTCAAAGCAAGCAGAACAGCAGCAGCAAGTAGGGCAGCGTGCCTGAGCAAAGTCTCATATACATGCACCCTTAGAGGAACAGCCTTTGGAAGGAGCAGGATTTACAAGACACTCTCTTGCCCAGATAGGCTGCTGGTTTTGGGGATATCACAGGCCACTCTATCCATCTTTCAGCTCATCTGCTTTCTGTCCACTGAGCTCCACTCCCCTGCTCTTGGGGCTGACTGTAACCTCATTGATCACCAGCACACAGAGGCATGACCCAGGCCAAGAGTGAGACTTTGGGCAGCTTCTGGCTAAGCAGGCAACTGCTTCTTCTCTCCCATGCCCCTCATCCTATGGCTCCTGTTTAAACCCTGGCTGAAACCAGATGGTGGTGAATGTGCTGCTGCTGCTCCTTCCGCCATAAAGCAGAGGGCAGTTTGGAGGGAACCTTGCTGCCTTTTCTCTCCCTCTGCTCTTGGGGGAAAATTCCCCAAGGCACTGGGGTCCCCTGGGGTACTGCTTCTGTGCAGAGGCATGTAGTGTTACTCAGGGAAAAGCAAATGTCTGACGCCAGAGAGGACCCATGCTCATGTCTTTAATTAATACAGTGCTTTGAGACTGCAAAGGTTCTACTTAATAGGACACATAAGAAATAAAAGACATTTATGTTCTAGAGCCTTCTGTTTTAAAATGCAGTGTCAGCTAAAATGTGTGTGTTTTTAGATTTAGCTTTCATACTATATCAATTCCAGAGCCAGTCACATTTTCCCTGTGGTAATATTAGTAAGGTAATTCTCAGCTGAGCCCAAAGCTTTATTGTGTGTCTCATCACTCTTTCATAACTGGAAACATACCATAGGTATTATGCATGTACTGGAAATAAAGAATTATAGGAAAGAGTTGTCTCATCTGTGAGAGTGACAAAGTATTTTCATGTTAAGAACATCAGCTACAGACTGTCTTTTGGAGTAATTCACACTCAAAAGCTTCTCAAACAGTTTTAGTGATCCACCTTCCCTTTAATAGCCCCAAAGTGCCTGTGTTATTGTTCATGATGGATTCAGACTTCTTTTTTCTATTTCAATTGCAGCAATTAAAAACATTAGATCACAACCACAGTTTGGGTGGGGTGAGAGGAAGATATGCTTGTTGCTTCACATTTTACTTCATTCTCATGCCAGTCCTATTCTGGGCAGCACTATGAGCAAATGTCCTGTCTAAAATGGTTTTTACTGGAATGCCTATCACTGCTTCATTTTGTTTTCAGCAATATTCCTGCCCATTGCTGGGTGTTCCTGTGAGAACAAGATGCCATCTTGTGGTTGGATTTTCATCTCCCAAACCTGAGCTTGATGTTCCGAGAAACTAGTTCAACTGTCCTGACAGCTTGAGAATACAAAATAACTAAACCTGCATTTTTGGATTTCATTATGAACTCAAGTCCTCCTCTAAGACCTACAGACTTTTACAATAAAAACTGGACAGTTTCGAGGTAAAATTGCCTGCTATTAATCATCCTGTAGAATCTGACATTTGGAGATAATAATTTTTGAGTTACTGAAACAAAATGCTGATATGGACAAATTCATTTTTTTCCAAAGTCGAGCAAACATGTTAATTTTGGAAAGTGTAATGATTTTGTGCAACTGCTTGGAAAAATGTAGTACAAGCAAAGCAAAAATGTAGTCAAGAGAAAGCTTATATTTTCCATAATTTAGAACAATACAAATAGCAGTTAGGATTAACTCATATTTTCCACCTAGCTTCTCAACTTCAGGTACAAAGGTGAGTAATAAGAATATGAAAAAGCAAAATCTGCCTGAAATATAAAGTTTATAGACTTTGGGAATGCTTACTTAAATACACATTTTTTGTCCAGTTGGTTATTCAAATATTACCCATAAAGTTAAAATCTATTGCTTTTGAGATGCTACTCCCAGTGCTCTGATATATTTTTTGCAATATAGAGATCCACTTTCTTATTCCATCCTCTTCAGGAAATGAAGGAAAAGCCAAGGGTATGATTGCAGAAATCTTCTAGCATTAGAGGATAACTGTTATCAATGTTTCTTCACAAGGACGGTACCACGAGCTCTGCAGGCAGAGCCATAGAGCCCTAATTATGTCAGAAACAACTCCAGTCTCTGGAACAGCTGAGAAATGAAAGCAATAACAAGGATTTGATGCTGCTTTACCTCCCACTCCTTTTGAGCTACAAGTTCAGCTTGGTTCTAAAAAACAGTTTTCATCTTTTGGACCTGCTCTCAGGGTGCAGCTGCGCACAGTCTGCAGAGGCACTGCCTGTGTTGGGGGTAAATGGACTCAGGGGCATGCTGACCATGGACACGTGTCTCTACTCAAAAATGAAGCATGCCCAGAAACTTCCCTGGGAGTCAGGACTGCCTGCTGTGGGACAGCCCATGTTCGTGCCAGTTCACCATCTGGCTGGCAGATGGAGGTGGCTGTAAGCACACTGCCTGCTAGCCAGGGCCACCCTGCTGCCTTCACTGCCAGACTGTGCCTGGAAGCAGCTCTGGGGAGCTCTAGCTCAGCCACAGTGGGAGCCGGGGCAGCTTGGAGTAGACATCTGTGGTCCTGTGCTCAGGAGCCTGCTTGGATTGACCAGGTGCACAGACATCAAGTAGTAGAGGAGCTATGTGTGCAGCCAGGGGAGGAATAGAGCAACACGGATTGTTATAGACTGTTTATTTGTTATTTGGTGCAATTCTGTGCATTGCACAGGAAAAGACCCCCTGACCTGAGGAGCTTGCAGGATGAGGAGAGAAAGGCAAAGGCTCAGGGATGGAAATGCCTGGTCAAAGCAGCCGAGACAGCCTTTGGCTGTACCGTGACCAAAACCCACCTGTGCTAAGTTGCACCTGCAGCCAGCTCCCACTGGTGCCCCTGACCCAATCAGCACCTGGCCTCATGCTCCTACTGAGCAGAGGGATGCAGGGAGGTCTTGCCACTTCCATGCCATATCCACCTCCATGCTAGACGGCGGGTGATCAAGGTGAGTTAGGAGGGTGGAGGAGTGGGGTGCTCTCCCAGGCCAGCCATGTAATAGTGCCAGACAACACATGCTGCCACATCTTAACTGGTGTCAATTTGTGGAGGAACATAAGTAAAAGTGTGAGTGTAAGCTGAGGATACAGTGAAGAAAGAGCCTCTATACTGCTGCAAATTGATTTTTTTTTTTGGCAGCAAAGAGGCTTTTATTCTCACTGCATCGCAATGAGGGCTTCAAAGCCCGTTTAAGTGCCTGTTTGCCTTTCCTTTTACTCTGCATTGCAGCTGGCATGACCAAGGAAAACAGCTTGCTCTGAATGCACATTAAGGCTTGGCCAGTGTATGTGTAAAGCAGAAGTGCTACAGCAGTGTTTCGTAGCCAGCAGGCATGAGGATCAGAGAAGAAAGTGGAGGACACGATGGCAGTTCCTTTTCTCCTGGGTGCATCCTTGTCCATGTCAGCCAAGGCACAGCCAACGGTGCTCTGGGCTTTGCTCAGACATGCCACAGGGAAAGGGATGGAACCAAAGGAAATGCTAACTGCCAGAGCTGGCAGAGATCTGACTGACCTCTATCTTCTGTAGAATTTCTCTACATCCACACATTTATCTTGAAAATTTTACCAAACAGGCCTGAAATTTTGTACTGGATGTTGGGTTTTTCCTCTCTGCTCTTTTTTTCTTTTTTCTTTTAACTAGCTGCTACACTGATTGGTATTAGAAAAGAGAAGTGAAGAAAATGCATTTTTAGTTTTTTTCAAGTGATCCATTCCCCTCCTCCCTAAAACTGTCAAATTTGACAAGTAGCAAATAGAGCAGCACCACATTGTGCCTCTAGTCAGCTCAGAAACACGCACTACTGCGAAGTCAGCATGATCAGGAACTGAAGTGTCTATAAATATCAGGTGTATTTTTCATAGACTGTAGAGGTGAAAGGAACCCCTGTATTTTTTCACTCTGGTCTTATGCATAAACAGGGCATAAAGCTGTTCTTTCCAACTGGATTACATCCTATTTCGAAAGACACTTAATTTCATTTTAGGAGCCTGTGCATTTCCCCTGACAAATCATTCCAGCTCTTAATTACTTTATTTCAGGGAAATTCTGTCCTATTTCAAGTCTGAGTTTATCTGACAGAGTTCAGCTTCTAGCTACTAATTCTTGGTAACCTGTCTGCAGAATGGAAGAGCCAGGCTGGAGGAGCTGTGTTGTTTTCCCAGGGAGGAAAGGGAAATGTGTGGGTGTTGCTCCTGTACCACTAAAAAAGCAAATGGGCAGCCTTAGACACTGCTGATAGCAGATTGCAACCCTATTCAAGTTTTCCTCCTCCTTTTTTCCCATTAATTCATGCCTGTAAAAGTAACCCCCAAACCAACACTTTTTCACATGTAGATATCTATCTAAAAAGATTGTAAGATCTCTTACCCTTTCTCAAAAAAGCCGAATAGCTCAGTTCTAAGAATCCCTTCCTCATTCTGGATCCTTTTTCGTGTCCTTTCTTTGAATCTCCCCCCTCCAACATCCTCCTTGGCAACACACTATTCTAGCAGCATCTTACAATTGCCACATACAGAACCAATATAACCTTCCAGGCCTAGCCCGACATTTCTTTTTATGGTTTTTTTTCTGTGTTACAGCCATCACCAAGCCCTTTCCCAACTCACTGCTTTTTGTGAGAAGCACTCTGTTCCCTCAGCTGACACAGATACATGGACATATCTTCAACAGGGCGGGTGCAAAGTCTCCAAAGACAGACCTGCCTTGCAGCAGGGTGGCTGTCCCCAGGCCAGGCCTGGAGTTCTTCTCGTGCTGTGACATCTTCAGACCTTCCTTGGCCGGTCGTGCAGAGCTGTGAGTGCAGGCCTTGGTCCCTGGTGGTCTCTAACAGGTTAAGCCCCTCAGATGTTTCTGCTGAAGTTTGCATTTCTGCTTCTCTCTGAATCCCAATATCCTGTCACTGATTATGAGTTCACACTTACACATTGATATTAGGAATAAATTCTTAACTGTGAGGGTGGTAAGGCACTAGAACAAGCTGCCAAGAAGAGCTGTGCATGCCCCATCCCTGGAAGTGTTCAAGACCAGGCTGGATGGAGCTTGGCCAACCTGATCCAGTGGAAGTTGTCCCTACCAAGGGCGGGAGGGTTGGATTAGATGACCTTTAAAGGCCCCTTCCAGCCCAAACCATTCTGTGATTCTGTGATGTATGAGAAGTTGCACGAGCCATATTAAGTCACCTAAGAAGCTTTTAGCAGTCCAAAAATGCAGAGAAATACTTAATCTGGGTGCCACCAGCACACAGCAGCCTGGAGAACCCACAGCCTCTTGCACCCAGACACCCACCACAGCTCTCAGGGGAGATTCCTGTGGCAAAATAACCTGTGTGAGTATAGTCACAGAGTTTGTACCAGACCCAGCCCTGCTTCCCTGCTTACTTACAATTTAGTTTGTAGAAGCTGGTCAGGATTATTTTGGAACTCTAACAGCATGGATGATACTAACAAGACACCACTGTAGCATCTCAGTAACTCTGTCTGAAGTGACACTCCTGGAAAGATCAAAACAGATAACAATTAATTGAAAACTCATAAGCTATTACCATCCTCGCACATGCTAGAACAGACTTCTTGTTCCCACTAGTTAGATTTCCTGGGTAAAAAAGCCATCACAAACTAGTATTCAGATTTTTTTGTTAAGTAATTTTTTAAAGTGTATTTTAAAAGAATTATTCAGTAATGTTTATCTACAGTGTTAAAACTGCCAAATGTGGGACACTGCTTACAAACTGGAAAATTTCCTGTTATTTCCACTTATTTTATGTTCTGACAAAAAGTCTGACCATTTTGAATATCAAATAGGCATCCACTTCTCTGCTTTCAGCTCAGAAGTATAACAAACACTGTCAGTTATACTGAGATCCAGCATGAAGGGCTTGTCTCTCGCTGTACCTGCTCACAGTCCAAGCTAACCCTTTTGTAGCACTAGTCTATTAATATTTAACAGGCTCCAACACTCTGGATTCAGTGACCAAAACCAGCTCTTGTAAAGTCATCCTGTAGCTGGATTTTTTTAAGTTTCCAATGCTTAATCATTGCCATTGGGAAATACTTTTGATTACTTAAAAATTCTGACATGACCTTAATACATCTTTCGTAAAGAATTACTGCAGGAAGTGGCAAGTTAATTTTGCAGTGCAAAATATGAAGACAGTAGTAATATATTATTGGCAGAATTTAATCACAAATAGGAGATAATTCTTCTACTAATATAAACATAATTTTATCCTTCAGTTATTATTAATTTATTTATTTTACTTTTATTTGGATATTTTGTGTTTATTTAATTATTTCTTTCTACTACTCCTGAACAAACATAAGATATTTTTATCTATAAATAAAATATTATCTGTATTCAGCAATTAATGGAAAGTAACACCATTAGGACTTTAAATAATTAAACATCAGAATTTATTTCTTGCAATAAGAAATGAACTAAAACGGAGGTAAAGAAAGTCTCAGGCTACTTTTCCAATTTTAAATATACTTAAATTCTATATTCATGTCAGGCTCATAATTTAAAGGCATTCTTTGGTTATCCATTGTAAAAATGATAATCTCAGTAAATTCACTTGGTAATGCTGCAGAAGCTCCCAAGTAGCTGTATCACAGGAATTGCACAGCATCCAAAATATGACAGTGAAAAGAGAATCCCTTTATTCTTCAGTGCATTTTCACTAAAACAACAGGCATTTCAGTTTATCTGGTTGTCATTTATGTGTCCTATGCAAAAAAAAAAAAAAAAAAAGGCTAATTAACTATGCCATACATCTGTCTTCAGGCTTTTTATGGAACCTGCAGCTGTGAAATCCAGTCCCTGGATATGTCCTTTCTTTTTCTTTGTCCTTTCTCTTTCTTTGGTCTTGGAAGTGACTGATGTGAACAGATTATTGCCTTAAAATAATAGGACAAACAAAGGTGCATTTACCCCCTGCTGTTAGTGGGGAGGGTGAGTTTTCACAGTAGCCCTTAAGGTGGAGGACAAGGAGTAGTGATGTATCCTCCTTTCTTCCACCCACAGTTTATGGACCCTGTCTGATGTTAAGATGGGAGAAGTAGAGTTCCCCCTGATGTTTGGGCAAGAGAAAAAGACGCCTTGGACGGCTTCACTTGTGGAGCCTTCCTGGCCCACTCCTCATCACTGCTGCCAGATGCTGCCATAAGCAGCACTGTCTCACTTGGAGATCCAGTTGAAGAGCTGACTACTTTTGACCAAGGAAGATGAGCAAGGTGTGAGGAGCCCTCTGGAAGGTGTATGATAAAATCAAGAAGAGGAAAACAGTAGTGAAAAGTATAAATTGATCAATGTCTACCTTGTTCTGCTGCTTGTGCAGCTGAGGGAGTCCTAGAGGCCACTGGTGGCCCTGGACCCATGCCCAGGAGGCCACTAGTGTGGATCAGGAGTGTTGCAGCTGGGCTGAGAGATTCTCTGTCAGCGAGGACATTCACCCTGATGGCAGCAGCTGAGGCTGGACGAGGCTGTGGCTGCACTGCAGGGTGCACCTGCATTAGTTCAGCCTGGGGTGGGAGGTGTTACAGCAAATACCCCAGCCCAGATACCCCTTCAGCACAGCACTTCAGAGATCACAAAGCACTTTTGGGTTGCAGGGTCTGGATTTCCTTGGAAAAACTGGAGGGTTGGTGCTGCTTCAGGGGTGCAGTGAATGTGTCACAGCTATAGATGTGCTTTCAGCTTACAAAGCTGGGTTAGACCTGGAAACATGGCCCATACAGGATGGGTGTAGTACAGGCACCAGGTCCTCAGCACAAATGTTTCACTCTAGACACCTGCTCCTATTGACCCACAATATTTACTAATACAAAAACCTTATGGAAGAGTGCCACCCCCTCAGCCTCCTGCCTGCCCACCCCAGTCCTTGCTGTCTCTGCCAGCCAAGGTCTGAGCCATGACTGGATCACCAAAACAACCTGGGTGGAGGCTGAGAACATGGGTTATATTTTGTCTTGAGCTGAACTGCTTGTTTGGCAGGACTGAGAGTGCAGCCTGTTGCCCTGAACACAGGAAAGAAGGGCTCAATACTGGGGAAGGGCAATCACCACCTTAGTGTTGGTGAGACTTTGCAGAAACAGCTGTTTCCTGTCAGCCTGACAAGAAGCTGTAACGTACTTCCAAGACTCCTTTTCACATCAGCCTCCCTTCTCTTATTTAGTCCAATTAGTAGGAGTTTTTGAGGTCAAGTCAGTCAATTTAGGAAAAATACAAACACCATTGACAACTGATACTTGAAGCTCAATAGCTGTGCAAAGGTTGCTCAGTAAGAGTAGGTATTATATTTCTCATTATCCTTCTGTGACCTGGCCCTGTGATCCATTCATGAGAGCAAAAGTATTTTAATACATTAAGTGGAACCTCTGCCAGCTTTTGGATTGATATAATTTGTGGTTGATGAACTCTTGTTCATCATCATTGGATTGTGTAATAGGTTCTTTCACAGGCTGCTGTTGGGGAAAGCTTGCCAAGTCTGAACTATTTTTTCTTGGGGCTTTTCTGTATGCTTCTAAACCCCTGCATGAAGCTTTAAAGGTTAACAGAGAGATCTCAGGAAATAATTACTGTTTCTCAAAGGACACCCTCTGCATGGCATCTTCCTGAGTTACTCAGTGAATCTGTTGAAGGCATAAAATCCAGTTATTTTAAAGTATCTCCCAATAGACCATAATATATTATATAATAACATAATAAATTATATAATATATAATATATAATTATATATTATATATGATATATGATTATGAACTATGGTAAAAAAAGGTGGTTGTTACAGTGATGAAGTTTCCTAGTTTACTAAAGCTACTGATTTTCTTTTAAATTATTTTTTGATTATTAAATCTGTTTGATGTGGAAATCAGGATTAAATTATTTCCCCATCAACTTTCTGAAAATCGGGCAAACTTGCATCTTGCCAGCACAGCTGGAAACAAAACTGGGATGATATGAAAAATGACACAAGTAAAGGATTTTCTAGAAAGGTTTTGTACAGATAAAGGGCTATTGATCAAGTGATATTTGTGTAGAAGTCTTACTAGAAATGGCAGCAACTATAGTTGGAAGTCATCAAAGCTTCTAAGAGCTCCACTCCTTTGTAGATACATGTGCAGTTGTATGTCTGCCTCTTCCCCTAAGAAACAGAATGAAGATTTGCGTTTCGTTGTGGTTTTTTTTGTTGTTTTATAACACTTTATACCCTGGAGGGTTCCTGAAGCCATAGCTTACTGGTTGGTCACTAACTAATCTATGTCAAGAGGGACTTAGCCTTGATAAGAGATAAACATCAGAAGAAAAAAGGAAATTTATGCTATAAAAGTATTATGACATTTGATTACAGAAATTGGTATTAAAATGCATGAAAATGAAAAAGAAATCTATAAAGTGCAGTTCTCAGTGATGTTTAGCAATTTGAGCTGCTCCCACATCTCAGGTAACCTGAGGGCCTGGCACTCGATTCCCTCCACACCAAGGAGTGTCTTTTGTGACTGGATTTTTTCTCTTTGTTCAACATACAGTCTTCTCCCTACCTGTCTTGTCAGCCTGCAGGATGCCCTTCCCACCTTTTCTTCCATTCTTCAGCACAGTTTTAACATCACCGAGCTCTTCTATCCTACCTGCCTGTGATCATTTATAGATCTTCCCTCCTGAGCAGAGGGACTCATCCTCCTCTCCCCTCCCATGGAATTGGGTTCAGATATTCAAGCTACAAAGACTTTAAATGGGATATGTCCCAATCCTGGCAGCTCCTTTGCACATGCACTGATGCTGCAGCCATTATCCAGCAGATCTTTCCTGCTTAAAGAGCCTCTCTGCTTCTCATATAATTTTTAGGATTGCTACAGCACTTTATAAAGCCTGTGCTATGAGAAAAGTGCTATTTCACAGTGCTGATACCTGATTTTATGCACAACCTCTGGCTCAGTGCTAACACATTGCCAAGGGTGCAGGTGACAAATTAGTGACTGGGGCGACAGACTCGGAACTCAAAGGAAACTAGCCAGCTTTTCCAGTATGTCCCTTTTCTCCCTTCACCTTTTACTGGTTTTAAAACTTCTGTTTATGTTTTACAATTGGACAGTGTCAGCTCAGCTTCAGTGGCTGCACAGAGCAGGACTCAGGCTCTGGAGCACTGGAGATCTGTTTAAGTGCTGGTATTGCCAGCAGAACTGCTTCTGAGCAGCTGCTTCTTGAGAAAGGGGGGTGTGGTGATCCCAGGCAGGAGCTTCACAAGAGCAGGGAGTCAGGAATGCCAGATCCTGCAGATGGCAAATCCTGCTGGTTCTGGGGGAAAGATGCATGCACTTTCCCCAGCCAAATCCTGCCATTAATCTTGGCCCTACATGGGGAGGTTTTGCACCTCGTAGAGCTCTGTGCAAGGCACTTGAGGAACCAAACCCCAACACGGGAGGTACCAGGGATCCTTGTGCTGGTGATATCCGGCTGTCGTGAGAAGCAGAGCCTTTTTGACCAGTTTTGCTCCATGGCACTTCCAAGAAGTCAAGCTAATCAGCAGAGTTCCTGGGGGCTTCTTGGATTCTAGAGGTGTCACTATGGTAAATAGAAGTGGGGCTATGGATCTTGTTCATTCAGGTTAGAGCTTAAAACCAGCCTGTCCTGGGTGCCTTGAGTCCTTCTCAACCTGTGTCACTGGGTATCCATGTTACTTGTGTTCAGTGCTGACTGATGCTCTGGGAGAGGCTGGCACCTGCCTCCTGTTTGAATTTATTTGGTTCACAAAGATTAATGGGTAGGAAACGATGCTGTGTCTAGCACCAGTCTGTAAAAAGCTGATGACAAGTTGTGCAAATCTGGCGTCTCCTAGAAAATGTAGACCAACCAAGCAGCTGGAAAATACAGTTAGCCTCATTGCTGTCAGAACTGTCCTGGCAAAATTTACCAGGGAACACAGTGGCTGCAGAGCATCAATCCAACCTCATACACCATAGAGTGCCACAGCTGAAGATTATGCATCCTTGATGGAAGTTAGAAATATATTCTCAGGGGAGAAAAAAGTTCACTCTGCCCTCAGTGAATAATTCAACTAAGGAGTCTTGCTTTTGGCAACTTGTGAAAGCAGCAGAGCTCCATGTATAAAATGGTATTTCTGAAAGCTTTACCCATTAATTTAACATGACTTAGCTCAATTCCAGCCTCCCTTGTCCAGCACAGTCCATCTTCTACTTTGCGAGTCAGGACTGATGTATTCCTCTGTGGCACAAAGTGAACCAGCTGCTTGCAGACCTCAAGAACTTGCTTCCATTGCAAAGCAAAAGAGGAGCTTTAGAACAACAAAGTCATACAGATTTTCCACTGCACTCAGCAATTTCTTGTTCACTCAGTGCTATGCAAATTCATTGATGGGTAAAGATGTTACAAGAACCATTTAAATATATGATTGTAGTAAATACATATAATGCTTTTTGCAAGATTTTTTAGAATTTTTTTAGAAATACCTTTGAAATACTAGCAAAGGTGTTTCAGAACTTAATTTCTTGTACAGTTTTAGAGATACTGATACTTGTGAAAAGCAAGGAGCAAAGGGAACTGCCTAATTTTAAGTGACAGCAGAACACCTGCACAGATAGATCATGCAAACTGGGGCTCATATTTAAAGAAATAGAAGATGGGTTGTTGTTTGGGGTTTTTTTTGGTTTTTTTTTTTTTTTTTTTTTTTTTAATACATAAATACATCACCTTAACTCCATTCACTAATATGGAGATGTTAAAATAAAATAAAATGAGACATACAGAAATCTGGTGGAAGAGTAGTTCTACGAAAAAGGGAAATGGATGCAATGGTGCAAAGGGAAATGGTGCAAAAGGAAATAATGCAAAAAGCAGGGTCTAATGCAGCTTTAGGACTGGCATGGATATTATGTTGCAACCCTGCTCCTCTTTACATCTTACTTCAGTGTACATGCTGAATGTTTGCAGGCTGTTTAGGTGTTCAGCCTTGGCATTTTTCGGGGGTGGCAGGGCTGGATACTCCAGGAGAAAGAGAGTTTCAAGAAAAGTGGTCTGGCCATTTTCAGTTCTGAAATTAGAAAAGAATGAACTGAGTTGAAATGATTTTACAAGCGATTGCATTCAGCACTGTCAGCAGGCATCTTCCTGCTTTGGAGCAGGAACTTGAACTTTTCCAGGAGCAAAGAAGTCACCCTGGATGTGGAGGCATACCTTTTTCTTTCATTGAAAAATTGCCTACAGTTGTGGAATTGCAACATTTAAACTGGTATAAATTTGCAAATGCTGAAGACTTTTCAGCTGTACCCTCTGAAATCTATCCAGCCCAAGTGTGTTCCTGCTTCTCAGGGCTGAAATTGGCCTGGTATCACAGGGGCAGTCATCCTCAATTCACCCAGTAGCAAAAGAGGTTTAGAAGCAAGAATATGGAGCAAAAGAGGCTGGAGGACAGAAGAGAAAGGCAAAAACAGGGTCTGGAGAAAATGTGGTATAATGAGAGGCTTAAATCTTATCTAAAAACAAGTTCGTGGGTGATGTGATTTCTCTGATTATTTTAACAAGAGGAAAATGCTAGGTACTAAAGCAGTCTTTGTTTCTTGAGAGAAAGATTCAGTGATGTACTATAACAACATATGATAAAAGTGGATTCAAATAAAAGATTAGGCAGAGTTGTTGAGAAAGGAAGTGAAAACACTGGAACAAATTCCTAAAAAAAGCAATAAATATACTTGAAAATGTACTGCTTTTGGTATCTTATCCAGGCTTGCTGTCTCCAAAGAGTGTGCTTTGACTATTACATTATCTTTTTTCAGGTGACAGTCTAGAGCTAGTTTTATACATTAAGTAAGAACTGGTGTCTTTTATTCTTGAAGCCTTTGAATGTACCAAGTGGAGAAGTGGTAGGGACAAATGAAGATATGAGCTGAAAAAGAGGAAAGGATGAGGAGAAAAAAGAATGTATGAAGGAGATGAATGATGAAGAAAAGGAACCATACAGGAAAGAGGTACTTGGATCTCAGCTATGCAGTTGGATTATTAGATCATAAACCAGAGAGCACCCAGGTAGACTGCAAGCCCTAAGATTTCCCAGAAACCATCACTATTTAAGCCAGTTCTTCTTGCTTCTTGTTTTATAAACAGAAATACCCCACAAATGAACATTTTGGGGTTTTTAATATTGTCAGCAATTGAGTAGCACCACATCTGTTGGCAGATACTACTGTGGCTGAGTACATTTATTACTAAAAGCAAAGGATATAGTTTCTCTCCAAAATGGCTTAATCACTGGTTATATGATGTAAAAAAGAACAGAAATATTATCTGCACAAATGATAAATCAAATGTTACATTTTCAGTCCATTTGCTAAGTTTTTCTCTTTTCCTATCTAAAACATTCCTTTTATGATGTAGAGAAGCAATGAATACTTAAACTTAGCGAACCTTGACTTCTGTTTTACTGCTTCAAGCTTTCTATTAGAAGAAAATCAGCAGGAGTTTCTTCAGTTTCTTCAAATTACGATTCCTTTCTCAGTAGTCTATTTCTGTAAAGACATAGTTTAGTTTGGAAAATGTTGAGACCATTGAGTTCTATCATTAACCCAGCATTGCCCTTCCACCACTAAACCATGTCCCTAAGGGCCACATCTACATGTCTTTTAAATACCTCCAGAGATGGTGACTGCACCACTCTCCTGGGCACTCTATTCCAATGCTTGACAATGATTTCAGTAAAAAAATTTTCCCTAATAGCCAATTTAAACCTCCTCTGGTGCAACTTGAGGCCATTTCCCGTGACTTGATATCTGGGAGAAGAGTCTGACTCTCACCTCCTACAAACTCCTTTCAGGGAGTTGTAGAGAACAGAATGGTCCCCCCTTGCCTTCTCTTCATATTCTTTCTCATGTTTGATGACCGTTTTAAAGAAACAGCCTGAGAGATTCAGGTTTTCAGGACTTAATTTGTGAAAATCCTCATTTGTTTACAATTAAGCACATTGCATTTCATCCTACCAGTAATGATCTTCAGATCTGCCCTTCTTCTAGAATACTGTTTGCACTGACAGCAAATTGCAAATAATTAATGAGACAAATGGTAGTCAAGTCAGGTTTGAAGCATCAAATTTAGGGATGATACCAGCAGAGGGCAATAAATAGACACTGTCCCTGGTACCCAGCTCTCCTGCAGTCTGGAGGCTGGGAACTCAAGACCTGGTGTCCACCATTTCTGGAGAACATGGAGAACAATCTTAGATTCTTTAAATAAATTAAAAAAAAAAAAAATCAAAAGAGACTTTCCTTTACAAACTCTGTTTAGTTGTTCCACAGTCTTTTTATAAAAAGGGCTTGGTAAGTTTTCATAACCAGCCACAATAAAGACTAGTAAATAATAGTAAATAGTAATAGGTGGAATGAAAATCCATGAACCACGGCATGCTTGGGTAAAGAAATTCATACAGCTGGTATATGCATATGCAGTAAAGTCAGTGCTTCATCTACAGCTCAAGAAAAGCTTTGTATTAATTTGATTTACAGCATCTCCTTTGCCTTTGAATGATAGGAAATATAGTACTGGAAACTACATCACAAACAAAAATGGAAAAATGCTGGAAAAACTTTGTAATTGCCATCCATGGAGATACAGAGCTCTTCATGGCCTTCAGTATGTTTTCTTTAAAATATAACTTCTAAGCTGAAATGTCTCTTTTGTGTACACAGCATATGCTGGTTTTACTCTTTTACTTCAGTAGGATAGTGTCAAGGGATCATTATCCAGTCTTTAACTTCCAGCTTGCACATTTTATTGGTTGTTGAGGAGGTGTTTGCTGAAATAAGAGAAAAATTGCATTTCTATCCTAAAGAGGCAGAAAACACTATTGGAGGTCCCTTGGAATCTTGTTTAGATAATTAAGTGCCTTAGGCCTACTCAGTATCACCAAACTTTTTAGCACTTAAAATTATTTAAAGATAGTTAAGACCAAATGTTTCATCCACCCTCAAAGAACATGCTCTATTTTGTCTGTCTTAAGGATATTTTAAGGCAGATTCATTAATCTAGGAAGCCTTGCAAACATTCTGGACCATGCAACCCCTGTGGCTAATTCCAACTTACATAATGCAAATCAGACCCAAGGCTGGTATTTAAGCGATAGCAAAATAATTCTGCTGTAAGTGTATCTCATGAAAATCATAGAATTCAAGGTTGGAAGTGACCTCAAGGATCATCTGGTCCAACCTTTCTCCACAAAAAAATAGTCCAGATGGCCCAGCACCTTGTCCAGGTGAATCCTAAAATTTCCAATGTTGGGGAATCCATGACTTTCCTGGGGAGATTATTTCAGTGACTGTATTGTGAAAAATTTTCATTTTGTGTGCAGTTGGAATCTCCCTAGTAGCCACTTGTACCTGTTATACTTCATCTTTTCTGTATTGTCATCCTAAAACTGATGTTTTCATAATGCATCTTATTTCAAAACCCTGTATTCTGACTGTACCAATAGATCCAGCAGCTGTGTCTAAACAGCTTTATTGAATCTTCTTTTGGCAGTGATGTGAAAATCCACAGGGATTCCCAGACTCTGGGAAATTAAAGGTGTATGTACGTTAGGAAAAAATAATCTGCAGTTCTCTTTGTTAGCACTAGCAGTGGGATTAATGTTATTACTAAGGACTGTAGCAGAGGGGTTGTATCCAGTTCAACCCTTACTCTGTCTAATCCAGTGGTTTGCAGCTAGAAATAGCCAACTAATTCTCTCTATGTCTAAAACTACAGAGTATGATAGATTTACCTGTAACAAATGCAGTTGCTTAGGGTGAAGTAGGAAAGTTATTTTCTCCGTAGCAACCAAGTTTGTGTACATCCCAATGGGTTACAAAAAGTGAGAGAGTCAGGGAAAGGATGTCCTAGCAGCTTATTAGTATTCATCTCTCTTTTTCTGAAGATGAAGGAAGTATTAGCCTTCCCTCTCCAAAGGATCATGCACAGTACTGTCTGCCCATACACATGCAGGGAATGAGGTCTCACCAAAGTAGAACTATTTCAGCTCTTGCTTTAAAGATAAAAAGAAGCCATAACATTTGCAAAATAACCCAAAACCCCAAAACCAACCCAAAAAAAAAAAACAAAAAAACCAACAAAAAACCAAACACCACACACAAAAAATAATCAAACAAAAAAGGACATTTGATAATTGGCTGAAATTATTTTCAAGTTCTAGTCAATTTGACAGAATCATTCAGAGTATTGGAAAATTGAAATGTAGAAACACTATGAACATTTTTGAACCCTTAATAAAAATACTGATTTTGTATTTCAAAGAGGAGTTTTGTTTTAGACTTCACCTAAATGTAATTTTGAAATGGCTAAAATGATTACCATGGCAGTTAAGTAATATTTTTCATTCTTCTTGGACCTCAGATTCTTTGCCTGTAGGTAGGTAATGCATATTTTGGCAACTTCTTTCTTTGTCCTCACAGTCCAAAGATTTCTTATGTTTTGGCATTTGACAGCTCTCTTCATTCTTTGTCCCAGAGAGAAACAGAGCTTTGTTTTACTGAATAGGTGATGGGAGAAGTAGAAAAGCAAGAGAATCTGTGAAGCAACTACAGGTCTTTCACTGAGCAGACAATTCAGGACTTTCAAAATTCAGGATGAGTAGGAATTGCATTTTCCTCCAGCAGCAAGACTCTAGAGAAGTCAGCAGTAGGATAGCTCTGCCTGTGTGGGACTGATTCAATCTGGAGCAAACCAACACATAAGGAACACGAGGCAGTATTGGGAAGGTCTCACCATCTCAGGAGTTTCTTGGTCCTCTCCTGAAGGTAAATATGAAGAAGTATAAAGGAATCTCTAATAGCTGTACTCATGTCAAAAGAATTCCACTAGCACATTTCCACAATTTCACTAGCACAAAAGATACTAGCACATTTTTCAAGAAAAGCATTGTGATAAATATTCAAGTTTTATAATTTGTTTCTCATTGTAGCAGTGGCTATTAGAATTTAGTACTATTAAATGTTTACAGCAGAATATTGCTCTAACTTGGAAATGTAAGCATGTTCCTCTGCCAGGCTCTAGCCACCATCAGCCAGCCTGATACTGTTTTTCCAAGGCTGCAGAGTGCTGTGGAGTCATTTTAACATGCTGTTAGCTGATGTGGTTCTTCTCAGGGGTGCCCTGCTACAGCCAAGAGCTGTAGCAGCGTTGCAGCCAGGGAGATGTGGTGGCACAGCCTGGGGCAGCCCTGCAGCTGAGTAGTGCTGGCTGCTGCCAAGGCAGTCTGGAATTGCCTTTCACAGGGAGCACATACATGTGTTTTTTAAACCTGGATTAAGGGCTTGGCTCTTGATCCACATCCAGTCTGGTCTGTTTATACTGTCAGTCTTTTCATAACATGAGCCTACTCTGTGGGAAGTAATCACCTTGCTGAGAATAAGAGTGATACATTCAGCTCATTAGTGCTCCCAAAGCTCTTTCTGTCCTAGGCTTACCAAGCGATTGCAATGCTAGCAAAGGTTCACATCAGCTATCTGTTTATGCTGCATATTCACAGTTAACTTCAAGTGGAAAAATGTCAGTGACAAATCAGTGAGAGCTTGGCATCACACACTTCTGAAATGCTCAAGACAGGCTGCTGCTTGCTCCTAGGTATCAACCAGCCTTTAACGATCTCACGGTAGGGTGTTACTGCCTGCCTTTAGAGCTCCTCTTTTTTCCAGGCATGTCATTTATCTTTTTATTTCAATATGAATGTTCTTAACTTCCCCTTCCAATCCTGGCAGCTCATTATATCCTACAGGTCTGAGAGCTCTTAAAGTTTTGTTCTCATGTAGGTTCTTAGAAATTTTGTTCACAACCTTAACCCTCTGTTGTAGAAGAGATATGAACTGACACCTGTTTTTCATCAGGACAGCACATTTTCCACTTCTCTGATTTTCCTTTTTCTTTTTTCCTTTTTTTATAACTGCTTTATTTTTCCAGCCCCCTATGGAGCCAGGGGCAGCAAGACTGAGTGTGGAATTGTACACACACCCCTACTCAGGCCAGAGAAGGGGAAATGGTTTCATCTCATAGTTGGTGGGCCATGTTGGTGCTTTGGACTCTATGGTTGCACTAAGTGCACCTGGTTAAAAAAGATACACAGGGAACAGTCACAGCTTCTCAGTTCCCGATGCTGTGACAATTCCTGTGTTTTTATACACACATGATATGTAGTGTTATAAAAACAGAAACCTCTGAATTTCATTGCTTCACCAACTAATTTTGATTATACCACAATAGTGACCTTCACTTTCCATTATTTAGCACTGCACAGTCTTTTCTGTTACCTGCAAAGTCCGTCATTTATCATTGATGAGTGTTTTGATTTCTTTTTTCTGCTATGTGACTCATCTGTCTTTATGAAAGATATGGTGACAGAGTACTGTATTTCAAATATTTTCATCTTAAATATTTAAAATCAAGGCAGGAAGAATTTGCCATGCTTCCAGAAAAGAGAGAAAGCTTACAAGCCCTGAGTGGTTCTGACTCAGTGAGATGGTGGAAGGGCAGGAGGAGGAGAAAGGGGAGAGAGGAAGGAAGGGAAAGAATTCTAACAGTGGCAAAAATCTCTTTTATCTTTAAATAGATTTGTGGCCCACTTCTGCTATTACCTACACCATTTTCCACACCAAAGCAGTGTGACCTTCTCTGGAATAGCTGTTTTGTGGAAAATAAGAGGACAGCCAGGCTTTCACAAGGAAGGAGGGAAAGTCACCTGACTATATTCTGGTGCTGAGACACAGTCACCCGTAGATAGCATCTCAACGTGAAGGAGGCCAAGTGAAAGACTACAAAGGCTGCTAACATGGAACAGGTGTCAAAATACCTGAGGGACCAAAGTTACGTGAATTGGATCCTACTCGTGATGTTGAACATACTGCTGTACATTGATTTGTGACAAACAGTGCCTCACCTTGCAGTTGATAAGGGAGCTTTGGTTATATTTCGCATGCCACTAGACAAAATGCTTTTACATAAAACACGAAGGCGTGCTGTTTAATCCAAGGCAAATAGATTGAACTTCTTGCTTTATTTCTCACGAGTGCTGTGAGCTGCTGCCACGCAAGGCGCAGGGCAGGGGCTGGGTGTGGGGCTGCAGCCGGGTGTGTGACAAGCGCACGGGCCAGGTGTGGCCAGGAGAGGGCAACCCAGCCCTGACAGTGCCACCGCGCCCTGCTCTCCTGCCAAACAAGCTCTGTAAAAGCTTGATTACAAAGGTATCCGAGTTCGTAGGCGGCTGACCGCAGGGAAACAACTGCACGTTGTCATGTAACAGAGGGATAGAAGAGAGACATTCCTTAACATCTGCTGCAGATGTTAATTTTAGCAAACATAATTTTAAAAAAAAAGAAATTTAAAAGGACATGGAAAATGCTATAAAAAGTGTGGGGAATCCTTGCCTTTCATCTTGGCAACGTCTCTCTCATAAACATCCCACAAGCCATAGGTTCCTTCATCTCAACTCCTCATCTTAACTCGCTAAAATGTCCCCCAGACCAAGTGGAACCAGTCCATACCTCCTTCTCCATTAGGAGCAGGTAGCCCAGCTATAGGTATTCCCTTTCCTAACCTGTTTTTCTCCATTAGGACTAGGACAGGTTAGCAAAGGAACTACATGTTCCAGTCTATCCCAAATGCTGAACATGTCCTAAGTGAGAGGAAATCCTTTAAAAGGACTGAGTAGGAGCTAAATCACTACCTGCTTCAAGGCTGATTGTGTAGGGCACTTAGGGGAGGTTCATGCCTCACACAAGTGCTGCCATGGTAGAAAGTGGATGTGCCAGCCCCATCCCTCCCTGTGCCTGGCACAAGCACAGGCAGCCTGCAGTGCTGCAGCCCCTCTTAAGGGGTGTGGGCAGCCCACATGGGCACATGCTCCTCTAACCTAATTTTAAGCACCTGAAGGATGAGTATGGATCTAGTGTTTCCTTCTGAGCTGGCTGGTGTTGGTAGGGTATGTGTAGCACTCCACTCTAACAAGTGGAGTGTCTCAGGCTTTCATGCTTCTCTTCATGCAAGTACACATAATGCCCTCTCAGTGCCTTCTCATATTACTGAGTTTAGGAGCTGCTATTATTTTTATCCAACAATCACACTAATAAACATATTTGGTCTCTTTTCCATGCTGCTCCCACACCAGTCATGCCAAGTCAGTGCTGAGGCAGAGCAGAACTGAGCTGCTGGGGGTCCATGAAAGTGTCCCTCCAAGGGTTTTCCTTGGGCAAGCCAACCCTCATAAAGAGGTCCCTGGTGAAAAATCCCTGTTGCCAAGCCTTGCCTGTGGCACAGTCAGTTATGGTGGGCTTGTGTAAGTCGAGCTGGGGTCTCATATGCAGAAAAAACTACTGAGAGAGCCTGCCCATCCTTGGGCCAAACTCTACACCTCGAACTCTGGCACCTCAGTGTCCATGTGAGACTACTCAAATGGTTGAGCAGATGCTGTCAGTTCTGTCACTGGAACCACTGTTTCCATTTTAGTCTTTTACTGTACAAAGTCATTCTTATTCTGAGGAGAGACTGGCACTGAAATGCAGACACCTCCTTCAGTCCAAGAAGCACTGAGATGAACCTGATAAGCAGGGAAGAGTATTTTGAGGGACTGCTATTTTCTCCCACAAGAAGATGGCTCCACTTGCTGCTTCTTTGTCAACATGGTGAGCACTGCATTTTACTTATGACTCAGATGTAAACAATACTCCTTCTAATATTTTACCCCTGTATTTGCTTTATCTTCTTTGAGGTTCCCATATACTAATCCTGTTGTTTAGTGAAGTTTCTGACTTCTGATGTTTGCAGCTTGTGTGAGATTTGCTTCTTTAGCAGTCAAATGAAGTCTGAAATAACCATATTTACTGCTAAAATCCAAAATAATGTTATAAAACCAGAGGATTTTCTCCATACTTCCACCCAGTGGGGTAGAAACAAGATAAATGATTGCCATGATGACATCATCTTGAGAAATCTTTCCAAAAAGTGATTATTTGATATATTCTTTCTCCTCAGCCTGCTTAATTGGCATGTTTATTAGCTAAAGATGATATATATCACCTGGCAATGAACTTAGTGTCCTGTCTTGTTTTGGTTTAATTTCATTTGCATTTGTCTCATGACAGCGTGTTACACACATATGTCAAATATTTTAAAATGAAACATTTCTCAATATATGTCTTACCCATTTTAAGAATTAAGCAACTTTTCTTCTCCACTTAGTCAAGAAATCACATGCCAACTCTAAAAAATTAACATCACAAAGCTTATTGCCCTGTCTCCTAATTAAAAAAAATTCAAACACTATCCACATCAAGTATAAGTGTCTCTTCCCACTGCATACCCCAACAAGGCTTTAATTCATTAGGCCTTTCAAGTGCCAAAATTCCTTTCATACTAATAAGATAAGATGGTCCATAGTACATATACTACACATACAGGCAAGAAGTTCAACCATAGGTAACTCTTGCACTATAAAGGAGAATGCAGCAGTTTACCTTCCCAGTGGCATGGTCTTCTCTTACTGCTTTATTCTTGGACTCAATTTTTTTCATCCATGCTCACAGTCACTTCAAAATCCTAGTTCCAGCTTCCAAGACTATTGGTCACTTCTCTGGGTATAGTTGCATTACTGGTCTCATTGTCATTCATGAGTTGTTCATGACTTTACCAGGGCTGTTCCCCCTACCCAGTACAAGGAGTGTGAGTTAGAGGCACTGCTCTTGAGCTACAAGCCAAACTCTCAGAGGATGTTCCAGGCACTGGGTTAACCTTCTTTTCAGAGCATCTTGCAAAACCATTCTGTTTACTAAGAGATATGTGTTACTGTAGGTTAATACAACGGAAAGGAAAAGGGAGAACAGTGATGTGCAAGTAATGGCTTCTTCTCCAGAAAAGCTTCAAAAGATCCTGATGTCCACTAGGAAACACTATAGACCTAATTTGCCCATGAAATATTTTGATACCACTTCAACAAGGGCTGTACAAAGATATAGACACAACCTACCACACTGTAATCAGAGTGGAGCCATGGTCAGTGGTTGTATCAAAGGTGGGCTGCATCATCTGTGTCCAACAAGAACCCAGGCAGTTCATGAAAGACAAAGAAGAGGATATTAAAATGCTCCATTCCTCTCCTGGCACAGTCTTCTCCACATCCATAGCCTCAGCTTTCACAGACCTGGGATCTAGGGATTTGCAAGTATTGTTTGTAGCAGTATCTTATCACTCAGATACTGTTCAGATAGTCCAGAAAGGAGCTAAGAACTCTCAAAGTTTCATCTTTTGACTCAATCAAAAGAAATTAGTGATCTAAAGGTGCTACTGTACTTTAAAATTACATATGCACTTACGTACTTCCAATAAGCACCATGTGCAGTCAGGAAAGCCACTGGAATAAGAATGTCATAATTGAAACCAGGAGAAAAAATCTAATGGAAGGTATTTTCAGAGCTCTTCAATTCTTTGTTTTTTGTGTTAAGAAACAAAGTTTTAGGAGACTAAAGAAAATGTGCAGACAGATCATCTACCCTGCCAATATGATTTCGGAGATTGGAATATAATAACAGTGAGTCAGAAAGTTATTATTTTGAGTATGAAGAGGAGGAGGTAGGAAATGTGTATTTGTAGAAACACTTTCTGTTGTGTTTTACAGCAGTGGCCAGATAAAATGTAGCTGGGCTTCGGCCCTTCTAATTTTCTCCCTGCACAGCCTCACAACATCCTTGTAGCTCTCATGAGTTGTCTGCCCCTTTTTCCAGAGGTGACAAACTCTCTTTTTCTCCTGTCAAGGCTCTCTGTTCAGCCAGGCCAGTGTTCTTCCTCACCAGCTCATCATTTGGCACATGGGCATAGCCTGACCCTACACCTTTAAGGTTTCCTTCTTAAAGCTGGTCCATTGTTCCTGGACCCCTTTTCCCTTCAGGACTCCTTCCCAAGGGATTCTGTCAAGCAGCCTCCTAAACAGGCCAAAGTCTTCCTTCTGGAATTACAAGGTGGCAGTTCTGCTGACCCCCCTCCTTACTTCTCTGAGAATTGAAAGCACTACTGTTTCGTGGTTGCTTCCAGTCCTCTGTTCGCAAGCAGCAGCTCTGCAGGGCACCTCCTGTGGCTGGTTCCCTCACCAGCTGTGTCCGAAGATCATCTTCCACACAGTCCAGGAGCCTCCTGGACTGTTTTGTCCCTGCTGTGTTATACGTTCAGCAGGCACTTGGTAAGTTGAAGTCCCCAAAGATGTCATGTCTCCAAGAGGTTCAGGAATGACACGCATTGCCACGAGTCTGTCTTTCATGCCCTTTGGTAGCACCACGTTAAATACAGTGCAAGGCAAACTGATACTGGTATCCATCTGTCCTACTAGTTCAACTACAGGACTTTTTTCTAATTTTGAGAAAGTGAAGAGAGAGAGAGAGAGAAATCTACCTCTTTCCAGTCGCAATCAATTATGTGTTGGTGTCAGGCTTTATCCTGACTGCTGCAAAGGCTGAAATGATCATTTAAATTCATGCTTGTCACTATCTTAACTCATCCTTGCATGGACAAGTGCCCTGGCTCACAGAGCTCCTGAACACTTGACACACATGGCTTTAGTTTCAGGACAATGAATGTAGTGAGTGTTTTCTGAGTCCTACTGTAGCTTTTTTTAAGACACTACTAATGCTTTCATGTGTATTGATTTCTTTTAATTTTAAATGCCCTAAGTTTACACCTCTGGGGTTGACTACATCCCAGGACAAGAGATATCCTCCCTCACAGCTGGGACAGGCTGCCTCCATGGCTGTGGGATCACATGCAGCACACGTCCAAACTCTTCAACACTCTTAGACCATGCTGCCAAAACCATCAGACTAAAGATTCCCCATCCACCGTCCACATGCAAAATGGAGAGAAAATACATACTTTCCATAGCTTTGTGACATAATTATTTGCAATACAGAAACACCTGAAGTCTCCTATGGAGATTAGATTTTGCTGCCTTTGTTAGGAGGTGTAAGCATAGCATGAACTGTGTTCTCTGATGTGACAGCGGATGAAAGCACCAACAAAAGTGATGTTTTCTTTCCCTGCAGTGAGTGGGCTGGCAGAGGGAAGCCTGAGATGCCTTTACAGAAGCTATTTTAAAATTATCAGGGCATCATCCTGAGATCCTGGGACAGACCTGTGGATAGAATTCATATTTCTCAAGACACAGTCAATAACTTTCATCCAAAGCAATTTCCTTCTGTGTTGCTGACAGGCAAATTGGAAAAGTAACAGATGACAGACAAGCTGGCAGGGTGACAGGAAGGTTTTGGATGCAGTCTGCAAAAAGGGCAAGGACATCCATTTTTCTCCCACACCAAAAGCTCACTCCTACCTTTCCATCAGCTTCTGTTTATAGGCTGCTTTGCCAGAAAGGGTGGTTTCATTTCTTTCATGGAAGTTCTTTCAGAGTCAGTCATCTAGGGCAATTGAGCATACACATTAAGATAATTACAGTGAAAAGTTATTAAATCCTGGCCAACTCTTGTGCTGTGCCTGCTCATTTTTTCTGAATACAAATTTCTTGCAAAATTAATCCCCAGACCACACTATAAATACTCCCCTGTGGTGAGACAAGCCAGAACTTTGATGTGGATCTGCATGAATCTTTTCCCTAAAGTGAAGAACTCTGGAGGGAGGGAAGGAAATCAAATGGGAAAACTAAATATATGAAAACAAAAGCCTTAAACAAACAAAAATGCAGAACTTAGAATACCAGAAATTTAAAGGACTTGTCAACAATTTTTACCTTTCTGCTCCATTCTTACCTTTCTGCTCCATTCTTGAAAAGGGGGACTGATCACATATTCATGTAGTTAGTGCAGCATCTTTCAGTAATAAAAGTGAGACAGTGTCATTTGAGTCCTTACCAGGAGTCTTCTTACTGTTCCACGTGAGACCTGTCTGTCTGCTTTCTCTGCCTCTCAGCAGTCTCTGCTCTTGTCCAACTAGCATTAATGCAATACAAGCCAAGTATGGACCACAGCTGACAACCAGGCATGGGTCTGAACTAAACCAGAGACAGGAACAGTGTGGAGGAGGAAAGAGTATGATGGAGGAAAGCAGCTGATTGTAGCCTGGCGTCTCAGTAAGGAGAAGAAAAAGAGAAACACCAGAAAAGTGGGGGAAGAGATCAAAAAAGCCCTGGGCCCACTGTGAAACAGCATGGGCAGCACTGTACAGTAAAAGTGCACCAAGAGTCGTCTGTGCTGAGCCTTGGCTGAAAGCAGTTTGTAGCTGTGAGCAAATAAATAGCCACCTTCTCTT
The DNA here is from genome assembly GCA_013398275.1 of Promerops cafer. Classification (NCBI taxonomy): domain Eukaryota; kingdom Metazoa; phylum Chordata; class Aves; order Passeriformes; family Nectariniidae; genus Promerops; species Promerops cafer. Next base: position 2,228,399 of record VZSE01002186.1, on the reverse strand, counting down.
AGTGGAAGGGCTGCCCTTGTGTGCAAAGGACAGTGTGCACACTGCTTCTGAGGCATGTGACTCTACCATCCATGGCTTTGCTGACAAGAAATAACCTAGAAGACCCCAAACCTCTGTTAACCAACCAGGTCAAAAAGGAATAGTAATATGAATAAAGTAACAATTAAGTTTTGGCAGTATTTAATGTATTCACTCCAGGAAAGGTTTAGATAACAATTCTGATTAATACGAATTATTCAAATTGTACAGAGGTTGTCAGCTGTCCTCCCCCTAAAAAGCATAATGATTAATGATAGCAAAATTATAACAAGAAGGCACTAATAGCTTGCATTTAGCTTTTTAAATTGTAAGGAACTTTACAAACAATCACAAATTGATTTAAATCCTCTGGTTGTCCTGTGGTGTGGATGCTGGAAGTGTAAGATGGTTATATTAGTCAGAGAGATAGTGAAATTCATCGTGCTCCCCACTGAAATAACTGTCCACTTTCATGTTAGAAAGGAAAAGTATTAGACTCTTAATGCTGGCACTAGAGAGCAGATCTTTTAGCTGCCATGGACCCAGAGGAAATCACACAATTTATTCCAAAGCCGATACACTCCTAGTAATGCTTCCTACTGTTTGCCACAAAGACAACTTCCATTAACTTGTGCACCTTTACAGCATACTCTGATGTGCAGAACTGGTCTCTCATCAAATACGATAATGCTATTATTAACAATGGTGTCTGGCACACGTCCAGTGCCCTCAATCAGTTGTGAAGCCACCTCTAAAATGAAATATTAGTCCCTGTATGCAGGGATATGAGATCTAAACTCAGTCTTCACTTTCTAAAAGTACCCATTTTCTGCAAAACAAGCAAAAGCTTCCTCACAGTGAGGGAGAAGAGGTAGCTGCTTGGTTTAAGGGAAAGCTCCATTTTAAGATCTGAAAGTAATTGCTAGACTTGAACAGTGTAAGTGTGGATGCATCTCCTTTTCCTCTTCAACTCTGTAAATTAGCACTACAGTTTGCTTTTCATAGAGGTATTAGCACTGTTGGACTGCTTGGCAGCTCTTGCTTCACTTCTGTTTATCTTTTGTAAAGGTCGTGTTCCTGCTTGCAGTAGAATTGGCAACAGAAGTTGTTAGCAAAAAGGCTTTTTTTGCTCAGAATTGTGAAGGCCTTTAGGAAGGAACATAAACCTAAAATAACCACTGCAAACATTTCACAGGGCTTAGATACTTAAGATTACTGTTGTCCAAGAAACAATGCTTTTGCACTCTATTCTAAATGTTTTTTATACCATGCTTAATATCACAGTAACAGAAAACAACATAGCTGCAAATACTTCTCCAAATACAGGATAAGGTAAACTTGAAAAGTGGAGCGCTGGCAACACAGTGCAGAAGCACTTGAACTGCTTCTGCAGGGAGCCAGCTAGTGCCAGAAGCAGTTACAGCTGTGCTGCTCTGCTGGGCTGAGCCAGAGGAGCCTGCTTAGCAATTTCCAGATGTGTTGCTTCAGTGTCCAAGCAGGTACCCTGAACAGAGCAATGCAACATCTGGGGAACTTGCCTGGATGTGGTGAGATTGGAGATCTGTGCACAGTGCTTGTTCTGTGATGAGTATTTATGGTACATGAAACCAGTGGTGCCATGAAGCCACTGGTTAGGGGCACATCCTCTAAGACATGGGGCTGCATGGGTTATTATTTGGCATTTTTTAGATTAGACATGCTTCATGTCCACATGACTACAAGTCCTAGAGAGCATCACCTCAGTTTTTCCCATTTGTGTAGAACAGCTGATTGTCTTCTGTGAGCTCAATTCCTTCAGAGGCAGTGCTGCTGAAAGGAGAGGAAAGGGAGAGCCGTGTGTTGCTTCTGTGTGCTGATGTGAAATCTGTACTGCACGCTTAGTCCAGCACTGGAGTCAATGTTTTATGACCATTTCAATTTACAGTTCAGGTACGGACAGTGACAAAACAGCAGAAAGCCAACATGTCCCTGTGAGGTTCCAAGAGAGCAAGCATACCAGGGATTTACCTTTATATCTTATTTTGGCATTTTATCCAGGAAATACAGGCTTAGCGAATACCTTACTGTGAAATGCTGACAGTGGCAAAAAAAAAAGTCCAGAAGAACATGAATGGACAGATGCCAGCTCTCTGAAAGGCAGGTTTAACCAATGCAGGCATGCTCCCTCTGGGAGCCCAGCTTAGCAGCCATCATCCCCAGAGGGGCTAAGCTTAGTGAGCATCATCCCCAGATCTGCCCTTGGACCACGCACACTCCCAAGTGGTGTAAATTTGCCATTACGTGGTTTTGGGGGGCCATTGCCTGCAACAGAAATGAACAAAAGCTACAAATAGCTGACATTCCTCTTTGGCACTCAGGAAGCCCTAACAGCACCACAGTTTGGATCTGCTCTGCTGGTACCCAGTAACTCATGAGCTCTCTGGGCTCTGAGGAATCTGTGAATCCATCTCTCCTATGGGAGGATAGAAGTAGTATTCTCCCTAGCAGCTCCATGATGGTGTCATGGGCAAATTTCTGCCTCTCGGGAATGCTTTGGGGCTAACCTGTGAACTATAAATCATTCCCCTGCTTGGGTAGTCCTTCAGTCACTAGCATCCTGCCTTTTCCAGTTCTAATACTAACAACTTTCTTCAGCAACTTGAAGCATTTTCTGTCACTGCACTTCATTTTACCTGGCAATCTGCATCCTGCTACCCAAATCTGCAACTTCTCCTACACCTGAATTAATCCAATAAAGTTTATTTCAAGTGTTTTCTCCCCTGATCTTGTGCAACAAATACAGAGCATAACACTCAAACCTAATGCTGTTATTTAGTTTACTTCAACTCTTTGAATTACAAAATTTACAGATGGGATTAAAAAAAGAAGAAATAATTAGCCCCAAAACTGTAAAGGCTTTCATGGCTGAACAGGAAAACTTCACTTTTCAGCAGCTGAGATTGTGTGGCAATTTTCAGAACAAATAATCTTATGAGCCTCCGGTTCATATTTCTGCTTTGGAAACACCCAGTCTAAATAGGCAAAACCAAGGTTTTTACTTTGTGGAAGAGAAAAATGGGAAGCAAGCAAATTAAGGAAGGCACTAAGATGTCAGAAAAAGACAGAAACAGGACTCAAATTGAAATGCAAATCAAATGTCTTAATCACAAGGCTGTCCTTTCTTTTCATACTGAAGACTTAAACAATTTAAATGCTTTTTTGAAAGAAACAAGCTGAGTGTAGAAGAAAAGCTACAGAAGATGATGTAGGACTGGCATCACTGTCCTTTTCACTTACTGACCATGTTGGTTAATGTTGTTCCTTCAGATGCCCTACCATGTCATACAGCATTGAGTCAAATGTGCCTACTAAATCTGCCACTGTCTCATAAGGTACTTATTTTGTTTTTTTAGCCAAAGAAATTTTAATTGTTTTAATCTCAGGAAAATAGTCCTTCAGGGAAACAGTTTCTTATTTATCTAAGTATTGATTTGAAGTGATGAGAGTCAGAGGGACATAAATGAAAATTTTAGACCTGAGTAAACTGAATTTGATATCCAGGTATTAAAAAAAAGTATTTTGAAAAATGGTCAGCATTTGAAGGAAGCAAAGAGAAGGCGTGTGTGTTACCTGCTGCAGAAGCAAACTTGTTCCAGTTTACAACCAGGTTGACCAGCCAACTTCCCTTTCAGAAGGCCCTGAGACCAAACTGCTTGGATGCAGAGCTTTCTTAAGCACAGTTAAAGTTTAAACAAAGCACAAGAGAGCTCAAGAGAAGTGTTTGTATAAAAAACACTTTACTGAAAACTGACCTCAAAGTACAGGTGATGTGTAGGGAGTTTATGGACAAAGAACTCAAATAAAATATGCTTTATAAAAATGTGTAGATATCGTATGTCTCCTCAGTCAAGGCTGTCTGAGGGTATTTTTGGGCTTCTGAATCAACAAGCATTTGTCTTCCTCCTAAAATGTCTTGCTTCTCTTTTCCAGCCAGCCTCCTTCTTCATGCCCCTGTATGGGTGTTTTTCCAAATGACCTCCACTCTAAGTCTTCATGCATTTTAATTACCTTGAGGTGGAGTCCAGAATGTTAATGATCCTTTAATACATTAAATCTCTGATTAAGTAAGGTGGGCTCTTTTTGCCTCACTCCTTTAGTGAGAAAGATTTATATTCAGCACACTAAGTTTTAATGCCTGACAGCTGAAGCTTAATATCTGTTCATAGTTTCAGAGATTAATTTGCAGTCATTGAAAAAAGATCTCAGAATTATAATATAAAGAACTGAAGAAACTATGGAATAATTACATCCACAGAAGAAAATATTGTGTAGTTATGCATAAAATTACCATTCATTTTATTTTAAATTCTCTGATGTCTTTTCTGTTGTTCTTATCAAACTTGTGCTCAGTCCTTCCTTGGTCTGTATCTTTGAAACCATAGTCACCTTTCTGCTGGTTTAGGGAATTTAAAATGAAGCTGCTTCACTAGCAGAGTGGTAGTGGTGGCCATTGCTAAATGTGAATTTCCCTTGCCGTAATTTCTAATGCTCTACCCAGCTTTATTTAAAGTGAGAGAAAGTTTTACACCGATTAGAAATAGAATTGACTGGAAAATTTTCTTAAGTCTTTATCCACTCAGCATATCCAATTCTTTCTTGACTGACAACCCATGATAAAACTCACTACCAAATATATTATCTCCTGAGTTTGAGCAGTATTTCCATAATGAGTTTACTGACACTTAGCATTACAAAATTTTGACTCACTCTTACACCTGATGCCTTTAGAAATATTTCTGCCTTTACAGTATGTCACTCATGAGCAAGGAAGGCATGATGATTTGGAGAAGAGAATTCAAATTATCTCAAAAAAGTAATTGTCAAAATTTTTTTAGTCCCAAGTCATATACTTTAAATATGCTTTCTTGTGCTTCTGTGTGTATTATGCATTATTGATGAATGAACACACTACAACTCTGGAAATAAAATGTGAGTATCTAAAATACTAAGCTAGAAAAATAAAGATGAAATCTCTCAGAGGTACTAATTACTGAGCCTGAAAAACAGTGTGGGAGGGGCTGCAAGAACAACTCAGAACTGTTTTTACTTTTCCATGGTAAAAGTCAAGGAAAATATTACCAACTGGCAGAACTATAAAGGAATGGAACAAGGCTTCTTTCAAACAGATCGTTTTATTTGACTGTGAGAACATTTTGAGAAAACAAAATGCATACTCCAGGACCTCTTGAGTACCTTAGTTACATCAAAATAACCATGTAAACTTTTCATGAAGTGTCTGTTAGAAGATACGTATGCAATTAAAGCCCAGCACTGCATCAGGATGTTTTTATGATAGGACCACCATGGCCCAGCACCACACCCGGGGTTCAGTGTAATCAGGTTTTGCCCACACAGCCTTATACTGACTGCAAGCTGTCTTAGGACAGGGAAGGGTTCTTGGTGTTTGGAGTTATGTTGAGAAAGATATGGGACTGATGCCTCTTTAGGTGTCAACAACAAAAATAACTCTTGGCACTGCTTTCAACAATATGGCTTAGCTGAGAAACCACAGATGGGGGACAAGTGTTTAAGGACAGAGGTTGAAAGGGGGGCTCTTCAGTAGCATGCAGGGAAGGGGAAGTTAAGACAGTGAAATGGTCCTGTCCACTGCAGTCTCAACACTGCAGCACTTTGCTATTAAAATTATTTGAATACACGTACAGCAAAGGGGATATCTGTTTTTGCTGAGCCCTGTTAGTTTTGCAAATACAAAGAGCTTCTGGCATGAACTAGGCAAGAATAACTGCCTTGAAGAGGTGTACTGAGCAAGAAGAGTGGGTGTCCATCCTGAGAGTCCTTGTGCACATGGAAGTAGTCACCTAATCTTCCACTGAATTACCTGTGTGTTAGATTAGTGTTTGCAGGTTGAGGGCTTAATGGACACGGTCTATATCTGTTATCAGTTTGTCTCAAAAACTGAAAGTGAATGATGATGATTTTGCCCTGAGTCTGCAAAGATTGATGCATTTTCACTGTTCATTTCAAAACAACTTGTATCAAAAATTCTTCTGCAACACGTAACAGTCATAATACATTTTTATGTTGTCAACAATAAATCAAAACAAGTCTAACAACCCCATACTGCTATGGACAGCAGTCAGATTACTAGCTCTGTTTGCCAAGTGTGTCCTAGAGCTCCCTGCCAACACCACTTCTGCAGGAGTGGCAAGCCTGCTACATTCAATAATAATTTGGAATCAGATAAGGAGATAATTACATAAAGGACAGGAGGGAGAGAGAAGGGTGAAGACCAGACATGTTGGTCTTATCAGCTCATACTTGATGTGAAGGCAGGTGGATGGTCACTGCCTGACCATGGTGCAATCAGTAGCATCAGAAAGGTGCCAGCAGATGCTGATCTCAGACCTGCTTGAGGAGCTGTTTCCTGTGTTCCTGGAAGATCTTCTTCCAAGAGAGAATAAATCATGGTGTTTGCCCAGGAAAGGTCACGTAATGAGAACAGATCGAGTGAAATGTTTAGGCTGGCTTTGGATGAAGTCTTGGAAACTGGCAGTTTGCCCTCTGGGCTCTCTTGTCTGAACTCGGTTTTATGTACTTTCAAGGAATTGTGTATTTCTCAGATTTCTTATTAAGATTTTGCAAGAATAAAATAAGAAACGCATTAATATACTTCTAAATCAGATTTTAAATACCCACAGGCCTATTAAAAATGGAGTGATTTTTTTTTTCATATAAAATCAACAAATTTGGCTCCAGAGTAATGTTTTTTCATGCATTTCACAGCATTTCAATGATGTTAATAATTTCAAATACAGTTTTAAAAATACATTGGGTTTAATAACAAAGGTAGCCTTTCTTCCTTATTCGTAGCCATGGACTAGGCAGCATCAGAAAGTGTTTTATAGGCCAGAGCTTTAGCTAGAGGTTGACTTAACCACCTCCACTAATGGATTTCAATATTGTTTGCCCATATTTTCTCATGTAGACATGTAATTAGAGCTCACAAGATGAGAACAATTATTCCATATTTGCATTTATTTGTTGCAAATTTTCATTATAATTTTCCTGACATTCTGTTTCAGTAGAATTCTATTGTGGTGTTTATGAGCACTGTATTCAGCCACCCTGGTATTACAAATTCACACTCCATATTAAAATCACGAATTGTATAGGGATTTGCCTGGTATTGAGTGTTACTAATGAGATGATGTTTCAAATATTCTGGCTTCTAACCTGTGAGATACAAGCATGAGTTCATGATATTTAAGATGTATTATTAAAAAAAAAAAGACCTGTACAATATCAGTCTAATATTTACTTCCCATAATCAATTAAAATTACAAAGCATCCTGGATCAGAGACCCAAAGTATCTAGTACCTACTCTTATTTGGGAATTAGTGCACCTAGGGAATTCCTGCTAACAGAGTTTTAAACAGAGCAAGAGAGATTTAAAGAAATACATGTGCAAGCAAAGAAACAGTTGTGCTTATTGGATGATCTCACACCTGAGAGAGAGCAGAGGTGACATAAGAAAAAATATTGGTTTGGGTTTAAGTAAATTTACTGAATATTACTTATACCAACCTTAATAGCAGTATATGTTTCAAGTATCTTGAGAACTTGCCCTGCTTTGCAAGCCTAGTTTTTGTGCAGTGATTGTTCCTCGTAGCTTCTGAGTAAGCTATTTGGATTCTTTCAGAGCTCTAAAAACAAATCTTCTCCCTTGAAACAAATTATTTTGCCCAGAAAAGGCTGACAGAGAAAACTAAATTAAACCAGTGCAGTTGCTGGTGGGTTTGTTTGACTGTTCAGAACCTGGTGCACAGCCTTTTGGAAAGATTTTCCTCAGCTCTAGGAATGGCTACAAACTCCATCTATGCAAGTCAAGGAAAAGGAAAAGGAAAAGGAAAAGGAAAAGGAAAAGGAAAAGGAAAAGGAAAAGGAAAAGGAAAAGGAAAAGGAAAAGGAAAAGGAAAAGGAAAAGGAAAAGGTGACCCCCTAGTCCAGGACTGGTCCCATTACTAGAGGTGAGAAATTTTTGGTAGATACAGGTACCCATAGAGATTTGCAACAGGAGAAAGAGAGTAACAAGTGACACCCCTCCATACTTTAACAAACAGGGAGTGTTTAAGCCACTGCAGGTGTACAGAAACAATGAGCATGAAAATCCACTTGTGATAATTTTTGGCTGGCTTATTACACACCTGCTGGTATAGTGCCTAATTTACACTTCAAATACTGTAATTTCCCTTGTCAGTGCTTCTTTGTATTGTGCATTTCACAATGTTAAGATAATTGAACTTACTTCTAAGAGAGATTACTGTTGTTGGGCTTGACACTTTCACGAGGTCTTTTCAGTCAGTCACCACAGCCATTCCCATTGCCCCTTGCACCGTGGTACACTTGCAGGGACAGGAGAAAACAGGAAATATTCACCAAACAGTCTCTGAGGTACCATCTACAGATGTGCAGTAATTTCTTTCTGTCCATTGCCCTTCCTGGACATGTCAGCAGTGAATCTGCTTGAAATATTTTCTTCCCAGACAGTTTTTGGAGCAGTGAGTCAGTCTTACAGTCAGACTTCAGTTAATTTCCTAAATGAGCCAGCTGTCCCTTTTTTTTACTGTCCTGCACAATGCCCATTTTTAGACAAGTGTGATCTGGAACATCCCATTGTTACTTCGGAAACTCTCCTTTGCCTGCCCTGCTGGTGTCTTTGGTTCAACATTGTAGAGATTACACAGAAATAGATGTTTATCAAGAAAGATCTCAGCTGTTTGAGCCACAGCCATATTGCTTTAGGCATTGCAGTGTTTGAATCAGGCTTTTACACTGTCCTATGCAACTGAGCTCCACTGTCCAGCTGTTTGCTCCTGGTTTACCACCACCCTTTCCTGTGGGAGGTGTCATGCCACAGGTGTCAACCAGGAAGAGAGGCAGAGAGCTGGACCAAACCACAAGCAATGCTTCAGTCTTCTGCTGTTGTTTTTATTGTTATTGTACCGCACCCACTTCTATCCCTTAATATGAAATAGCAAAGGTGGTTCCACAGTCTTATCAGTTTCTCCCTCAAGTGAATGATGGCATAACCACGGACCTCAGATGAAAAACACAACTGAGTGTTTGTATCCAGCCTACCCTGTCCCCCCAGGGTGTCATTCACCTCAGCTGGCAGCCTGGGTGCCCTTGGAGCCCTCTAGTCCATGTATGAAGGCTTGCCTTGCCCATACTGAAGGCTCTGGAGATCTTTCTGATGATTTTAGAGCTGCACCAGGGATTCCCTTTCTGTGGCCACTGTAGATAGATCAACATAACTTGACCTTCTGCCCCTGATGGACTTGTTCCTTGGAATGATTTATGTCCATTTGTTTACCTCTGTTGTCTAAAAAAATACCTCTGCAAGTGCAATTTATAACAGAGAAGGTAGATCTTCCAAACCTGCTAGCAAGGAAACAGAAAAGGAATGAGCTGCTCAAAATAACTGGTCTGTGACCTGGAGTTGTTCTGTTGAACAGTGGTGCACCTTTTGCTGAACAGTAATAATGAGCCACCCTGTTGAGTTAAACCAGTGCTCCTTCTAGCCTTATTTGTGTAATGGTCTGCAACAGAAGAAAAGGGCTACATTTTAAGAATGGAACAACATATCTGTGATGTAATCTCCCAGCTTCACAGCAGTTCATGATCCTCTTGAAGCACAGATTCCAGCTGCACCTTCATGCTGAGATACTGATGAGAGAGTTTTTTACTTTCTTCATCTGAATAATTTTTAATTCGCTGAAGTTTTTTGCCTGCAAAGTTACCTCTAGCATTAAGTTTTCCAGTTTAATGTTCCATGATTTGGGGTAACTGTTTCTGTTTGTTTGTTTTAGAATTCTTGCTAGTTCTTAAATTATGTCATTTTTCTGTTCACCTCCCCTACACCATTGTGATTTTATGACGTTCATAATGTCACAGCTGAACTCTCTCTTTTCTGGGCTTGAAGGGTGCATTTTTATTTACAACGTGCTTTATGGGGGCTTCTTTACAAAGGCTTCCTTGAGATGCTAAAACTGAAGTTTTACCTCCTGTCTTTATATCAGGAAGAATTTTTACCTTGAGATGATGGTACTATTCTAAAATAAAGATTCTAAAGTATCTTGTAACAACAGAATTAAACTATTACAAGAGTCTATCACTGAACTCCAAGTGCATATGACAATACAGAGGAATGAGCACTTCCATTTTTAATTATTTGCCTTTATACTGGAGCAGTGTTTCTTCAAATCTATCTGTCTATCTATCTATCTATCTATCTATCTATCTATCTATCTATCTATCTATCTATCTCAGAAAGGATTGTCTAGATTAATTGTAAGTTTATGTACAGTTAAATATTATAAAAATGCATAAAGTTCATTTTTATATTGCATTTTAATTACAAGGTTTTCAGTATTTTTTCTGAAGATTATACATCTAAGTGCTCAACAATCCTTTGAAAATATGATCAACTAGATGTGTAAAATCAGAAATTATAACCTATTATTATTTACACAGACCTGAATCAATTTTTTATTGTTTAAAGTCTAACAAAAGCCTTTTGTTGCCTTAGAAAATCCCATATACATATCAGTAAACTGGTGAGGTGCTCTTTTCCCCTGAGTGCATTGCTATGTGTTGTTAATTTTCAGAGAAAGCTGTTTATGGACTCAACATCTGTGAGTATATCATTACATATGATGTACTCAGAAGCCTTTGTAATTAAATTGCACTATTTAGTAGAAATAGGATCAGATTTACCAGATGAGGCAGCAGAACCCTGTAGTCAGAATTCAAGGGTTTAAATAACACAGCACTCTTTCCTGCAAATGTGTCTTGAAAAATAATTTGCTAGTTTTCTCTGCAGAAATTCCCTTAATGCGCATCATTTAGAACTGGTTGAATAGTAAATAAATGAAGAAATAAAAATTTCTAACCAAATATAATATAATTTGCAATTAACATTATTGATCCCCCTCCAAAACCAGCTTGGGGCTTGCTGAAAATTCCTGTAGCTATTTACAATAAAAGTGAATGTGTAGAAGTATTATTTGATTGTATTGCCTATGCCAGAAATACAAAATAGGAAATACAAACAAGAAACATCTGAATTCTAACACCAGCATTTCTACAAAGCCTCTGCCTGTTTTCATAAAAGGTTTATGAATTGTGCATGTCTCATTTGCCATATGACCAATCTGAAATGATTCTTGACCCAGTTAAATACTCACTGAAAACTTAAATGGCTTCAGCAAGCCCCTATCCAGACCTTTGTTTAGATATCAAAGGATGGATTAAATCCTAATTTAAGGCAGGCATATTTTGAAATATCAGCCTTTCTGCCTGTGTTTCAATGCTGCTTCCTATAAAATGATGAGAATAAATTTAACCATTCCCATAGGATTTTGGGAGGATTCATCAGGATGTCCTTGTAAAACTGAAAAGCACTAGTCCGACAGACATCTTCATCAGAAGTGTTTATCTTTGCTGCTACTTAGCTCCAAAGAAATGAAATATTGATTGTCTTCCTAGATTGCTTTAACCCTTTCTACTTTCACTGCAGCAAGTGGTGTTCATAGAGCAGAAATTACTTAATTAACCTCTAACTGGACATTGTCACATTACTACCAAGTGGGGTTTTTAACAAATTCTTAATGGTTGATGATTTTTAACAAACTTTTAGTGGTTTTTTGGGTTTTTTTCATTTAAAAAGAAAAGCTCTGAGAATAGCCCTATTCCTTTCAGTCGGGAATCTTTATCTTGCATACAAATGACATGCCATGATCCCAGAGAGAAAACTGCAAGGGAAACTTAAATTGATTATCAGTGTGTAGGAAGACTACATCGTTTAGGTCTTCTATAAATTTTGGTTTGGAATGAGCTAGATCAGTTTGCTCATTCTGCTTCTAGCTTGAGATTTCTTCTCTGTGATTTATTCATAAAGGGCTTTATTAATGGGATGCTCAAGATCCACACATCTGCAGGCTGGGGAGCACCTTTGGTGCACTGCTGAGCAAATCAGTGTCCCTTGACTATGGTGATGTTTAGAAGCACCTTTAAAGCTTCAAACCCATCCATTTCCTGCAGTTTAATGTCACCAAGAAAGAGCTCTTCATATCTACAGAATGACAATCTTGCTTTTGTGCTTTCCTTTTCCCAGCTCTAATTCTTATGCTCTGAACTTTATATGATATTTATCTATTATTTTAAGAGTAACTTCCATAAATAACTTACAATTAAACAAAATAATTAGGTCCTGGAAGAAAAATTTTATGCTTTGCATCTGACGAGGACTATTAATGTCCCCCAGAAAGGGCTGCAGACACATCGGACATCAGCAGCTAAGAAGTGCCAAGGCTGTAAAAACTAAGATAAATGACTGTTTTGCTTAAGCCTGTCTGCTGTTTATGGGCCTAAGAGGGGCTTAGCTTCTGAGTGATAACATACACTGTATCCACCCACAACACTTTCACTTGGACTCATTTTCACACATTTTGAAGTAGCTCTGTTAGCACTCTTTCCCATGAATATTGCTTTAAAAAATGGTTTGCAAATGCATCACATCACTCATGTTTGTAATGGCATTTGTGCCCTTTGTGGTGCATAAAGGCAACTTAATCATTCCAAATGCCATGTCACATGTTGGCTTCCTGCTGACAAATCTGGCAGTGTTTGGAGGCTTGGCAATGTGATATTACAGGCACTTAAACCACATCTGCGGCTCTTTTACAAGCTGGCTGAAGAGGGAGGGGGGAAGAGGAAAGGCATTTTTAATGTATGGTTCAGTGTTTAGACCTAAACTGGGACTGGGAATAGGGAGATCCAGTAAGAAGTGAGAGTAACATGCTGCAAAGATTCCCAGCACAACCCCCGCCCTGCTGCTCCCTTGCGTGAAAGGAGCTGTATGTTTTTCCCAATTACTTTGGCTGGTCAGTCGTGGAGGCTCCAGCAACACCTTAAAAAGGAGGGGCCTACACAGGCTTCCATTTGAGCCTTGGCATCCATTTGAGCCAATAACCTTATGCTGCTAGGGTTGTTTGGCCAGGAGGAGCAAAATTGATGTGCCTCCTTTCCCTTGGGAAGCGGCCCTTTTAATCTCCTCTGTGAGCTGTTAGTCGCAGCTGTGGCCCCTGGGGCTCTGTGCAGCAGGGCAAAGCTGGATACTGTGGTTTGCCCATTTTCTGCCACCAAAATGCAATTGTAATTACAAGGGCAACAACCCAAATGTAGGTTTTCTTCATATCCTCAAACCCAATTGTTATAATCACCAGGTGATTGTTTCCGATGCTTCCTCTTCTCTGGTGTATCCTGCTGGTCTTCGCCCCTCAGCTACTGCATTTTTTCTGAGAACAGCATTACTTGATTCAGCCACTCTGAGAGCTGGATGGAGTGTGCTGTTCCCTGGGGTAAAACATGGTTATCTTGGTGAATCTGATTTAGGTTCCCATTTAGGTTGCCATTTGTTCTCTCTGGCTACAAGAAAAGTTGTAATTGGTGACTGAAGAGCTTCCTTAGAGCAAAACAGTGTTTAGGAGAAGAGATAGAATTTAGAGAATACATACCTCACTTATTGATATAAAACAGCCTATAATTCTAACAGTGCTCCTACCTGCTCAAAAGGTAATTTGTTGTTCTCCACACGGAGGCTTTGTAAGGACAGATTTCTCTTCTACCTGATTGTCTCAGCTGGAGTTTCCTGTTGTGCCTCACAGGTGCAGGGGTCCTTTCAAAGCCCTTCCTACCCACCAGGATCCAGCTGACCAGGCAAACTCCAAATCTGGATAAGCAAAACTAGTACATCCCATTGGGCACAAGCTCTTCCAAGCTATCAGCTTGCTCTGCTGGGTTTGTGGTACCCTCTCATTGCTGCATCCCTGCCCTGCCTCTCCCCTGCCACAGCATCGGCTCAGGAAAGCAAAGCAGCAGCACAGCAGTTTGGGGGCAGCTGCCCTCCCTCACAGCCATCTGGAAATGGAGGCTGCATGACTGGCTTTTCCCTGTGTGCTGTTCCTGCTCCACATGGATGCATTTTATGTGTGACTGATGTTCTGAGGGAAAAAAATCAATTTATTTAGATATGTTGCTGTGTTGTTTTATGCTTCACTACCTTACTCGTTTCCATTTCTGTTAAAATGCCAATATGAAATACTATCATTCTAACTCAAAATATGTATTTAAATTACAGGCACAATGACTTTTGGCCTTTTTTGCCATTTTTTTTTAAGACGCAAAGTTATGTAAGAACCACTTCGGAGCATTTTAATAAAGTTCAGAAATATAAATTTAAAATGTATAGCTGGGAAGCAACAAGGAGACAATGCAGAAGAAAAAGCAGAGACAAGACCTAACATTTAACAGTATACCAAGTAAAGGGAATGGTAATCAGTTCTTGTGTTCCAGCTGGAGTGTGATTCAGAGTATATTACAGCTATCCAAGATCTAGTATTTTTATACACAGACATACGAAAAATTTAAATACTCTTATATTTTCTCTCTAGTAAACCACATAGTGTTGGACATACATTAATAAGTTGCTAAGCCATTGCTATCTTGGTACTGGCACAATTATTAGCTATTTGAAATACATAAAATAAAGAGTAATTATATAATAATTAAACAAGAAAGGAAAATATGTGATCCTGGAAATTAATTATATCCATCCTTTGATAGTCTCTCTTATCTATGCAGCACAGGATACTGGGTTACCATTCCACTGAAATTTAGTCAGGAGACTACATACACAGTATGAGATTCTCTAAGCTGAAACGCATTATAGCAGATAGTAAATCTGTAATGAAACTCTTTAGGTCTCAGATATTCACTAGGTGAAATACAAATTTGATCTATGAAGCAACTTTTCAAAACCTTAAGTGCCCAACAATACAAGAGGATATTTCTAAATGTTTGGGGGTTTTCCAGCTTCCTGGAGAAACTGGCTACTCACGGCTTAGATGGATGCACTGTTCACTGGGTAAAAAACTGGCTGAGGGCCAGGTCCAGGGAGTGGTGGTGACTGGAGTTACATCCAGCTGGTGGCCAGGCATAGGTGGTGCTTCCCAGGGCTCTGCACTGGGGCCACTCCTGCTTCATACCTTTATCAAGGATCTGGATGAGGGGGTTGAGGGCACCCTCAGTCTGCAGCTGAGACCAAGAAGGGATCTGCTGCAGACAGCAGGAAGGATCCACAGAGGATCTGGGCAGGCTGGATTGATGGCCAAGGCCAGTTGCATGAGATTCAACAAGGACACGTGCTGGATCTTGCAATGCAGGCAATGCTCCTGGCTTGGGGAATAGTGTCTGGAAAGCTGCCCTGTGGAAAGGAACCTAAACCAGGACAGGGGTGTTGGTTGAGAGTGGCTGAACATGACCCAGCATGTGCCCAGGTGGCCAAGAAGGCCAATGGCATCGTGGCCTGGATCAGCAACAGTGTGGCCAGCAGGAGCAGGGCAGTGATTGTGCCCCTGTACTCAGCACTGGTGAGACCTCACCTCAAATCCTGTGTCCAGTTCTGAGCCCCTCACTACAAGAAATCTTGTTTGTCCTCACTCCATTCTCTTTCTTTCTCTTTCTCTTTCTCTTTCTCTTTCTCTTTCTCTTTCTCTTTCTCTTTCTCTCTTTCTCTTACTCTTACTCTTTCTCTCTTTCCCCTTTCCTTTCTTTCTTAAGAAGTCATTCAGATTTAGGGGTATATTTTATTATTAGACTTTACACACAAGAAGGGAAATGAGCTGAATGAGAAAATTTCAACAGAACATGATATTGGCATACATTAAAAGAAATTTTCATTGACAGTGCTTGTCAGTATAATCCCAAAGATGTTTTCCAACCTTGGAAATTCTGTTTTAACAATTAATTTTAAACAGTTTAATTTCAACAATTTCTTGCAGAAATACAATCCCGAGAAGTTTGTTTTAAATAGAAGAATGGACTTCAGATGTAATGGGTATATAAATGCAGTTTTGTTACCCAAAAGGTGAATAATGACCTTTTTTTTTTCTTTTTTATGAGAAAGGAAAACAAAGAAATGTTGAGCTAAATTGGTTGTATTGTTTGCTGCAATTCTTTTTGATTAATTGGAATACAAGGTTAAATTGTAATAATAAGTGTAGAAGTGTTGGTAACGTGATAATAAATATTGATGTAAGTTTGACGTTACAGAGTGATTTGTGTTGCCAATAATAATTGGACACCCTAATGTTTTAATCAATAAAACTAAGAAATGCTTTCAAACCAATATGTAATACAGATAAAATAAGGCTAAAAATGTTGTTCCTTGGCACTGTCCCTAAGGTGATGTTTCTGGAAACAGCAGAAACATTCTGCTCTGCCAGACAGTGCTAAAGATAAACAAGGTGAAAAACAGAGCAGGCTGAAGCTTTGGTGGAAGAAAACACAATTTGGTTTTGGTAATAAAATACACGTTTCATTTTTTGACTTCTGCTTTTCTAAGGCTGTATGTGTTTGCAAGGACACCAGTGAGATTAGTCAGAGGTGATGCTACCACAGGTCACAGGTACTATCCAGTCTTCCTGACCTCAGGAGGAGCAAGACTTGAGCCTAGGACTTACCTTCCCTGCCAGCAGCTTCTGTCACTTTCTAGCATTTTTAGCATTTTCAATCCTCCTTGGCCCCCGCAGCCCTGAGCCATCCACACCTCATCACATTCAAGCTTTGTTCTTTCTCTTTCTAATTCTGCCATAACAGAAAGGCCAAACTAGAACAGAACCAGTCTCTTCTGCACATTTCCATATGTGTACAGCTGAAAACAACAATACACTGAACAAACCCAGGTGGAGATACCAGAATTTTACACCTGCTTAAATGCATCACACTATAAATGCCTTGGGCTTTACTTACTGATCTCCTTAACAAAGATCTTTTCAACATGCTGTCAACTGAGAGAAATCTGGCAAGAGCTTGTGAAAATTACTACTCTCAGGAATACTTCTAAGGCATGAGTGGTCCTGTGAGTTTGGAGTTAGACAGTAAGAGGCAAATCTTAGTTTGTTTTAATCAGGAAAAATATCATGTTTACTGGAAAGCATCCTCAGATGACTTTACTTTTATCTCTAATTTGTATTTCTCACTTAGAAGGGAACTGTGCACAATCATTCAAGTGCAATAATTTTCCTACAACAGAGTAATATTTCTGTAGCAAGTAACAACAAATGAGAATTTCTTTTGTGACATAAACGGATGCGGCCGAAATACCACACTGAGTTAATTAAAAGAGTGGATTCCCAACTGGATGATGGTTGTAGCTAATTACATAGGTGCTTGCCAATGGCCCATAGATAGCAGAACTTCTTGGCCTCGGACAATAGAACAGATGATTGCACAGCTACAGAGAGCATATGTTTTTCACTCCCCCTGATTTGATTTTATTGGACAAGATTTCAGATGAGAAGCTTTTTGTTTGCACGTTCCCCTATAACAGTGGTTCATCCAGTCTCTTACAAGAGAGCCTGGCCATTCAGCCAGCTTCATTTGAAAACCATCCCTTTTCAGAAAAAAATGACCTTCAAAGTCCAAAATCCCCTATCACTATCATTAGAGAAAATATCTTCTCTTACCTTTGTATTCTCACTTTAATTTGCTCTTTCAACCAACACTACTCATTATTGCACTCACATTGGATCTACCAAAGGTTTCTACCTCTACTTTTCCTGTCCCCACTTCATTTTTCTGCCTTTTTCTTTCTCTCCTCTGTGATACTTTTTCCTTCTTATCTGCACAGGTGGCATGTGCATATTCTGTATACCTCTGAACCCAGTAGCTAAATTCTTGAGTCCAGCAGGATCCTGCAACTGACTTTAAATGTCTAGTACTTCTCAGCAGTCCCTGGTGAGCACTGGGATCCTGTAAGGATCTCATGTTCTTGACAAAGAGTTACCATAGAATGTGCTAAGCATGGTGTGAGTCTCAATCCCTTTCCTCCTACAGCTGCCTTACCCAAGCAGTTGCAAATGCTCTAGGTCTTGCACATGGACACCCTCCTGAAGTGAGGTGCCTACCTCATTTTGTGCAGTTGCCTCTAGGTTAGAGCTTGCAAACAAAAAGCATAAAAGTCACTTAATTTCCTCTTCAGACAGAGAGGATTCAAAGATTCAATTATTCAAAGATAATTGGTATTCAGGTTGCTAATAAATGCTAATCAATTTTAAATCAGTAAGACCAGTTACAGAGAAGGGGTTAATAGAAAAAATACCTTGTGCCTTGCAGGCACAAGAGAAGAAACAGAGCCTGGAGGCTGCTGGAAATAGAGGAAAAGGAGAATAAAGGTGACAGCTGAGATGAAGAGGCAAGTAGTGTCTGGATCAAGTGAAGAGTTTGTCTGAATTAAATTTACTAGCTTTGGCTTGTAATTTTAAGCTATGATGTTGCTTTTCTGGTTTTTCCTTTGGGTGTTTTGGGGGTTATTTTGGTTGGTTGAAGTCTTCCCTACTTGACTGCCTATCGCAATGAAAAACACAAGCAAATCAGATTGGCAATTGAGACCCATGCATTTCACTTCCACGAAAAGTGCTATATAGATGCCCAATAACATGAACAGTCCCAGTTGTAGAAGACGTAGTAACCTGTGGGTCTCACTCTCTTTGACAGGCAGGGTGTTCCTGGCCACAGCTGCCTGGGCATGGATGTGTTCAGGGCAGTGTAACTCACGTTGGTGCTCCTCAGCTGCAGTTGCAGGAATTGTTGCCTGCCTTGGTGCCACGTGAACGCTCTCTGCAGCAATGTCCTTTCCCCTCTGCTCTGCATCACAGCTGCTTCACTGGTTTTTTATAGTGCTTTTCATTCTCTCTTTCCTTATGAATTTCATGACTGTGAGATATGATTGTAGCTATAGCTTAGTATCCTTTACACCTAGAGATATTCAATACATTAGCCTGTTAAGATCTGCTGTTAAATAAGACTTTGCACTGCATTTATAGACTACAGTTAGGCTAAATTCAATTTCCTCCCCTTCCCAAGAGTGCACTAAACATTTTTGTTGTAGAGGCTGGAGTTAACAGTGGAATTCTCCCTCAAGAAACTAGTAGATTCTCCTGTCTGCATAAATGAATAAAAATCAGGACTTTCCCACAGAGCTTCTCTCAGGACTTCTAGCTGGTGACTCATAGATTTCTGTACCATTTCCTGCCCTCCAAATCTGTCTTTCAGTCCATCCATCCATCCATCCATCCATCCATCCATCCATCCATCCATCCATCCCAAAAAAGTAATTTCCTCAATCTTTACTTTCCATGAATAATCCAAGGCTCTTCCCAGGCCACATTTAGTGAATACTGCTTGGGTTATTACATGGTCCTGATGCTGCCTATTAAATTTGAACTCTTCACATAAAATACTCTATTTTTCTATAGATGATATGATTGATAAGTGGAATTGAATTTTAGAGAAGAATAAATCGAGGGGGACAATTGGTGATAAAGCCATTAAGTGCAAAAGCATGATAATTTGGGCCAGTCAGTTTAGAGATGGCTGTAAAAGACCAAAAGGTCACCTCAGTTTAGCCAGATTTTCTAAGGTCAAGCAGAATTCCAGCAGATCCCTCCCCTATCTGCCAGACCCAGCACCTTTTCTCTGGGGACCCCATATGTCCAAGCAGGCCAAGTCTGGACCTGGGCTCCTGAAACAAAGGTTTTCAGCCTTTTGGCAATATCATGTATCTCAAAGCAGGGACCATTTCTTCAGTCTTAGCTTCTTTCATTGACTTCAAGGTCCACTAAGATTGTTTGGAGGAAATTTTGGTGGTGTTTTTTTTTCCAATTCAAATAGAATATGAGAAATAACTAAGAGAAAATTAAATTCCTGGTGATGAAGAAATGTTCAGCTCTGGATGAATGAGCAGAAATTATCTGTGGCAAAAAACGCAAATGAGATTTAGCCATTGTGGGCTGGCACGTGTTCATCTCACTTGAGCTGTTATTTGGTTATTTGGGGACAGGAATAAATTAAACTTTTTCTAACTTGCAGGCATAGTGGTGTTGAAAACCTAAGTAGTGAAAGTAAAGCTGTGGTGTGTTTCTGGTGGGGCTGTGTCACCAGGACCTGAAGAGCTCTGCTGTGTTGGAACAATCTTCTTCAAGCACTGCCTGCAAAAACACCTTCTTCCCATCCAAGAGGCTTCTCCAGCTCTCAGCAAGGATGGGCCAACACTAAAGCAGGTGACCTGAGAAATACACAAGCTGATTCATTCCTAGCTGCTTGAGCTCTTCTGAAGGAGAGAGAAAATAAAACAGGCCAAGTTACCAAAAAGGAGTAGAGCTTCCCAATACAGGATTCTGAATATTGTAGTACTGTGATAGGAAGATACCCTTGTAGAACTATTTCCATCTAAACCTTTTGGAAATAAAGAAGACATTTCCCCAAGGGAGGGAGAGTTTAATGTTAAAAAAAAAAGGTCACTATGCAATTTCTGCATATTTTCTGCAGAATTTAGGTAGCCACAGCACCTTGGCTGTGTCAAGTCCAGTGGAATAGGGTAGGAAAACAGAATTCATTTTCTGCTGCAAATAAAGTTGTTATTCAACTTCGCTTGCCAGAAACTCTCATCCAAGAAGATAACAGGCCTGCTTGTTACAGAATGCATTTACAGCTTAACTACAGTAATAAAATTCCCATAGCAGGACTTCAGTGGAAGTGCAGTTCTGCTTCAAATCCTGTGTGATATCAGACTCATGGGCAGAGTGGGCAGATTTGAGGCACTGTTCACTTTGTACATACCTACCTGATCATGTGCCAGAGCACACAAATTGGTGTACAGAAAGAAACCTACATGGTCTCCACTCTGTTGCTATTTTCTCCTTTGGGGGACAAAACACTAAACAAAAAATGCCTTGCTTTTATGATAACCCATACCTTAAAGAATAAAAAGCAACTTATATTCTATTGAGTTTTTTTCTTGTCTGCCCCTAATTTATGTACTGTGCATTCATCTACTCCCTCCTACTAAAACCAGATTTAATTATGCTACTGTTAGTGGCTATGAAGCTAAACTCCAAGTGACTTTCATCACAGTCTGTGTCTTATCATCTCAGGGAGGGAAGAAGTGACTGATCTTTTTTCATTAGGATGAATAAACTCATCTCCAGAAGATAAAAGTTGGCCCAGACTACATCCCATCCCTTGAACCAAATATAACGCATTTTCAAGTAGAGAAAATTTGCTAAAAATTGAAACTTTTCTCCCTGAGTAACCTGATTGATTTCAGCAGGACTGAGTCAGATGGAGTCAGGGAGCTGTGACTTGATACAAAAATGTATTTTTGCTAAGAGAAAGGACACAGGGACAATTTAGTTATGTGTGTTGGGCAATCACATTGAGCAGGCACAAAAGGCCTGCATCCCTCAGAGTATCAGCTGTCTGCATATAGATCTTATTATTCCCTTTCCTTTCTAATTCCGCACAGGCTGAGATGAATAATTGCACTTTTATCACAGTGCATCAAATCCCTGTCCTTGCCTTGCCTTGTATTTTGCCTCCCTGTACCTTGCCTTTTCCTTTTCCCATCGCAATTCAATATTATGCTTAGTGTAAAATTGTTGTTCAAAAAGTTTTAAGAGTGACTAAATTGTTAAGATAATACCTGGAGGTTCTGTTTGCTCTGTTCCAAGAGCTCCTCTAAAAACTTAAATTAACAGCAGAAGTCTTGTGTTTTGCTAGCAGTCAGACATCTAAGTACTTCTTCTGTTTCCAAAAATTATGGTGTATTTTCCCTGGTTTGTCCATTTCCATTAGTGTTTAATAAAGTCTCCATGGCCTGTGTGCAGCTGCTGTTTGCATTATGTGTTTCCAGTACCTTCAATGATTTTATTACTCCCTAAAGCAATCCCAAAATTCAGAGTGATGGAGGCTTCATGGGTGATGCTGACCCTGAAATCAGCAGATGTTCCTTCATATTCTGTCCTATACTGTTATGTAGTGACCTGCCAAGTCTTGGCCTGCTGACCAGTGTGCAGATGCCTCTGTCTTTGTTTCCTCCTGACAGCTTCTATTTTGTGACTAAAAAGGATTTTAGCCTGTGCTCTGTGCTGCTGGTCTTCCTACTGGGTTTGCTCTGACTCCTGCACCCAGCAGCTGTGGTCTTCCAGATCTCAGATGCAAGAGAAATGCTTCATTTCCCCCAAACCAGCCACTTTCCATGTGAAGGTCAAAGAGAAAAGGGACTTAGATGAGGAGGTGAAAAGAGGACAGGTTTTACAGTGATACAGTGAAAGTGTTGTTGCCTGAGCCCTCTACAACCTGGGTAAAGCACTGGCAGGTATTCTGAGAAGAGTGATGGGGGAACATGGAGAAATCTCCCTGAGGTTTTTGGGTGCTTCTGGGTGGTTGTACAGCTTGTTCAGATGAAGTTAATCAGTGATTTATGCACTAATTTATGTTTATTTGAAAAGCTAGTGGGTTAAATTTTCAACAGAAACTCTCATTATCTATTTACAATAACACAACTCTGCGTGTTGTTTAGAAAAGTAACACTGAGTTCAGTTATGTCACTCCAGTATATTTTTGCTCTTTCTTCTATTTGTAATTTAGAAATCCTGAGCATGTCACATTTCTCTGCAAGTCAACAGACCCTGTTATTTGCAGTTACTGAAAATAATATTTTGGCTACAATAAAGATGGCAGCAATCTGCTTCTGCTTGTTAATGAAATGAAGTGATTCACATCTAGAAAATGAGAATTCATAGCTCTGAAGAAAGAATTGTCATCCCAGAGCAGCAAACAAAATGAAATTTAGTTTCAACTGTTTACAAGTAGAAGATTAGGAGCTTAATTGGAATATTTTAGCGGGGTTTGGGTTGGAGTTTTTTGGGTTTTTTCCTATTAGCACTCTTTGTCTTTTGTGTGTCCTATTGTCCATCATCTTCCTGATTAATATTTTTTTATGGGCTGAATTCTCTCTTCCTTCACATAAGAAGGTAGTCATCAAATGATATTTACATTAATCACATCTGGATTTATTATTTTCCTCCTTTCACACTGGGTCAGATGCTTAGAGGCAAGGATAAAAATAAATGGTCTGACATAATTTCTAACGAGACAGAGGAGACAGGCCACAGACAAGATACACATTGCTTTGTTCTCCCCTTCAAAGCCTTTGGTTCATCCCTAGCAATCACTCTTGATTACATACCAGATAACTGTCTCACTGGAGCTGTTTTTGACAAGCAGGTCTCTCAACAGACTGAGATTCTTCCTTTTTGTACGACAGCCGTGTCATGTGTGCACAAAAGCACTGGAGCAGCACCCGTTTGCTCCTGTTTGGGCTTCCTGTGTGCTTTTGGGTATGATCACTCAGAAGAGAAATCATCTCCCTTTGATTCAGCTGTCACACCTGGCTTCCCTTCAGACCATATGGAGAGAGGAGGGAAGCCCCAGATTTGTCTGTCCTGGGGGAATTACCCACCAAGTACCTGTAGGTTGCTCACATTGTTGCAAAGATTGCCCACTTAATTATCCTGTATTAGGCCAGGTATCATTTATTAGGCCAGGAAAACACATCACAAAACATATTTGTAAAAACTTGTAGACAATGATTACCCTAAAATTAATTCTGAATGAGATTTTCTCATCTTATTTTACTTAACTGTTTTAAGAAGTGTTTTATTTTGAAATAAAAGCTCATTTATTACCAGCAAAATGAGCAAAAGTTACATGTTTTGTAACATTTAGAAGTACCACAGTTCTGCACCTTCAAACCATGTAATGACACAGATATAGATGTAACTGGCAGCTCTGCAGTGAAAATTGCTCGTAAATTGTTAGTGTTTAGATGCCAAATAATAGCTTCCATTATGAAGTTAATTGGATTAAATGTCCTTTTGTTTGGCTTTATGTTACCTGGTGATTTAGTGAGTCAGATTATTACTTTTATATAACTAACACCAAAAATGTTTTTAGATGTTTTCATCCGAAAAGTAAAGGAACAAGCCCTTTCCTTGGCTGTTTAAATATGTGTGATCTTCTTCCCTGAGCTAGAGGTGGTGGAAGAGGGAAGGAAAACTGTTGCAACAATAGGACAGACTGGTTTTTTATGAAGGTGTAGCTGCAAATGGAGTCAGGGCTCTGTGCAGGGGAGTTGGGAAGCTTGTCCCCAAAAGGCAGAGCAGCAGCTCCTGGAGGAAACAGCCTCCAAGAGACAACTCAGGTATTACTAGGATGTCCTATTCTAACTGTGACAAGCAAAATAAATAATTGCTCTCCTCTCTCACTGTCTTTTCAGATGTTTGAAAATCTCCTGAATCCTCTCTTGCCATGACTATCACTTGCCTCATTTATAAATCAAGATGGACACAGCAGCAGAGCTTTGGGTCAAATGCACTTGGTGCATGGGTTTGGAGCAGAAAAGTCTGCTTGTGGTGTCTGCACTCAAATCCAGGTTGCTCTGCTGTGACCACAAGTAGGAGTCCTGACTCTATTGCTGCTTAGCCAGCTAGTTCTTCTTACAAATGTCATATGAAGTATTGCTGCAGTCACTTCTCATAGATAATGGAGGTTATACTCATTTACGATTTTAAACACTGGCTATGCTTTCAGGGCAGATGAGGGAAAATGTGCCCGACAGTAGATTTTCTCCTTAATTGAGTGGAAAAGACTGTGCTGAAAGCCCAAAGCTGAAATAAGTCAGAATTTTTCAAGACAGAGTAGGTGCTCAAGCACTGGAACAGTTTTCTTGGAATCATGATGGATTTTTAGCACTTGATCAAGAGGATGGGACCCATCTGATCAAATCCTGACAGTGCCAACAGACGGGTAAACAGAGCCAGTCACCTTCTTTTCTCTGGACAGGCCATGTGGACAGGGAGACATACTGGGGACCCAGTCTGTGTCAGTCCGAAGTGGACAGTGGAAGTAGTCATATGAACTGTAAGAGAAAAGTGCCCATTTTCCCCACTGACTGTAAAGAAATAAAATTAATGTGAAGAATTAATTACACCATAAATTTCTTCTTATCATGCTGCCATAACTCAAGCTTGATACATGGGGTTAGTATGCTAAGGAGAGTGCAAAGCTCTGATGCTGGTGTCAGCCAGGAGCTCAGACTGGATGATGGTTCTCCAGCAGGATAATCATCTGCAAGAAAAAAATCTGCACCAGGAAAACCCTGAGAGGTGTAGGAGCAGGGAAATCTTAACAGTACAGCTAGAAAAGTGGACAAGTTACCACCAGTATGGTCAGAAACAGAAACTTCAAATAGCAATCACAGCAGAAACTATGATTTAACTCAATTCTCCTCCTTAATGAGACTGTTCTAAAAAACTAGACTGTCAAGGTCCATGGAGCAGAGGAAGATGTTAATAAGGGCAAAGATAACAAAAAGGGTATTGATTTAATGCACTGAATAGAAATTCAAATTATGACCGAAACCAAAATTGATAGAAAAGCAAATTACTTAGGAAGCACTTCAACCAAAAAACAAACCGAAAAAAAACCCCAAAATCATATCAAGATGTTTTATTTGGCAAATAGAAATTGAAGTAATAAATAAACAGCTAGGTTCAAAGGTAGCTTTTATCATAAAACCCTAGAATGTATTCATGCACAAACATCTTGCTTTGTGCACTACATGAATTTGTAATATTGTTATCTATGTCAGAGGAGCTGTAGCTGGGCTTGCCTGTGCATGATTTCCCTGCCTTCAGAATAATGTTTACTGAACTGAGGGAAAAAACCCAAGGCAGTTCTGGAAGGTATTTCCTGCACCAAATCTGCAGAACCTCATTTAGCCCCTCATAGAATATCATGAGTTTGAAGAGACCCACAAAGATCATCAAGTCCAACTCCTGGTCCTGCACATGACAAATCCAAGAATCACACCAGCTTCTCTTGAATGCTATTGGGTACTTCATTAAAAATATTTACCTAAGAATTAAGAGTAGCAAATTTGATTAGGAAGCTTCTGAAAATACAACCATTCCTGTAACTACTCACTTTTCTCGTTAAAATCTTCTAGTCTGCATCCAGTAATACAAGCAGGAACTTGCTGTATCTTAAGTTAGATATTTCCAAGGCTTTGTTTTAAATTCTATTTGAGCATCTTGACTGTTACAGGTTATTTCTCCACACAGCACAGAAAGAACCTCCCAGGGATTTTTATCGTAATTTGGCAGCTGAGCTCTGCAACATAACTAGATCTCTCAAAAGACTGAATCATTTTTTCCTTGCTAATGATTCTTAATTTTCTTTTCAGAGGAAATAAAATTCATAGTGAAAATCATTCTTTATTAAATGACATTTGTAATAAGCTGGAACACAGAAAATGAGATTGAACCAAAACTTTTCTTTTTTTTTTTCTTGTTGCAAAGTGCTTGCTAACATTTGGCCTTCTGCAAATACTGAGGATATGTATATGGTCTTTGCTATTCCTCATTTATTACGATTCTGCCCAAGGTTGAGGCAAAGGAATAACTATTAATCATTTTTCCCTTCTATTCTTTTTTGCTGAGGGGATTATAGAGCGTCCTCCAAGAGGAAAAGGAATTTTTGGACTGTTAAAACCATAGGAAAAAAAGTAATTAAAAAGAGATGGTGAGAGGGAAAACTATGCTCTCAAAGAAAGCCTTGAGAAGTATCATAATCACTGAAGCCTTTAAGTTGCTATGTGGGAAACACCACCTAGGAATTAATGCAGAACTGTGGAGTGTTTCTAAGCGTAGCTGCTGCAGTTAGGGTGGAAGAAGAGGAAAGGTGTCAGGGTCAGACCAGGGTCCCCTCCAGCCCTGCCTTCTGCTTCCCTGCATATGAGCCTGGGAGAGCACGAGCAAATCCTTCTGCAGGGTATTCTCTTCTAGTCCCAGCACCCACCCTTGGATTAGGGGTGCTGGAAGCTACATCCCTGCCTACTCCCTTTGCTGCCTGTCTATGGACATGTTGTCCAAATTTGTCCAAACCCTTTTGACTCCTCCCCAGGATAGCACATTCCAGAAACTCAGTTTCCATTACTTACAAATCCTCTTCTACGACTGTATGGTTTGGTGAATAACAGTTCTAGCAGCCACCCCATTCATCACCTCAATGTTTTTGTGAACCTACACCACACCCTCTCTCAGCCTTTTTGTTGGCCATCACCATGAAGACACCAGCTCTCCATGGATGCTGTCTGCACCCCACTGAGCCCTGTCTGAATGGACAGTATTGCTGGAGCTGTGCCTGATCACTGGTAGCTTTGTGAAGGTGTCAGGTGTGAGGCTCAGGTCCCTCTGTTCTGCTGTCATCCACACAGGCCTGTAGGCTTCTGCACTGCCATCTTTCCTGGGGCAGCTCTATTCTCTCCTAAGCAGCACTTTGGGCTAAGATCCTAAATTTCAACAGGACTGACTTTAAACCAGCACTTAGGTGGCACTCCCATGCCTGCAGCAGGCCAGTGAACTGTTGAAGCAGTGCTCAGTGGCAGCCAGCCAGCAAAAGCTCCATCAGGAAAAAACCACATTGTTTTGGATGAGCAGCAGAGCTCCCCTGCTTTTGCTCCTGTGCCAGTAATGGTACCCCCTTGGTACTCCCTCAGCAGGCCCCTGCTCCCCATAGGATGTCACAGCAAGGATGAGGAAATAGTGCTTGGACTGGAGGGACCACGTCATGCCAGTGAGTCAGCAGGTGGATGCTGACATCCCAGCCAGATCCTGTGATGGGATCAGGCTGTGTGCTGTCAAGGGGGATACAAACCTGATTTTCCTTTTACCTGGCTGTGGGTTTTCCAGAAGCACATCTGTCCTTGAGACCTCACTCTTCTAATCTTCACTCCTGTTGAGAAGTTCAGTGGGTACAGAGAGGAAAAAGGGAGGAGGATGGCTGGGCTGACAAACTATGCAGTTGCAAAATTTAACTACCTTTGGAAATCAAGGTTTTAACAGAAAAGAGTGAGCAGTCCAGGCTAGTGAGGTATTATTCATTGTCCACAAAAGACTGCAGTGAGAGCCATCTTCCACCCATCACTCCCTAGAACATACCTGTGTGCCTTCCTGCAGGTCAGAGCCACCTCCTTACAGCAATTATCACAGTCTTTGTCAGACATGTCAAATAAGAACAGCACAGCACATAACACGTGCTTTTCAGGGATTGCTCCCTCTAATGAAACATCCTGGAAAACCTTGTAAGTACTGCACAGAAAATTGTAGCCTACTGTGACAAAAATTATGTTAAGGTCCCGTGCATGCCTTTCCCCTGGGGACTGTCATTCTGCACTGGGCACAGGGCACTGCCTCATGAATCAACACCAGCTTTCATCTTTGGCTATGCTTAAGCAGGGAGGCCTCAGATGAGAATATAGAGTCCTAAGGTTCTTGGCCAGAGCAGCTTTACTGGGGTGTCTTGCAGTGAAACACTTAGAGCTGAATGATCACATGCAGGCATTTGCCAGGAGCGATTTGTGGGGTCTAACAGATTTTTCAGGACAGGAGGAATGCAAGCCTTGAGCATATTTGGAACTCGTGGAAGCAGCCAGTGATCTCCTTACTAAATAGACACTATTAATGCTTCTTCTCTAAAGTACCTCTGAACATACAGATAGGGAAAAACAAAATCTTCTGAGTAGTCAATTAAAAAAAAAAAGTTCCACATATATAGTGTTTTGTAAAGAGCTCTCTGAAGGTTTGGGAGGAGGACAGTTGACTACAGAACAAGGATAGGGCTCTATATTGATGACTTGTTTAACTTTGTGTTTTAAGGCATGAAATATACATTATGTCTTCACTGGCATGTGAAAGGGGCAACTTAGGGATCAACTTCTGAATTTAAGAAAGAGTCAAGGAATTAGAGCTGCTGAAGAGCTTGGTCTCATTGAAGAGACCAAGAGAACGAAATGGTTCAGTTCCCTGGTAACCAAAAGTCTAGGCTAGAAATAGAGTGATTTTCCAATATACAGATTGTTGCAGCCTCCATTACATGATCCATCTCAGAAGCTGTTTGATCCTCTAAGCTATGCAGAGTGACAAGGAAGATTCTTTGTCCTTGCAGATTCAAACTCCCTCCCTTCACCCTCCCACTTCATCGCACCTCGCTGAAACAGCTCACACTCAGCATCACTGAAGACCTATAGAGATCCCTAATTTATTGTGAATTGCTGGGTAGCTTTGTGAGATATCCTGTTGTACTCCATCATTGCATCTTTCAGCTGTGTTTGCCTGGATCAAAGACCAGGAGCACCTCAGTGGCAAAAGCTAAGACCTACACTGTCAGATGCTAGTTACATAGAGATAGTGCTAGTAAAAAATCCTGACTCTAACAACCATAAAATCTGAGAATAGCTGTGCTCATCAGAGGTTGAGCTATCTCCAAATCCTGTCTCTGACAGTGACTACATGTGCATGTTTACAAAAGACTGTCAGGACAAGCCAAGCACACAGCAACACTTCCTTATGTGTTATCTAGTCTCCAGGAGCTGGTGGTTCAGGCACTCCTAAACCTTAATCAGCATCTTTGTATTTAGCAGCCCTTAATGGGTTTTTTGTTTCCAACACATTTAAAGTTTTAGCATCCACAGCATCATAAGTCAATTAACGTGGCAGCATAATTATGCAACAGGGGAAGAAAAAAATTATTTTGTTTATTTTGAATCAGCATCCTGCTAAGTTCATTTGATGCCTTTCTTTTCATAGTAGGGAGGAGTGTGCAGTCACTGCCCAGTGTAAGTGGCAAACTTAGTGTTACTCATGGCCTCATAAAAAACTGCTGCGTCCACTTCAGGCACCTCCTTTGGAAATGGAGGACGACTAATTTATTTGATTGCTCTTCCTTTTAAAGCTGGTCTGTAACTTCAATCATCTTTATTGTCCTTCTCTAATCTTTGCCAAATGTTCTATCTGAATTGAGCAGTTGAGCTTCATATGAGTTGTATGGATTGATTTTTGAAGATATGTTAACTCATAATCATTTAGCTGCTCAACTGAAAATGCTCTTTTTGACATAGCACCACTATAAAAACACAGATAATATATTTACTCTCTCAAGATACAGAATGAAACTTCTAGTAGTCTAATTATATGCAACATCAGTTAATTTAACAGTTCTTCATTTCATAATGTAAGAAAAATATCTATGAGTTACTCTTTCACATAAATTTCTGACAGAAATGTAGTATTTAGTTCACAGAACAGAACTGTTTTATTAGGACACTAATTTAGCAGTAAATATTCAGCTTAAAAATTTCAAATAATTAATGCCTTTGTTGCTACACTGACACCTGAGATAGTAGAGATGGTATTTGGCTCATGAGAAAATTTTCTTACAGTGATATTTTGAAGTTATCAGAACACAAAAAGTGTAACTCCAATATTGAAGAGTTATACTCTGTTTTACCAGAAAGCAGGCAATCAAAGCAAAACTTTTAAAAGCTCCTCAGTGATGGCCCCTTCAGGGCTCTAATTACTACAGGTACTCAACCCTCAAGTCCACTTGAAGTGAGATTGTTTCTTTCAGGTAAGCTGAAGGCAATGCTACTATCACAGGAGTGTGAGCAGTACTTCACCATAGCTTGTGCTGGTAAGGAAATTACAGCACTTCTTAAAAACAGCCCTGAGGTTCATACTACCATTTTAGCACGTTGAGCAGCTGTGTCTTCAGTCAATTTAATCAGCAAATTGTATGTCTTTCAGCTTGATCATGGCCCAAACTCTTTTAATTAATTAGCTGAATTCTATTCTTCAAACCAGTAGAAATGAGGCACATCTTGACTGAAATAATTGTTATTACCTGATGGGTCCCATTAGAAAAATTCCTGATTTCATGTAGCACAGGCAAGCCCAGGATCTCTTATTTTTTGCACATACTTGGAAGCTGAGTGCTGTGCTGCAGGTGTGCCCCATCAGAGAACAGTCATTTTGTCACCCCCTTAGATTGGGTTATATAAATGGTACTTACTGCTTGTGGTCACTGCCTTTCACCTTCCTTACATTTATCACCCTACCAAAACAGCAATGGAAGGGAAACAGAAACTTTATACCTGCTCAGTTTTCTGCAAATAGACCTGCTCAGCATTCCTCTACTCTGGTTAAAAAAAGGGTTGAAAACACAACCTCAAATTACAACAAAGTGGAAAATGAGAGGAATGATTCATTTAACACTCAGCAATGAAAGCAGTGACTCAGCTGAGAGGGAACAATGAGAGTTTATCCGCACTTCTCCAGCACTGGAACAAACTGCTATTTGCCCTCTTAACTAGGGCAGTACTGCCATTTCCAGCCTCATATTCAATTGATGGTTTTGGCTTAATTCTCAGCTGGGGAATTCTTTTTTTTTTCCTTTCCCCTCCTTTCAGTAGCTTCCAGGTAGCTAATAAAAGAGAGCCACCCACGCCAAGCTGTTTATTGCCACCTGTTCCCAGTGCCAGCAGGATGGCAGCAGCAAGCAGGGGACAGGTGATTCAGTATTAATTAGACCTTTCTGGCCCAGCAGCTTTCCTGAGGGCTGCAGTTACAAGTGGCACTCTCAAATAAAAGCCCAGACAGGGGCTGCAGATATCAAATAGGCAATCCTTTTAACCCTGCTTTTCTGTTTTACTTTTCCAAGAGCATCCCCATGCTGGGATGGTCCCTCAGGGTAGCAGAGCTGCTCTAATAGAGCTCCCCCATAACCAAGGAGTCCTGTTCTGGGCTGTCAATGTACTCTCTTCCTTACCCAACCCTTCCACAATGTTTCCTGATTTCTGCCTTTTCCTGCCTTCACCATTGCAGTCATTTATTGAAGAAAGATAAATGATACACTGTTCCTGCATCTGTTTTCATGTGCTGGACTAAATGGTCTGTTAGCACATTTGGATGGGACACTGTGACATTGCAAAAACAATCATCTCTTCCCATTCATTGATCATCAGGAAAAATAAGATTAAACCTTCTTCCAAGGAGCCCAAGATACACCCAAAGAAGTTTCTAACAGCCCAAATTCTGGTTTGCACAGGGAAATTAGTTTCTCTAGTTGGCCAGTTTGACCGGATGAGTGAGATTTGTTTTCTTGCTGAATTAATACAATCATTCATACTGGAGTCAAACATTCAGAAAATCCAAAACAGAATTTACTGCTATTGGCACCTTGTGACCGAACTGAATTGTATCAAGAAGACCAGGACTGGTACAGGTTATTTTTTTGGCTCTGTGCAATGGTCCTTGTTTTACCCACACCATGCCAAGAAAAAGCCCCCTCCACAATTCTTTGGTGGCATTTCCCATGGTGCAATTTCTGGTTTTATTCACCTTCTCTTCTGTTTCAGAAGATCTCCAAGGAACTTTTCTTACCATGAAGAGTGGTGTGTGGTGATTTGGACAGTTCAATGGTTAGTACAGGTAAAATCCTTAATCCAACCCCCAAGGATTTAGTAAAACTTTTTATTCATGCTAAATGCTTTGTTAAGGTCCACAGATTCTATTCTCACCATCACACATATTGATCATGAAATTAAAGGTAAAATGTATGCCCTGATCCATTGCCATATATTAGCACCTGACTGGAACTCAAATAATAGACAAAAGCCCATCGCTCAAAGAGTCATTACTGATATTTTCCAGAACTCTGTTTTTGCAAAGCCTTTGTGCTAATTTCTATCTTCTCAAGGGGCAAAAGAAGGATTTTTTTGATATGGTGTATAGACCTGGCAGTCACTAGGTACTTGCCAAGACAGCACATCCTAGATCTTCAGATCTCCTAAAACAAGAGATAAAGACTATTTTTTTTTCTTACCATATGCACTGATTTATTTTGCTTATAGTAGCTTTAACAGCTCTGCCTGGAACACATAGGACATAGAAGTGTGAATAGTCTATTTTCTCCATGTTTCCCTAATTCCTTGATGAAGGAAACCTGAATATAGATGATATGTGTTGAAAAGAGCCTGACTTTTAAACTGGGCCTGAGAACAGGGCCTGTTCTCCTAAAATGAATAAAGCCATATGGCAATGATGAAGAGCAGCATTCTCCAAGCTTTTAACCGTCCTCTGATCTGGCCATATTCATGTCAAAGAGGTCTCCAAATCCATGGGGCACAGCTGGTGGGCTCAAAATTGTTGAGGGTGTCACCTGCTGCTCGGTGCCCTGTCCTCTGGAAGGGATGGTGGGCTCTGGTTCCTGAAGCCATCCCTGATGGTGTGAGAGTGATTCCTGGCCTGCCCTTGCTGATGGGTGAGATCGCTGCTCACGCTGCCACGTTGTCTGCGAGACAGAACCAGAAATGCAGATGGCAGAAATGTCCCCTCACACTGTCCTGTTTTTCAGGCACTGCACTAAATATGCCTTCCATTGAGCAAATACCCATCCTAAGCTTTAAAATGAACCCAGTCAAGCCTTGATTGTCTGAAACTACTGAATTTCTTTTGCAAGTCATTCCTTTCAGGTCATCATAGAAAGATTACTTTAAATTATATTGTTTCCATGGGTTTGAATACACATTTTTTAAATGGCACAAGAAAGAATGCTATTACAGTTCCCAGACTGCATCATGACTTCACTTTGTTACTATTTAACTTTCAAATAAGACTTCATGGAAGAGAGAATATCCTTGCTGTTGCAGAAACAGATCCCAGCTGAATGCATCATAATCACAAATGCTTTTTCATGTAAGCAGAATATATATCACCTCAATGGATCTCCAGTTTCAACTTGAAAAGAAAAATAGAGAGTCTGATCCCAAGCTGTGTTCAAAGAAGGATGTGTGAGCAGGCTGTGGCAAAGACATTAAAGAGACACGCTATCATTCTGAGATTTGTCAGCCCATCTTTCACTTACACATGGTGTCATTTATCACCCAGGTTTCATAAGAAGTTGATATGTATTAATCTGTCCTAAAGCAATATTTCATATTATCTGTCACTTAGTAAACCCTGCAAATAAACACTGATTAAAAAAAAATTGCATAAGATCTGTAAAGGGAGGGGGGAAAGCAATAATTAGATAAATGCAATCTGGAAATTATGCACAGCACACTGATCCCCAGGCTATCTGTTAATAAGTATAAAATATAAAGGAGGAATTTTTTAAAAATTTATTTCTAAGGATATTGTGAGGTTATGCAGGGAAAAGGTCAGAAGAGCCAAGGCTCAATTAGACCATTATCTGGTTATTGCTGTAAAGGACAATAAAAATATTGCTATAAATGCATTAACAAGCAAAGGAGGACTAAGGAAAATCTCCATCCTTTATTGAATGCAGGAGCAAACTTAGTGACAAAGGATAAGGAAAAGCAGAAGTAATTCAAGCCTTCTTTGCCTCAGTGTTTAATAGTAAGACCAGTTGTTCCCTGGGTACCCAGACCCCTGACCTGGAAGACACGGAGGAGGAGCAGAAGTCCCCGTAATCCAAGAGAAAATGGTCAGTGACATGTTACATCACTTAGATACGAGTGGGTCTATGGGGCTGGATGGGATCCACCTGGGACTACTGAGGGAGCTGGTGGAAGCACTCCCTGAGCCACTTTCCATCATTTACCAGCAGTCCTGGCCAGCTGGGGAGGTACCAGGGGACTGGAAGTGAGTGAATGTGATGCCCATTTACAAGAAGGGCTGGAGGAGGACCTAGAGAGCCACAGGCCTGCCAGTCTGATCTTGGTGCTGGGGAAGGTCATGGAGCAGCTCATCGTGATGTGCCATCAGATGGCACATACAAGACAACCAGGGGCCACAACCAGCCAGCACAGGTCTAGGAAAGACAGGTCCTGCTTGATGACCAGGTGACCTGCTTAGTAGATGAGGAGTTGTGGATGTGTCTGTCTGTACTTCAGTAAAGCCTTTGACTTCATTTCCCCCAGCATCCTCAAGGAGAAACTGGCTGCTCATGGCTTGGATGAGTGAGTGCTGTTTGCTGGGTAAAAAACTGGCAGATGGCCCTGGGAGTGGTGAATGGAGTCACATCCAGCTGTCAATACTGGTCCACAGCATTCAGTACTGGGGCCAGTCCTGTTTAGCATCTTTATCAATGGTCTGGATAAGGGGATCAAGGGCACCCTCGGCCAATTTGTAGATAACACCAGTTGATCTGCTTGAGGGCAGAAAGGCACTGTAGAGGGATCTGAACAGGCTGGAACAATGAGTCAGTTCCATGAGGCTCAACAACACAAAGTTCTAGGTCTTGCACTTAGGTCACAACAACCCCAGGAAACAGTCCAGACTTGGGGAAGAGTGTCTGGAAATCTGCCTTGCGGGAAAAGGCGTGGGGTGCTGGTCAATAGTGGCTGAACATGAGCCAGGTGTGCCCAGGTGGCCGAGGAAGGCCAATGGCATCCTGGCCTGGATCAGCAATAGTGTGGCCAGCAGGAGCAGGGCAGTGATTGTCTCCTGTACTGGGCACTAATGAGGCTACACAAGTGCTTTGGTCAGTTCTGAGCCCCTCGTGACAAGAAGGACATTGAGGTGCTGGAGCAAGTCCAGAGAAGGGCAACAGATCTGGTGAAGGGTCTGGAGAATGAGTCCTATGAGGAGCTGAGGGAGCTGTTTAGCCTGGAGAAAGGGAGGGAACAGAGCTGTTGAAGGGACTGGAGCTCAAGTCTGATGAGGAGCAGCTGGAGAGGAGGCTCGGAGGTGATCGTATCACTCTCTACAACTGCCTGAAAGGAAGCTGTAGCCAGGTGGGGGTTGGTATCTCCTCCCAAAGTAACAAGTGACAGGACAAGAGGAACAGGCTCAAGGGGAGGCTTTAGGGGAGGTTTAGATTAGATATTAGAAAACATTTCTTCACTGAAAGGGTCATCAAGTATTGGAATAGCTATGCAGGGAGGTAGTGATGTCACCATACCTGGAGGTGTTCAAAAGACACGTGGATGTGGCACATGGGGACATGGTTTAGTGGTGGGCTTGGCAGTGCTGGTTTAATGGTTGGACTCAATGATCTAGAGGTCTTTTCCAACTTAAAGAATTTTATTTTTCTAACAATCAGGCTTGCTCCATAGAATGGGGTTGAGATTTCTGTGGTCATGCTAAACACCTTCACAAGCAAGGAATGTGCTGGAAGTGTGGATGAGGCTCCTCAGAAGAGGTCACTGAAAAAAGCTGACTCCTAGGCAGGAGCAGAGCAGTGTAGGCAGAAGAACTGCATAGCAAACAATCACTTCTGAAAACTGTGGACACTTTCTATTCTTCTGTTTCACTCATGTAATCCTGACTCTGCTGTCCTGTTCCTGGTTCATTCTGTCTCTTCTTGTTTGTTTTTTACTCTTGGTGTGGTTCATGCCTTCCCTATGGCTGTCTTTCACCCCTTTGTAAAACAGCTCTTTCTGTTTTCTTGTTCTTTGCCCATTCTCACTCCCGTGTTCCCAAATTTCTGCTGGGTTTTCCTCTTCTTTTTTCTCTCTCTGTACATGGTCTCACACAAAACTAAGAGGGTTCACAAAGAATGCTAAATATTAAAGGCATCAAGTCATGAGCTTACTTATTCTTTTAGCTCAGTATTTTTAATCCTAGGTGAGCCAAGAATAAAGCCAGAGGATGATCCAAAAAGCCATATGACAGGGATGGATAACTAGCTACCACAAGCAGTGATGAGCATCTGGACACACATGTGAATCCATCAGTTATTAAGGGCATTTTGTGGTGACGATCTGGAATCATCTTTCCAGCTGCAGTTGGAAAAGAGAGTATGTTTATGTAACCCATCTACAGTAACAGTTTTTTATATTTTGTCCTATTAATCTGACTCTGAGTAGTTCAGAGCTGAATTAAGGGTATCATTATGATATAGCATGAAACACTCCTGGGATTTATTTCTTGATAATGAACTTCCTCATCTAGGAAAGAGCATCATTTCAGGGACCCTCACATAAATCTGACACAGCTTCCCATTAGATTTGAGGGATGGCTCTTGCAGCGCCTTTCCGATGCAGTAGAGCTGACTCCAGAGCAGGATAACCTGATTTGCTGCCCATGGAAATCTTGCCATCATTAAGTCACTGAGAGCTGGATTCGTCTCTCTTATCACAGCTGATCAAGAAGCAATTAAAGATTTCTTACAAGTCCTAAGATGTCTGACTGATTTAGCTACTAGGGAAGGAGACCAGCATCCCACAAGGAAAGCACCCATCATCCTTGCTGGTGCCCTTGTTCCATCCCCTTTCTACCCCCTTTCACAAGCTCCACTCAGCCACTGTCACAAATCACAACGTAACCCTCAACTGAGGATTATAATCTGACCACTGATCACTTTGCTCCTTCTGTGAGCGTGAAATCAGTGGTCTCCACTGAGATGAATATTTACACTTTTAAGTGGAAAATATTAGGGAAAAAATTGGAAATTTTCTAATGCCTAATGCTTATGTGCTGCACGTACAGTAGTGAATTCATTGCCTGTTTTGATCAGTTGGCCACTAATGAAGGTTACCATCTTAGAAGAGGCCTCCCTTCCCCTGACTGCTAGCCCTGCTTCAATTTGTTCAAGGGCTTTGCTCAAAAGAGAGAATAAGGGATAAGAAGCAGAACTGCAAATAGACTGAGATTTATAAAACATGACATTTTATTATAAGTAATAAAATCAACCTACAAAGCAAAGGCAAATATTAAATGATATAGTCATGCATTTTGTTATCTACGCAAATATTTTTTAACCGTGTCAGTTTTGATTTGATCTGCCTAAGTTCTGGGTGATCACATCCTTGGGAGAGAGAACATATTTCTTCTGCTCATAAGCTCCACTTTTCATGTGAGTTATCACACAATCATATCTTCACCCATTTCCTTTAATGTATTTAGTTACATCTCTCCCAATACATCAGTATGATTTTGCTTATTGGTGCATTTCATTGCTGTTAAGCTGCACACATTGGTTGCCATGATTTTTTTCTTTCAGTTCTGCAATTTAATCAGCATTCCACACATGTAACATCAGTCCTTCAGCTCATACGAAAACTAAATCCCAAGATACACTTTCTTTTACAGTCTATCAATCTTGGACCCAAAATTTACGTTTGAACTTTGCTAATGTTCAAGTGAGGGATAGCTCTGTGGGAGTGTGAATATATATATATATGTACAAAAATATCTACAAAGCATTTCTAATTTCATAATCTGTAACAGTATAGATGTGTCCTCTAGCCTAATTCCCTGTGTCAAAATACATGTAATTCTAGCTTATACCAGTAGTAAGGCTAAAGTTTAAATGTTTCTCTTTGCATCAACCTTGCTTTACTCCTACCTTTTAAAAATTATTAATACAGAAGAGAAGAAAATATTAAATAGTCAGTGTAGGCCAACTTTTGAAGTCAGGAGCATTTATTTAAATGTGATACTGCTGCAGTGCTGGGTAAAATAGACAGTTCTATTATCTCACTTTAATTTCACGTAGATCTCAAAGTTGCCACAGGGAGAGGGATGTGTTAGATTCATCCAGTACCAGAATTTGTCTGTCCTGAAGAACAGCAGAGCTCAGTTAGCATGCATGGATGCCCAGAAGACTTGAAAGAGCTGGTTTTCTTGAGCAGTGATGGAGGATGCTGGTGGCAGATGTGTAATGGGTGCACAGGAGAATTTGGGAAATGAGCTGTTTATTTTTCCTTCAGTTTGCGCTCAGAAACATGTTTCTTTATTTTCTCACTTTGGCATTTTTTAGCCCTTCAGTCTACCATCTCTCTCCCATGATGACTCTCAGTTTGCTTTTTACATTCCTTTTTTCCTCTCCTGTGACTCAATTGTCTCTTAAACAGTGTAGCATACTTTATTATCAGGCCATAATACCCCCTGTTATACATTATCTTCTGGTGTCCTCCTTTCGTAGTCTCTGGGGTAGAGGACAGATTTTATGCAGCACAGGGCCCTGCACTGAGGACTACTGCATGTTCCATGTGGGTTTAGGAGCCTGCTGGGCCAGGGCTGTGCAATGGATTTCCTGCACACACGCTAGTCACAGTCTGTATCGATATCTCTTGGAAAGCTCAAAATTAATATTCTGGTCATTTAGTGACTTGATCGATGCATTCCGACCCACTCCACCAGGCTCCTTCCCTTTTCATCCTTGTAAAATCTTTTTTCATCATTTGCATTAGAAATCACAAGTCTGTCTCGGTTTTGGGGGGGTTTTGCAGGGTCTTTGCATTTATTTTAAAAATACATTTTGGACGGTCCCTGAGCTTACTTGTTTACTACCTGAAGAGTTGTTGCAGATGCCATCACTTCCTTGATTCCTGTGCTCTTAAAATCCCAGCACTTCCCATTCCTTTGATGTCCATATTTCTAACCACTGATCTTATTCCAAGGATCTTTTTACTTGCTAAAAGCACACGTAGAGTTTTCCCAGCCTCCTCTGACACTTGCCCTGCTTTCACCTTTTATGGTCTGTAGCCCAGATAAGGTACTCAGGGCTCAGAATCCTATAAAGGTCTCAGGTTACAAAACCACACGCTAATGCCATAGCCCCAACAGTGCCCCATTACGCCGCTGTGCCGACTGGAAGAATTTCACAGAATACCAGTGCACCTCTAGTTACAGGCATTGCAACTCTTAAATATGCTGTTAGTTTAAGGGCACAGATTGCCCCATTCACTTAAAGAGAACATTGTTTCAGCTGTAATAGTCCTTCACCACTTTTATATATGGATAGGAGATTGTTTACAACTCTGTTTATTGTCATTTAGAACCTCTGAATTGACACTGTGAAAGTTGTTCATTCAAATTAATGTTTCTATTGGGCTCCTGCTGTCTTAAATGGTGCAGAAAATATGTTTTTCAAAATAGAAATTGGTTTATTTACCAGAAATAGGTTTTACTTACTATTCATAATTTAAAATATGCTTCTCTGGACTTATATAATTCACACCACTAAAATTAATACCCTCTTAAATGATCTTTTAAGCATTATATGATTTTTAATATATGCTTTTAAATCATGAACAGACAAGTGCAATTACTATTCACTTCCTGATTTTCTCCTCATAACTACTACTTAGTCTGCATTAAGCCACTCCAAATGGGAGTCCTTCATCAAGCTAAGGAACAACGTCTTTTGTGACTGAAAATCATAATTATGTAATTCTGAATTGCACACACTTTGCTGTATGATCAGTAGCAAAATGTGACTCATTATTTTTAGATACAGTACAGGAAGTTCAGGTGGGGCCAAAGGTCCCTTCCAAGCCAAAACAGTTTATGACCAGGCAAAGTGTCTTTTCTCACACTCCTTGCACAGGGGTCATTCCCAACTACTTCCCTGTGTTTCCTGAGCCTGGCTCAGCTTAAAAACCAATGCATCTGCCCACATTTGTGGGGAGTCTCTCATCTTTCTAGTTCTGCCATGTGGACTAACTGGGCACTGTAAGGAATACACCCACTCCCTTTATAATGTAGTGTAGCACCCACCTATCAGAGGGAGAAAACACATCATCTTCCACGGCAAGTTTCATCTCATTAAATCTAGATGTGTGCAGCTTCCTTGACCTGAGGTGGGTTCCTTGCCTTCCTTTGCAATCAGTAGAGAAGCAGGAATTTCTAGGACATGAGTCAATGCATCTCAACACAGACACCTGAAGTAAGTCAGACTAATTTCACTCTGTTGTCTTTCTCTCTACTGCCTAGACGTAGTCAGACTTTTCATCAATTCAGCTGGAGAACCCCATCCATTCCATTTTTTCTAGAAAAAAATTTGAACCAAGAAATTTTGAATCAACAGCTGCCCAGTCTTGGATGGAGAAAGGCATTTTGACTTCCTTAACTTTCTGTTGGGTTTTGATTCTGAGGACCATCCCCCTTTCCTGACAAAACCAGTCAAAGGCCTGGAAAAAAAGAAATCCTTTTACTCCAGATTTTTAATGCAAATGTCTGATTTGGAGTTGAACTGGAAGAGAATGCTCAAATAGACTTCCCTCCCCCACCCCTTAAACTTTTCCGAGCTGAGTATTCAGGTATTTGTCTTGGTATTTTGATGGAGAAAAAATTGATGTGAAAATTTATGTCTGTCTGGTCACAGTTTTTAAAGTTTAAGTAAAGATGTATTTCACAGGAGAGGGACCAGAACAGAAAGAAGCTCAGTGAGCATCAATGCCACTGTAAGCTAATTGAGACTACAAATGAGCAGTGCTGTTTTTTCTGGAATATTCACTTTAGTGAATCTGTTTCAACAGGTAGGTCAGGAAAAGGGGTCATTCAAGACTGGGCCATTAAAATCACAGTGGTGGAAATTCCAGATAAGGACAAACTGTGGAGACTGAGGCTCTTATTTTTGGAGAGGCAATGGAGAAGCATTTGTTTGACTGCTTTTACAGGACCAATCCCAGCATAGGCATAAACACCATTGGTAATTACATGAAACTGTTTTCTCTAGGCACCTTATCTTTTTTAGTTCATATTTAGTAGCTCTTTATTGTCGTATTTTTCTCAGTATTGTCTCCATATTTTACCTCCTGCAGGCTATTGAAACCCCACACTGGAGGCAGAACTATTTGCTTCTTCCCATGATGCCTATTTTATGTGAGATCTTTTAATGACTCATATTTTTATATATCCAGCAAATGAGTAGGGATCCACTTTGCAAACAGGGATCTGAGACACAGCTTTTCGAGTTAAAAATGTGCATTAATTTTGAGTACCAAATAAGAGATACTTTCAACCTTACTTTTTCAAAGCCTTGTATAGGAAATCCTAATTCAAGCAACAAATCTGAGTGTTCAGTGGTTTGATAGACCTGATCCCAAAATTTCATATCACATATCACAGAAAATGAGGAACATTTTGACCATATGTGAAAAGCTCACCATATGCCTTGAATGCCCTTGCACAAGAACATGGTGGCAGGGGCAATAATTGTAGCTAATCCTCCACAGTCTGGCCATTTTTTTTTCCTCCAAGAGGTTCCTGCAACTCCTCCAGCCATCTTTAATAAATGGTGCTCAGATCCTATAAGGAGCCATCTTCTCTACTACATGTCTGATATTTATCCCGTAAGAACTTTAATTCTGTGTTTTGACTCAGGACGTGACATTTAGCCAAGATGACAAGTAATCACACAACTGAAAACTTCAAAACAGAGTGCTCAAGAGAGATATAATCCCACTGCACTGACAAGCTGAACTCTAGCATTCCTTTGTTCTGAAGCACTTTCCATTCTTCCATTCTGTTCGTTCCTGGGGTATTGTTCCCATCACGGCTGGGTGCTGGGGTTGGATCAACTGCAGGCACCTCAGCTGCAGCTGCTGGACTGACTCCTGCCTGACATGTGTCACCACAGCCTGACTGGGACACCCCTGGGGGGGTCTGACTGCTCCCAATGCCCAGCCTCCTCATAGTCACCGTTTCTTCCTGCCCTGACTTCCTCTTCCCTACTCCCCCTTTCAGCCTCAGTGTACCCACACTGATTTTTCCCATCCCTGACTCTGCCCAGACTGATCTGGGACCTGTAAGGGGATGAATGCCTCTGCTGCTACACAGGGAAGGAGACACAGAGACTGGGACAACTGGCTGCACAGAGTAGCTGTTACAGAGTGAATATTCAACAGTGAAGAGATCATTAAGACACAGTTCCCAAGACCCTGAGCCATAGGGCCTGGATTATAACCAAAAAATCAAAATTGCATCATAGTGCTTTTCTTAATACTGAAAAACAGCTTTTTTTGTGTGTTTTTTGGGTTTTTTCCTTGTTGTTTTCTTCCTTCTCAGAAGTGGCTAATCTACTTTCCTTGAAACCTCTGAAAAATATTCAGCTTAGGGTGGGCACGTAGCACTGACATTTACAGCCTGAAGCATTCATGTCTGACAAAGTTAAAAGCAAGTGAAAACAGGGTATTGTAATAGGAAACCAAATAGGAATACCAAACTTAATAATAAGATGCTCTATCACCTCTGCCTATTGTAATGAATGATCCAGAGAAGGTAATTCAAAGGACTCTCGTTTGCCCTTTCTCAGAAGATGAACAAGGCGACACTAAATGAAATGGAAAGGCTAAAGGGAAATACTTCTCACAGAGCATGCAGCACCTGAAATTCACTGTCAGATGATAATGCTGAGAACAAGAGTGCAGCAATTCACAGAAGAGTGAATTCCATATAATAAGAACACCTGCAATTGTTTGATAAGACACATTTAAAGAGGACATTTCTTTATATGCTTGAGGACCTATGGCAAGTGCTAACTGCCTGAAAAGAACTTTTCCTAACAGATTATCGGGCCACTGGGATTATCAGATCTGCTTCTCCAAAGTATTCAGCACTGCAGTTGAATATGTTTTGACTGTGAAGGATTCAAACCTACCAGTTCTTTCACACAGACCTAAGCAGTCCACTCAGCCAGTGATAGCTGGATGGAGTGGTGTTTTGGGGTTTTTTTTCATCTTAGGAGCAGTTTAAAGGGAGATGAATTGCTCTGTTCAAATGATGAAACATGGATCTTCTCATGAATTAAATAACTGCAGTTTTAGCATTCAGTGTTCCCAGAAAAGATTGAAAACACAACTATTTATTTAAAATATAACCTCTTTCCTTGATCAGTATCTCACCAATGCTTTTAAATTGTAATATATATCCTATTCAGCAGACATTGCATGATATATTTCCAAGGAAGAAAAGTCAAAACCACCTTTCATAGCAAATGTCTAAAGGCAGCACAAACTTTAATTGCCAACTTGCCACATGATATTTGCTGTCACTTACCTAACATATTTCTGAATGTTGTCATCAGTGCTACAGATGACTAGTAATAAAACAAAGAGTAGGATTTCCCTTAGAAGCTGCTCACCCTGCCTAGTCTGATATGATGGAAATGTAGAGGCATTTTGTTTAGAACTTACTCTTCAGACACATCTCGATGTATTTGTGCAATAATAGGCCTTGTATAAGCAACTTCATTTCCTCTGAACCACAACAGCTTATCACACACTAGGTGTGAATTCATGATAAAATCACTCACCCTTGTCAAATTGTAACATATATATTTTTGCATCTAGGTTTTTTAATCTGGTAAATCATTAATTGCAACTAAAAGTGTCTACAGATAGTCTTATTCTTAAAAAAAGAAGTTATTCTGTGGGTTAGTTTAAATTAGTCTTTTCTCAGCAGTTCCAGCTGGGATGAATGTAATCCGAATAATGAGTCTGTCTCACTAGAATATCTCAGTGTTCTGGTGGGCTTCGAAAATAATACTTGTATATAACTCAAGTTATATATAAATCATAAATATTACCAAATTATCACTTTATTATTGTCATGAGTTTTAAAAAAAAATTAAAAACACAAATAAAGCAAAACCAAAAACACAAGCAAAAGTGAAAGAAGAAATATCTACATATCTGGGATTATTTATCTAATTTTGGATGTAGCAAACTTTTATGTGTGATATTGGTCAGAAGCTGATAGAATCGTAAGACATCCTAAGCCAGATGGGACTCACACAAATCACCAAAGTCCAGCTCCTGGGCCTGCCCAGAACCACCCCAGGAATCACTTCACGTGCCCGAGCGCTGTCCAAGCACTCTGTGAACTCTGGCAGGCTGGGCACTTCAACTCCAGCACCTGCTCCAGTGCCCAGCCACTCTCTGGGTGAAGAACTTTTTCTGTCTAACCTAGATCTCTCCTGACACAGGCTCCTGCTTTTTCCCTGGGTCCAAATCAGAACAGTTCATGTGTCTGCCATAGCCTCTGTTTCTCCATGTGCTGGGGCAGAGGGCT
The DNA here is from genome assembly GCA_013398275.1 of Promerops cafer. Lineage (NCBI taxonomy): Eukaryota > Metazoa > Chordata > Aves > Passeriformes > Nectariniidae > Promerops > Promerops cafer. The sequence continues at coordinate 2,183,813 of VZSE01002186.1, read as the reverse complement.
CCTCAGTGTAGTGGAAAGCTCTCCTTCTCTGAGCCAGAAATTGCCTGCTGCTCCTGACTGACAAGATGTGCAAACAGGATGTAGCAAGCAGAACCAGTGAGTGCCATGTCTGTGTGCTTGCTGCAATCTGGAAATGAAGTCAGCACTGAAACTGTAAAAAAATATTGAAACCTCCACAGTTAATAACTTAAAGGCACTCAGGGGAAAAAAAAAAAAAACCTTGTTCAATTTATGGGACACTCTTTTTAAATGTCAGCATCTGCTGCTCCAAAAAAGCAAATAACTTGCCTTATCCATTCTTCCAGTGGGGTTTTCTTGGGGGTTTTATTTGGTTTGGGTTTTTCTTCTGCGCTGAATAATCAGTGTAGTAATTCAAGACACTGAAGCAAAGCAGAGTAAGTGCAGCAAGGAGGCTGAGACTAGAAAAATTTTCTGCTGGGCTACATAAGCACAAACAATATGGGTATCATTTCACTGCTGAGAGAAAAGTCTGTGAAAAGCAGCTGTAAAGGCAGATAAAGTCGGAGGAGACTGAGGCATCCTGGTATTCTGCTATTTCATGTTACCTAGTCTCACCCTCAAGTCTAAATTATTTGGTATTTTCTTTAATTGGCAGTAAAGAATTGAATTTTTAAAATTTTAAGTATGTTGACATTCAATTACTCATTCTAAGGAGATGATACAAAATATCTGGAGGAAAAAGGATCCAGAATTAACAGGCAATGCTAACACTGCCAAAAGAAAAAAAAAAAAAAGCCAAAGTCTTTTCCTGATATTTGAAAGGAGAAAGAAGTCATCAATATTTTACAGACAACAGGACTGAACAGGATATTTTATATATATATATACACATATATATACACATAGATATACATCTAGGTCTCTATATCTGTGAATATGTGAGCATATATATATGTGTATCTATATCTGCATGAGTACGTATATGTCTATACACATAAAATGTATTAAATCACTGGAAAAGCCATATACTTAGTAAGTGGGAGATATTCTGCTTGTGGAAATCTGTTTTTTTTTTCTAACCTACCATGACCATCAGTCCAGGATAATTATCTGACACTAAAATGACACCAATGAGAAAAGAGAAGTGAAAATTTTCCTCTTCAGTTGCAAAAAAATATGCAGAATGATGGATATATTTCCTTTTTTCCTGAGGACCTGGCTGAAGAGGTTTTCATGTCTGAACATTTAACTCTATTACTATGAACTAATTGCTGCCATTTCAATTAAGGTAGTCCACGTGTTTGTGAGGCACACAAAGGAAATCATCATGGTGAAAAATAACCCACCAAGTGCAATTTTTCCATGGATATTACTAACCCAAATTATTCCAGCATCTTGGGTCATACAGGAACAAGGAGTTGAAGGTTCCTTTTGGCAGCAGGATTGCACAGGCACAGAGTGAACCACTGAGGACCACACATGCAGGACAGAGAGTTAAGTATATAGAACTGAACCAAATGGATTGAAATGACTTTGCAAGTTCTGGGAGCAGCTGGGAAGCTGAGGGAGGGCGGGGGCAAAGCAGGCAGCAGGTGACAGACAGCTTTTCCCCACCAAGGACTGGTAACTTTTGAGCCCTTTCTCACCCCCAGCCACCTGCCTTTAGCTACTCAGGGTTGCTCTGGTACTTGGAGTGTGATTCTAAGGCTGCTAAGCAGACTTCAAGTTATATTACTTTACAACACCAGAGCATCACTAATAAGTTGTGTTGCTTGTGATTTAGAGCAATCCAATTGAAAAAGGTTTGGAATCCAGTTTTCAAAAGCTCTGGTATCTTCACAGAAAGGGACCTTACAAAGCAGAAATACTGCCCAGTGCAGATATCACTTGCTAATACAGATGATTTATTGCACTTTAAAAAATGCAAAAAAAATCTTTTATGGAAGCATCAAGAAAGACTTTAGATAAAACCATGCCACTATGTCACTTCTGAGGAATGCAAACATTACAAGACGTCTCGTTGCTACTTCTGATTTTGTGTAACTTGCAGCCAAACCACTCTTGTTCCATCAGTGATACTTTTGGTTCAGCACATCAGCTGGGAACAAACAGCACAAAATCACTCACATCAGTGAAACTACACCAATCTGCATTCACCATCTAGCCTAGCAGTTACCATGTCTCTTATGTAAATAGTTACAATTTTACTTCTGTTGGCTTTACATATCTGTGACATACCAGCTGCTAGACACCACAGCTTGTTTTATTTCTGACTCTTACTGCATATTGTGAAGTGCCTGGGTATTTTGGTACAGTCTGACATGCTTTGGAAGTGCCAAATGGCCCAGTCTCACAAAGTTAGCACTACTCCAGCAGCCTGTCTAGAAGTATCACCTTAGGTCATACTCAGCTATGGAGGTTTGCTTTGGTTTTGTTTACTGTATGCTACAAGTAACCTGGATTTGAACTGTTCTCCATAAGTGTAAGCTTTGTACGTGACTGTGTGGCCATTTGGAGTCTGTAGTCTTCTGCAAGGTGAAACTCACCTTCAGCAGAGAGTTCACCTTCCCCACCACCTTGGTCCTCAGCCTAATGCCCAGATCAAGCTGTCACACAAGATCATCTCGCTGCCCAGCTAATACTGACATGCAAAATTGCAATTTTTATGGCAGATGAGAAACCTGAGAAGTGTTTTATCACCATGTTTTATAATGGCAATTAAAATATGCTTAAAAGTCATCTGCGTCATTTATCTGTGGACAGCATTCTTCTTACTTCCCAGGAAATGTCTGTGACTCAGGACCACCTGCATCTGGAGTATCTTTGTACATGTCTACACCAAGGAAAGAGAAGACCAAGGAACAACCTCTGCAATTGAGGCCAACTGGCCCAGAGATCTGAGATATCAAAAGTACCTGAAGTGACACTGGGGTCATGTGGGAGCTTGTCAGATTGTATTTACTACACTAAACTGAAAGTGTGTGTTGCACTCCCTGGGGTGGGGTGAAAATACAGATGAATGGGTGATGGTTTAGCTAAGGAAAAGCTGTTAGAGCGCAGGAGATCCCTACATGGATACTATCCCATCCTCCCATCCAAGTTAACCCATCTTTGGGACATAAAAAAGTCTTTGTTATTTCAGTTCTTTGCTCTAATTTCCATAATGAGCTGATATCTTTGAATTCGTGGGTATATTAGCTACTTTCTGCCTATTTTATTGCTTCATTGCAATTTAAGGAAAGGTATAAAACAAATAAATCACTCCCCTCTAAAAAAGACCACAAATCAGCTGTGTACAACTGTCCTATGCCAGAAAATCCACAAGAGGATGTGAACAATAACAGAAATGTATGAATAATGAGAGAAATAAGGGAATCAGCTTCATTAATGTAATTTCCCTGGAAACAGTTATTGCTTGAAGCACTATAACAAAAGATACTTTGTTTATACCACAATTTGAAGAAATTATTTAATGATTCCCATGAGCATTCTCTGACTTTAGAATAAACACATTATGTCTTAGTCTGTGCCCAGAGAGTTAATGGTAAAACAAAATCCTTCAGCTTGGCTCTCACTGACATTAAAAGCATTTTGTACTGCCCTGCCAGTTTCAAGTAGCCAGACTTCTGCCAGGCTTAAGAACTAGGAATTGTACTTTTGCACATTTGGAAGAAGTCCAAAATGTATCCCAATACCAAGTACATTTTAAGCTGCTTAAGGCGAACTGCATGATGAGAACAGTGAAAAGGCTCAGGAAAGCAAATGACTGCGAGGCACAACAGCTCCACAGATGCACACTCTGGCCCCAAAATTGTAGCAGCACTGTGACCTTCTAGTTATTTAGCTCTTTTGCAAGATCAGAGGCCCCCTTGGGCACCAATACCAGTGGGACAGACTCAGGTATGGTGTTCATGACTGCTCCAGAGAACGAAGAATAATATTTTTGTTAGAGAGTGTATTAGCTGCAATAAAAAAAAAAAGACTCAGTATTTGGAACACAATTGGTTTACAGATTTGTGGGGAGTTTCTTGTAAATTAAAGCAGTACCAGGTTGCTTTCAAGAAACTAAGTCCTGTTCACCCCATTTGGCAAATTGTTAGAAGGTCCCAATGAAAACCATGTGTTAATAACATGCTACAAACTATTCTATTAATACTTTATGAATATATAATGAATACTATGAAATCAAAACACCAAAACAGATTTAGTAAATAAGAAGCCTTTAAAACACCACAGAATATTAGAATGATCCTGCAAAATCAGTATCTTTCCCCAAAGACTGAAAATTTGTCTATATTATCTACTGAATAAGAAACCCCATAATCACAAACCCCACTTTTTTCTTTCAGCCTCTTTGAGACAGAACAGAGTCAATTGCTCAGAAATGTTTCTCCTGAGCTGTGTTTAAGCAGCAGTGATTTACATTTGAAGTGTCCATGTCTTAAACTTCCAAAAATACACATGTATTTAAAACTGAATTTAAGTGGTCACGCCCTCTTCTGATTCAGTAATTTTTTTCATTATAGCACCCTTCTCTGCTCAGATGCAAAACAAGTTAGTTGCAGAGTGGCTAACTTCTGCATGTGGATTGAAATCCAAAAATGCCTGCATGCTTATAAATGTCAGGCTCCTGTTTACTTATATTTCCACCTCCTCAAGCTAAATTCCTCTATGTCTCACTGCACAATATGAAGAAGTGCTCTTCTGCAAGGGGAAGCAGGTTTTAATTCTGTAATAACCTGCCCAGACTCCACATCCTTCATCCAAAAGAAAAAAAAAAGGCCAAGAAAACCACCAAAAAACCCCCACAACCTGACACTACACCAAAGGGAATAGAGAATTCCCTAATTAGTGCAAAAGCATGCAAAGCTTATAAAGTTGCTTCAGCGTAAGACTTACAAAGCTTAATCCAGTTTTACTGTATTCTAGACACTACTAGAAAAGCTTTTATTAAAAGGGTATTCTTTGTATGAGTAAAAAAAAAAGTTTTTGTTAGATTTTAAAAAAAAAGGGCTTGTTAGATTGTCTATTTTATTTTGAGCAATCTCTTCTAAATTTTAATCCTGCCTTAATTCCTGTGAGAACTTACTGCAGTAATGGGAGCAGGTTGCCCTGTGGAGTGCAGACAGACCCTTACTCTTTATTACCTCTCCAGATATGTCAATCTGTTGCTCAGGCTAACAGATACTAGTGAGAGCGAAAAAATTATTCCCAGCACATCATGGATCTTTCATCTGCTCTTGGAGGTGACTTGGTACATCCAGGAGAGCTTAATTGGTGATATATATTTGTCTCAAATATATATAACCATTGACACATTTACAGAAGTCTGAAGAGACAACCTAGCAGAAGGCTGGCTCTTTATCTATACATTCTGGGTAAAATGACTTTGAGCATTTTTCTCAAGACATACAAACACCAAATTTGGGGGTGAAGGGGATTTGCAGATTCAGTTGTGTGGATTGACTTCTGTAGCCTCTGACTCTGTAGATTCAGAGGATTTCACTGGGTCTATGTTGAGCCTTAAGGAATTCCAAAATCCATCACCTGTTATCCCTGTTGATACTCCTTTAACGTTTCATGCTAAGGCAGTAACAAAAAATTACCTGTAAGGAGCATCCTTCACTAATAGTCATGAACCACCTTAAGGATGGCCTCTTCAAAAATCAGCCTCAGAGGAGGATTATTCACAAGACAGCAAAAAATGAAGCCTGACATATCCTGAGTAGCAAGGGGTTCTGCATAAAAAGCAAAAACGTTATTAATGGCAAAGTCCATTAACACCTAGCCAATATGAAAAGTGACTATCAAATAGTAAGACATATCCTTCCCTTGAAAGTGATTGCTCTTAGAGGAGCAATGCCACAGCAGGCACAAAGATTGCAAAAAGAGATCACACTGCCTTGTAATTAAAATATAAACACCCCCGCTGAAGGAAGAAGGTGTATCATAAAAAAGCCTGAAGTGATGTTTTGCTAAAGTGGTGAAGTCTAGCACAAAAACAAAGAAAAAACAGAGCCAGCTGATCTCTGTTGTGAGATTTAGCTGTTTAAAACCTTACTCTGTCTAATCACACTGTCCTCACTCAACAGTATGACTACAGTAAGTGGCTGGCACTTCAGAACCTGTTTAATCATCAAGAGTCCAGACAAAGAGTGTTTCTGGGGCAGACAGTACAGTTTGCTGGCAATTTTCCATAGGGAAAGAAAGGGCAAAAAAGTAGGATGGATAACTTTGATGAGGAATAGTGCAGACAAAATTTCTGTCTACTTAAGTGCTTTGAAGTTCATTCTTCCATATGCCCTTACATGTCACACAGCCATCAGCCACCTGTGTATTTTACTGGCAGAAGTTGGTGTGATGGAAGTTTCCACATAAGTACAGTCAGGCCCACTCTGCACTGAAAATATTGCCCAGAGGACAGTAATGACTTTTTGAACCATACAACACTTCTTCACACTGTACGATGTCTACCAGCAACCTCCACTCGCACCTTTCTCAGCTCAAGTTTTATATACAAAAAGATCTGGAGCATCAAACAAAAAAACTGCACCTGCTTCTGACTTGTACTGAAATTTGATTTCCATATTTACTGTTCTCCATCTGGAAATGCAAAAGAAAGGAAATAAATAAATGGAATACATAGCATCGGTTAGACTTAGTGGTGTTGAGTAGTTTGGGAGGATGTAATTAATTTTATATGGGATTTTGAGGTACCATTGTCCTATGAGGCATGTGTGCTTCTAGACCTTGACCTGCTATTTCAGCATACAAGGTTCTGTTCAAAAACCTTTGTAGTAAGCTTCCCATTCTCAACATCTGATGCAACCACTAAGTTATATATCCAAGAGATCTTGGTCTCCAACTATCTTCCCCCACTTTAAATACAAAACAGTCAAGTCATTCTATCAAGACTGTCTTTGCATCATAGCAGAATCATATTTCTAAGTAACAGCAATTTTTTATCATCAAGGGCTTACTTCTATCTATTTGCTGACTGAATCATTACAAATCAAACTGGTAGTAAATTTACTCCTGCTGAGAAGCCTTTACAGAATCATTCAATTTTCCATAAACATGTTTAATTTCTGTAAGCAATAATAAATTATTTCTCTGATTATATTTCAAGAGTTTTTTCTTTCATTTTTCTGCCTCCCAGAGCTGTTGATTGAAATCTGAAGGCAGGTGAATAATGACTAGCACACTCTAAGTGTTTGAAATGCAATATGGGCTCCATGGTGATTCATTAAATTAGGTAAGAATACATGGAGGTTTTCCCAAATTGCAAGAAGCTGTTCTAGTTACTACAAATGAAAATACTATGATGAAAATAAATGAAAACAAAATCATTGTTTTTATTCCTCAGGCTGTTCACATATCACTCACAGTAATGAGTCAAGATTAAATACCTCTATAGTTTAGCAGAACCAGAGCGTCTAAACTTTAGACATGAAATACCCATGTTTCTTGTCTGCTGCCAGAGACTTTGTCTAGGATGGGATTTCAGACCCCATTAAATGGCCCTTGCCCACCAAAAGTTTGGATAAAAGTGGTGTTATTGCCATTTGAGAAAAATTGGTGCAATTTTCTTCTTCTGAAAAATTGTGCTTCTTAGAGATACGGACTTAGAATCCCTATTGACACTAGGGATCATTGCTGGTGGCCAAAACTTTAGAAATAGGCGTGATTTATAGGGCAAGCATGGGAAAGAAAGTTGACAGCTCTGCTAGTCCTGGTCTCAATAGGGATGGTGGCTCTGTGGCACCTCACAGAGTTCCCACATGGCACCCATTCAGAGCAAGACCCACAGGAAACACTTTCATTACTTCATTTTCTAACTCCGTTTCTACCTGCTCCATAGGCATAGGGTGCACTTTCCTCTCAAATCATCCAGCTGAAAGCTCGTTCATGCCCAGCTTGTTGTGATGACTCCTGACCTGTCCCCTGCCTGGTTGGAGGGCGCCTCAGTAACAGTAAAATAGCAAACTTACAGCAGAAATTTGTCTTTTGTTTTACTCCTGCATAATAGAGCTGTAAAATTAACATCACTGCCTTTAGCAAGGCAGATTACATCTCTGACATCCTGCAGCACTGCTGGCTGCAGTCACTGCTTCATTAAACCCTGTGGGGTGAAGGCAGGTGATGGTTCACTGTAAACAGAACAGGACTTTTCCCCTCTTCTGCATCTGAAGCCCCTGGACAGCAGGAACAGTCTGTAACAACTTCTGTGTGGGGCCACAATGAATCCGGAGGACTTGGGAACAGTGTCAAAGCAGTGCCCAGGGCTGGCAGAGAGCAAAGGAAAGGAAGGTTTCCTGCTCTGAGGTCTGAAAAGGAAAGCTAGAAGGGGTTGCCATGGAAAGGGAGGTAAACAAGGATGATTTGCCTACAGTGTGTTCCAATAAGATAAAGGATACATTAAAACTTCTCTAATAGGGAATGAAAGAACTGTCCGGGGTTTAAACATTCAAATAAACACTTTTTACAATTTCAGTCACAAGGAATTTTCTGTGAGTGGAGAGAGTAAACAGTGACTCTCACAGAAGATGATTTCTAAGTTTGTGAGCTGAGGCTCATGAGACATTTAAAATACAGAGTTTTTTCCCTTTTTACTCTTCTTCTGAGCCTGAGGGGGAGCATATAATGTCAAACCTTTAAGTGCAAAGGTTAAAAGCATGTGCAGAAAACTTCCAGAAAGCATGGACAGGGTGACTCATATGGAAGTGGACAGTGGCTTTAAATGTCTCCAGCTTTACTGTAACTAGACAAGTAATTTTTAATTTTGAAGAAGAGCAATTGAAGATTTTAAGAAAACTTCCAGCAAAGCTCCTTGACTACAACTGCTAGAGGCTGGAGGCAAAACCCGGCCCTTCACCTCTGTTACAACCTGCCCCAGAAGGTGAGAGTAACCCAGGTTCTTATTAATAGATCCCTTGGGGTGGATTAGAGTGAAATGACACTGAATGATCAGTGTTTGTAAAAATGTGTACGTAGAGTTTATTTTTGAACAATTTGGTTGCAACGGAAGTTTTCCAACTGGGCCACTCACAGCCTGCATTTCTTATGGGACTAGACTGTGTTTGGAAACTGACCTCAAGTGGAAAGACAGCTCCAAATAAAATTGTCCCAGGTTAAGGAAAGGAAAGAACATATAAATGGGACAATCTATAAGAAAAGAATATTATCTTGATCCTAACTGTTCCAAACATACCATCAGTGGACAGTTTGCCACAGCAGTGTGTTGTTGAAGAAGAAAAATCAGCTCTTTCCAAGAACAAGGTTATTTCATGCTTTAGTTAAAGAATTGACTAGTAGAAAATTAAAAAAAAGCTTATTGCCTCAGTAACAGATAATACAGCTATGAGGGAGGTGGTGATGTGCAAGCAAAAAATGAGGATTCCTGGAAGTGTTCAGATAGTTTGGAAGCCAGCTGAGCTTCCAACATCCAGTTATACCTAACTGAACAAAACCTCCTTCAGCAGATCCCTGATTTTGCAGAGATGCCAATATTTTTGTCAAAAGCTTTGATGTTGATTGACAAAATGAATACATCCTTCAGTCAAAACTTTAAAAAAACAACAACAACAAAAAACAAAAAGGATAAAATAAAAGGGGTTAGATGAAGCAGAAAAAATTTACTCTGTGATCAAGTCTGCAGAATCAGTATGGTCAATTCATCTAAGACAGGAGCACTTAAATAATTATAAAGCAGAAGCGTCCTACTAAGATTATAAAGAGCATTCCCTAGAAAACAGCAGTACAGCCTGTATCAGTTAAAGACGCACAGAAGATGCTGGCCAAGAGAAAAATTGGCACCTGTCTTGATTTACAAGGCAGTATCTGCTAGGGAAAGGCAGCAAAGCCTCCCTTAGAATGGAGAATGTAAAACCCCCTCCCTCTGGATTATTAGAATTGCAAAATTAAGGGGCTCTCAGGCAGAGATGTGAGGATAAGAGTAGCAGTTTTTACTAGTATGTATAATAAAGCAAACACACAGCAGTAACAGCGATGTTAACACCCAACAGACCCAGCAGCAGTGGGAGCCTTGCGGCTGCGGCACTTTCCCTTGGTGCAGTTCCGGTCACAGCCGGCCGGGGCGCTGGCAGCTCCCGGTGTGCAGGGCAGGTGCGGTGCTCCCCACGTGGCTGCAGGGGGCGCTCCGGCGCGGGCTCGGCAAACACGTGGCGCTGCTGGCGCGCTGAGGCAGGAGGGAAGATGGAGGAGAAACGCCGCTCTACGAAAACCCCGGGGCAGCCGGCCCGGCGCGTCTAGCAGGACTCTCAGGAGCAGCAGACTGCAACGGCAGGGATGAGCTGGAGAGAAAATCCCAGGCCGGTGGGCGAGATGCACCAGAAACTCCGCGGCAGCAGCTGGAACCGGCGGGGCGTCCTGGCCGGGCGTGCAGAGCCCAGAGCAGCGCCGGAGAACAGCGGGAGATCGGGATAGCGGTGACCCGGCTCCAAGCAGGGCAGAGACGAGAGGCAGGATTCCCCGGAGAGCACGAGCAGAGGCCGGTCCGTCTCTCAGGCTGGTGATGAACTATCCCCGCAGCAAGCGACAGCCGTCCCGATCCTCACCCGGTGCCACCCCGGCAGCAAGAGAGCGAGGCCGCCCCCAAACTCGCCTTTTACCTGCCTCGTAGTCTCGCGATGGTTCTGCCCTTTCCCCCCAGAGTTCCCCTCCCCCTGCCCTGTTCCAAGCGCCCAGCTCTCCTCCCCGACTTCTAATGGGGACAATTCCAACCCCCAACAGCACCCTTAATTGTTTGAGCTTCAGAAGTACTTAAAAGTTTACAGCATTTCAAAGAAACCCTACCTGCAAATGAATTAATTGACTTTTTTATTCAAAAACACTGACAGAAAAACAAGGAAAGATGACACTTGTAGGGATAAAAATCAACTGTGAGTTTCCACCTGCTAACTGAAAGAGCATTTCGTCAGGGTGACTGACTCCACGTGTCTCTGTTATTAAAGAAACACCATGGAAAGACAATTAATAAATGATACGGAGAAACAAACTGTCATCATGGATTTTTCTATATGAAACAGAGCAATAAAGAAGATCTATCTGACTTTAACTGCACCAAAATTCATCTTNAAGTTTACAGCATTTCAAAGAAACCCTACCTGCAAATGAATTAATTGACTTTTTTATTCAAAAACACTGACAGAAAAACAAGGAAAGATGACACTTGTAGGGATAAAAATCAACTGTGAGTTTCCACCTGCTAACTGAAAGAGCATTTCGTCAGGGTGACTGACTCCATGTGTCTCTGTTATTAAAGAACACCATGGAAAGACAATAAATGATATGGAGAAACAAACTGTCATCATGGATTTTTCTATATGAAACAGAGCAATAAAGATCTATCTGACTTTAACTGCACCAAAATTAATCTTCTAACAGGAGAGTGTGATGGAGTTTCTAAACTGCAGTGCACCTTAGACTTTGAGCAACTCAGCATTCTTGGATGTTCAAAGCCACACATCCCTTAGCTTACATCTTCAGTTTATAAAAATGGCACACAAAACTGATCTTTATTTTCAGTAATTAATTAGATCATTAACTAGATAAAAGAAATTTATCACTGAGAATAATAGGCATTTCTAACTGTGGGCAGTTGTCAGCAAGATGGGCCCAGACTCTTCAGTCCTGCCCAACAAAAGGACAAGGGGCAACAGTCACAAATTGAAGTTCCATCTAAATATAAGGAAAAACTTCTTTATTGTGAGGATGACAGAGCACTGGAAGAGGCTGCACAGAGAGATTGTGAAATCTCCTTCTCTGGAGGTACTCAAAATTCACCTGGATGTGATTCTGTGCAACCTGCTCCAGGTAAACCTGCTTTAACAGGGAATCTGGGCTAGATGATCTCCAGAAGTCCCTTCCAATCCAAACTATTCTGTGACAACTATTCTGTCATTTTCTATATACTTTGGGGAAAATTTGAGCTCTGCTCTGTTTTTTAGGCTCCCATGCCTTTTTCTAAAGGCCATATTCTGAAAACTGCTGCTTTGATTATTCAGGTTATTATTGGATAAAATCATATTTGTTCAGGTTCTCTTGGATCAAAACATGTTTGTTATAGGTAACTCTGATGCAACATACAAAGCTAGCACATGATGTAACATCAGTGTTGCAGAGAAGCAGAAGCACTCAGTACTCAACTGTTTGTGTCAAGGGCATCACTAGGATGACCAACATAGAAACCCAGAGAAGCTTTGGTAAAATGATGAATTAACTGACAAAAAAGAAGCTGCTTAAGATGTTTGGCCATGACATGGCAAAAGAAGACACTTTTGGAATGCCCTGTATTGAAGCATGAAACATGCTCTGAAAAAAAGAAAAGAAAATTGAAGGGAAAGTATCGAAAGTATCACCTAATAATACAAGAAGGGAACGCACAAAGAGTGAAGGAGATTAAATGAGCCAGTGGAAAGGACACACATCAGAGGGAGGGCTAGGAAGATAGCAGGTCAAACATAGATTTTAAAAAGGAGAGTTGGGATGAAGCATTTGCAGCACATTCTCATTTAATGCATAACACAAGAGAAAAGATGACACAGATTAAAAGTCCTCCTTTGGAAGGGGAAAAAGAAATAGCAATTTTGGGCAAACATCAAAGGGTGCAATTGCTCTGTTAAACTGAATGAAAAATGTTCTGCAAAGGAGTCAATTTACATAATGTGGAGGCATTTAGTATGATTTATAACCCTGCCTTAAAGGCAGTGGAGTGAAAAAAATGTTGTTAAAACCCCTGCATTTTCTTAGAGGAATAATTGGTGTTGAAGAAGAAACTTGTAAGAACATCATGAGTTTAGAGACTGGGAAGAAGCTGCAGGTGTGCATGAGTTATTGCACAGTTGGATGGGGAGCTGCAAGGACACCTTTTCCCCAGTACCATTATGGGGAACAGGAGGAAAGCACCTTTCAGCCAGTCAGAGTCAGATCCCACAAGACCCTGAAGAGGACAGACTTCCCCCCAAGGTTCAAATGTGTGGTGATATACTCTCCATCTTTAACAGTAAACTAGCAGCCACCTGCCCTGCTGAATCTCCCCAAGTTGCCTGCCTGCCTGTTCTCTAGCTCGTGTCATATTTTGCTAGGTAACTTCCACACCAAAACCAATCTGGATGTAAAAAGTGTTTCTTAATTTCTTTCTGCTCCTGCTGCCAGCTGGACCTGCTTCTGAGACTGCCCAGGTCTCAGGTATCAGTGCTCATAGGAACACAAAGGTGGATGTGGAAAACACACGGCCCAGCAAGACCTCTCTTGTGACAGCTGCCCCACAGTTTTTGCAGCTTAAAGCAGTTGCAGAACAGCCTCATTCCCTGAAGAGATCACAGCTGGGAAGAGAACTACATCAGTGAGAGACACAAGGCCTGAGATTGTATCAGGCTTCAACAGTGTTGCATGCAATGGCAACCCAGAATGGGTGCTGTGGGAGGAGACTACTGTTTAGTCTCCTCCTCCCCCCAGCCGCGGTGGTTCTCCACCCCGTTACATCACCTTTCCCCTCCTACCCTTCCAGACCCTTGCGCCTTCCATGTTACATTCCCCGTCAATCCTTCCCTCAATCATTCCCGGTTACTCCCCTTGTTCTGGAAAGTCCTCCCTGGTTTACTCCCTGGTTGGTTCCCCATTGATTCTTCCTCCCTCCTTACCCTGATTAGTTAAGTTCCCTCTGGCTCCACCCTGGACCCGCCTCCTTACCTCAACCTCATTGGACCCTCACCCTCAGACTCCACCCATTTGTCTCTGTATGAAGCCCTTTACCCTCCGTGGGTCGGGGCTTTTTAGCCTCTGGCCTCCCGTGCCGTTAAGGCCTGTGTGTCACGCTGAGAAGCCTGTCTCCCTCGTCTTCCCCCTCACCGCTCGCCTCTCCCCACAGCCCGTCGCCACCGGCGCTCACAGAGCTATCCCTCGAGTCACTCGGGGAACAGCCGTGCGGTGCTGGGTGCACGCGGTGTGGCACGACAGTAAAACAACTTTCTTATGCCACTTAAATTACGCTCGGGGCAGAGGAGAGAAGTGCAGATAACTCAGAAGAGCCTCCTTTACACCAGTGTGACAGGGCTGCCCAAAGTTTGTGGTAAGAGGAGCCTGACACACACGGTCTGGCAGAGCTTTGAGAGAGAGTTCCGTGCGGGTGAGTTCCCGGCTCTGGGGGCTGCGCTGATCACTGCCTGGGAGCTCAGAGGGTACGCATGGCACGAGCATTTGCTGCTGGGTCCCTTTAGGCTGAGCCTAAAGTTACAGCTCAGCTTTGCTGCTGGGATCCAGGGCAGCTTTATTCCCAGGCTACCTCTGGCCTTATTTTGCTCCTGAAAATGGTTTGCTTTTCCCACAAAGATGTTGCCACAGCACTCTATGCTTGCTCTTCATGCTGGTCCCTTTGCCCTTCTCCTGTTCTACAGGTCCTGAGGCCAGGAAGAGTTAGCTCCTTGTGACTGGCATAGGGATATTCCTGTGAGTTCTGCATAGCCTGTGAAATGCTCTCCTGAGAAAAACTGCTCTGCTACTCACCTTCTAGTTGAGATGGAATTTGTGACATGCCTATTTTGTTTTAAATCAAAGGAGGTGATCGTATTTTGATTTGCCCATGGATAATATTTAGTGCAGGCTTTTAAGGGGAAGCCTTTTTGCTTTGTTCTGCAAGACATAGAGCACTCCCAAATTTTTAACAGCCTGGTGTAGTGGGACTTGTCCCTGCCCATGGCAGGGGGGTTGAAACTTGATGATACCTTAAGGTCCTTTCCAACCCAAACCATTCTATGATACTACGATTCACTGATCTAAATGATAAACCATAATTCTCCACATGATAATGGAATTGTCTTGATCATGTTCTGGTGATAGTCACTGAGAAATTAGTAAAAGCTAGAGCTAAACATTCTTCTTTTCAAACTCAGTGTTCTATTTACTTCCTTGAAAACGTGGAGATTGAGCTTCCTCAACTGAGGGCAAAATAATTTCTACCAAACAAGTACTTATGGAACTAACTTGTTCATGTATTTTTGAGAGGTGTAAAGAATGAATGAGAACATTTTTGTGAAAATTGCCACAGATAACGTTTTACTGTTTATCTTTGAAAAAAAAACAGAACAGAGCAACATTAAGCTAAAGATTCTACCTCTGCTAGCCAGGGGTTAGCAGGTTGATAGTGCATGTAAAATCAATACCAGATAACTTAATTGTTGACTAATCTCAATTCACACATTTCTAAGGATAAATGTACTATAGAGTCTGCTGGGATTTTTATCCTGTTTCATTAATGAAAAAGGAAAGATTCTTTCCAAGATTATCCAGGCGGTTCATTTTATAGATTGTCCTTTAAAAAACACTGTTCTGTAAAAGTGAGGAAACAGGAATCTAATACAAATCTAATACAGAAGGTAGTTGGGTAATTCATAATTTGAGCTCCATTCATAAATGTATTAGCTTTATAAAGATAAAAAAATATTTATCCTCTTACATAGAATCTAATTCCTTATCCTTGTCTGGTACTTTAGTCAGGACATTTGTTTGTTGAGCATTATTTAAACAAGTTAAACTCATTATGGACCATAATGTCATTACTTACAGGGAGCAACACCTTACATGAAGAGCAGTCTCACCTATGGAATAAGACATTGGCCAAAATCAGTACAGATTGTACAGCAGGGTCCTGACTGTGTGGTAGCCATAGCAGAGAACACAGGAAAACGTCATGGTATTATTATGTCAGCATGAAAGGTCTTATTGTTCCTAGTCAAATTCTCTTTATTCCTGAACATGTTCCTGTAATACACTTGCTGTGGGATTTTCAGGCTATTTTAGAGTATTTATGACTCAGTTATGAATCTTCATAAACACAGACCATTGTAAGCACAGGCTCAAGTAAATTCAGCATTTCCAAGGAGAAATAAATAGGCAATAAAAAGCATACTTCTCATTCCACTTGTCTATTCAAATACTGTCTCTCATCAGTCAGACCCATACACTTTAAAGCCTGCCTTGAGAGACTATGGCTGCACTTGTAAATAGGAGCAGAAGCACTCAACAAGCTGAAAAGGAGTCACTGAAACAGAGGGGATGTCACTGGATGTCGCAGCGGGTGGTGGTGAGGTGCTGCGACCTTCTGGAAAGCGTCTCAGAGAGCCACTCGAAGGCACAGGCGCTCTGGCACTGCACGCACTGCCGCTGGACTGATTGCAGCTCAGTTGTGAATTCCTCGACGAATGAAGAGAGGGGAAGGGTCCTTGTTTGGAGTTCCACAGGGACAGCTCATTCTGCCAGCCACAAAGGAGTCCAGGGACAAGAATCAGGACAACAGGATCTAGGGGTTATACTGAGGATGGCAGGGAAGAGCATCAGGGCCAATGGTTTGAGGGCTCAGGGGAGGTATAAGGGCAAAGGGCCAATAGGAGGTGCCAGAGTGGAAAGGCGGGGTTTACATAACCAATGAGAGGATGGGGAGTGGAGAACTTGCTAGAAAGGGTACATATAAGGGTAAAAGGGGTAGGGAAGGCCAACAAGCCAATGGGAAGAACTGAACAAGGGTATATTTACATATAAGAGAAAGGTATCCTGGAAGAAACTACTTTTGTCACCATGACCACAGGGTGATTTAACTTTAGGGTTTGCTCCTCCACAGGAGCATAGGGAACTCTTGACTTGTGGGCCTTTCAGCCTCCACAACTGGATACAAAGCCTGGCAGACACTCCTGATGAAGCATGACAACATGAATGCCTTGACTGAATGCAGATCATGTTCATGGTTGTTCATTTGTGTTTTTTTTTAAGGAGAATAATCTTTGCTTCCAGAGTGGTTAAGAGTCTTATTTATTACTTCATTCTGTCCACTGTATAACAGCACTTCACTGCTATTTTTTTCTTTGAGTCACAGGATCAATCGTTGGAAAAGACCTTGGAAATCACTGAGTCCAACCCACAACCCAACACCTGCCAACTAGACCATGGCACTGAATGTCACATCCAGTCTTTCCTTAAACACCACTATGACAGTGACTCCACCACCTCCTAGGGCAGCCCATTCCAGTATCTAATCACCCTTTCTGTGAAAAAACTCTTCCTAATGCCCAACCTAAACCTCCCCTGGTGGAGTTTAAGATGATGATGTCCTCTTGTCATGGGTTGCCTGGGTGAAGAGGCTGATCCCTGTCTGGCCATAACCTTCTTTCAGGCAGCTGTAGAGAGTAATAACGTACCCCCTCAAACAACACACTTTGGTGGTCTGAGAGAGCATTTCTGCCAAAGGGAATACACCAAAGCTTGACCATTGTCTTGTAGGAAATAGGCTAGATTTCAGTTGTGTTTCAGTTCATCCTCACTGTCTGCTTCTCTTCAATGAAAGAAAAGTGAGTTGCTACATACTTCATATGGCTTTGCTCCAACAGCCATGAACTTGCTGGATAATTACATTGATAAGGAGGTGCTTGTCTGTCTGAGGCTGGTGTTCCTATAAATTGTTAGTAAATAACAGCAATCCCATAATTAAGCATTTCTCTTCCTTTGTCTGATAACAATTGCATTTATAAGAGAAGATACTTAATTTTCACGACGTAAACCATTAGAAACCAGATGTTTACATCTTTACATTTGCCTTAGGCTGTGATGCCTAAACCTAAGAGGAAGATAAAAACCAAAACCAAAACCAGTGTAAAGGAATATATTAACATATCCTCCATCTATCCCCATGCTGCACAGGTGGGACCCATAGCATTAATCTAAAAATCTGAAATCCTTTTTGCTATTTCTAATAAGTTATGAACATGGGGAAGATGAGGAGAGGAGTAGTTTTTTGAATCCTGGTATCTATTACAGAAAAAGTGGTCTTACTTCATCCCTGATAGGCATTTGCAGGGAGTTTGCCAGCTTGCCAATTCCTCTTGATTAGGGCCATTTGCGTCAGCTCCAGTGAAAATGTTAATTATTCTACTGAACCAAGTACAGGAAGGAAAAGATGGATGGGTTGGTTGGAGTAATGACTGCTGCATTCGGGGAAGGGGCAGAGCCAAAGGCATTACAAGGAGTGTAAGGCTCAAGAGTGGGAAGGAGATGAGAAGCCAGGGTGAGAAAGGTAAGGAGAGCCAGCCATGGCAGCGGGGCTGTGTGTGCTTTGTGCCCTCATTCTGGGAGTGAAGTGGGAATCTTATCCCCACTATATGGGGAATCTTTCCCCATCTTCCACTTGTTCACTCCTTCAGCGTGCAGTGGATGAATAGCACAAAATACAGAAGCATCTGAGAGGGCAGTGGTGGCCAAGAAGGCAAATGGAATCCTGGTGTGCATAAGGAAGAGCACTGCCAGCAAGTCCAGGGAGGTGATCCTGCCCCACTGCGCAGCCCTGGTGAGGCCACATCTGGACTGCTGTGTACAGTTCTGGGCTCCTCAGTACAAGAGAGACTTGGAGATCCTGGAGTGGCTTCAGTGGAGGGCAAAAAAGATGAGTAAGAGATCTGAGCATCTTTCTTATGATGAAAGACTGGGGAAACTATGCCTGCTTAGCCTCAAGGAGACATGACTAAAAGGGGACCTCATCAATGTTTATCAGTATGTGAAGGGAGGGTGCCAGAGGATGGAGACAAGCACTTCTCAGTGTGTTGAGACCTGTGCAATAGGACAAGACAACAAAAAGTAAGACTCTTTGAATTCCACTAACAAGTTGATAGGTGACTTCTCAGAGTGGAAGACTTTTGCTCACAGTTTTTTATTGTGGCTTATCCTCATGAAACACTGAATGAGCACTCTTAATAACCATTCTGAGTGAAAGAACAGCCTGGGCAGTGAGGTGAAGTGCCTCCACCTGCTGTGTTAGCCCAGACAAAAAGAGCACTTGGAATTGCCTTTACACACACAGAGCTTACTGTCAAAAAAGGTATTTTCATTTATCAGCTCCCTCACAGAGTTTTCATAATAACATTTTCTAGCTTTTATGGTTCTTTGGTCTCAAATTAGAGCTATTCAGATGGGAAATGTAGGGTGCCTTCCTGTGTACAAATATCTTGATACTTTTTAGTCTTCAGTTTAATTGAAGTTTTTATGTCAGGAAAATGGCTGTGGTTAGTCATTGGCCAAGAGTGTTCCCAGAGCAGCCTATTGACATTAATAGAAAACCTCCTATTTGACTACCAAGGTTTGGAAAAGAACCACAAAATCTGTACTGAGTTTTCAGATGTGGCTGAAAGTTGTACGGCTGTGTCAGGTTGAGTCTGCCTCAAAATTGTTTTAGATACTGTCGAGGACATGGTTTCATTTTCCCTTCATCATATTTAACATGCTTGAAATGGTCCATTTGCACTGTACGTTACAGAGAGCAGCCTGAGCTGTTACTGCTGTTAAATGTCTTATCAGTACTGCTGGGTTTTTTCATCTAAAGGATAGAATGGTTTTCAGATTCGGATGGCAAAGCATTTAATTATTTCTACTCTTTCTTCCCCAGCATTTTAAATATTAATATGGTATCTATGTTTTGGCACACCTGAAAGAGCAGACTGGATTAGGCACAAAAGCATAATCTCACAGAAGGTGGGTGAAGGATAGTCTTGTTTTCAGACACTGCTCAAGTTCCTGGAAAGGATTTTCAGTGTGACAGCATAATTGGTGTGTTACAAATAATTGTTGATAATTCAGAGTCCTCTGATGACTTTCATCTGTGTCCAATACCCCACCAGCATAGCTGTTTTTCTGAGGCTAGCAAATCTCCTTCATTTTACTGACAGTGTCTTTGCTAAATAAATGTCTGCTGAAAATCTTTTCTTTCCTGTCACATTTGTAAGGTGGAAGCTGAGGACCTCAGCATTCTTCATGTAGTCCACAATGTGTTCATATTGCCTAAGATTTAAATTTCTTTGCTGAATAGAAGTGAATAATTTAGTTTCAGCTGCAAAGTTTCTGACAGTTGGAACAGTCCCTTTGCCTTTTCTAGTGCTGCGTATTGCATCCAAATTAACAATACAAGCACACTAGAAGAATGCTAATACATAGATTGCAGGGTGAATGAAAAGCACCCCAAAGTTAAAAAAAAAGGTACATGTGTCCCAAGAAAAGGGATCAAAGCAAAGTGTCACAACTACAGCTCCAGTTAAATGACTGCAGAGCCATTCCTTGGTAGAGGATCCTCAAAGCATTTGTCAGATGTTTTGTCTTTTCCATATTCACATTTTCACTGAACTTCCAGGATGATACGTTCACTTTGTACTTGAATTCTCTTCTCTTCTAACAGTGCAGTCTGACAGATAATAGGATTACTTCCATGAAATGCAGAAAAAGCAATAGTTATACTTGTTGTATTGTTTGAGAAGCTCTTTATTTGGGATTTCTATGAACAGGATGTTTGCTGAAGCACAGTAATATGCTGAGAAAATTATTCAAATTATTCAAAAAGTCATTTATTTTTCACACACTTGTCTGCCCAGAAAACCAATAATTTGTTTATTCAGTTAAATAAGATAGGACACTGACTTGCCAAGAAACAGAAATGAGTGCTGAGAGCTGTCAATACATTCATGAATACAGATAGTATTTTACACTGACGTTGATTTAATTTTAGCTGAGGGCTTATGCATCTTTCTGAAAGATTTTTTCCCTATGGTATTCATGGTGAGAACCGTCAGGGCTGTAAACTCCAGGGATCTTCCAGCTCTCTCATTTCATATGGGTAACATCCATCGTGGGAAGAAGAGCTGTATCTTATTGGAATGACATAACTGAATTGAGATCCTATTAAATCATATCCATTGGCGCATTCTCTACAAACCTTTGGCAGTCTGATTTCCAAGTGAAGTTTAGAAATATGTTTATGAATGTGTTCTCCATAGATGGAGTGGGAATTGCACACTGTGCCTTTCTTCTTTACAAAGCATGGAGAGCTTTCTTCTCCTGGTTCAGGGCCGACTTCTCCAGTGCGCTCATAGTTCTGCATTTCAATTTTGTTTCTCTCTGCAGTTGCTACAAATGCAGAATTGAATTTGCTGAATGCTGTTATGTGTCTTTTTCTGGTAAATCAAGACAACAAATCACCGAGTTCAGGGAAGTTACGCCATTAGAAAAGCAGTGTGATATCAGAATTGGCTGTCTGTCTCATTGCAAGCAAAGCTATGCTCCAAATCAGACTAAGCTTTACCTATTTCACACTTTCAGGTTTCCTTCTGATACACTCTTTTTTTGGGGATAAAAGCCCAGTTATTTCAGCATTGCAAAGCCTTTTATCCCTCTGTCTTCATTGTAGCTAATGTAATTGCTTGTTGCAAATGATTGATTTTTCCCCCTTTTTTTTCCTTCATTACTTTATCATTTGTTAGATGCTCAGAGAATACCACAAGACCATTCTGAACACCCATCTACCTGTATATTTTCAGAAGTTTTTTATATGAAGCACTCTCCTATTCTGTAACCTTTATTAAACCCTAAGTTTATGAAAGCTTTCATGGAGTCCAAGCGCATATGTATCATCTTACTATCCTTATTTACAACCTCACTGCCTCCTAACTTAAGTAACGTTAGGTTTGAGGGCAGTGGCTTCCTTCTATGAATATTGTGTTGATTTTTCCCCTACTCTTTGTATTTCTTCACATTCTGACTAATTTTATTCTTAATATGCTGTCTTCTTCAGACACCAGAAGCAAGGTGTCTGCTCTGCAGCACCCTAGCTCGCTCTCCACACTTTCTGGACATCAGTGTAACATTTACACCACCTTTCCTTCTACTAGCATTTTTCAGAGCAAAGTCATTGCTTCACACAAAACCCAGCACTGCCAAATTCACAGGAAGTGTTTTAAGAAACTGAACTACACTGGTAGATGGCTTTGCTTTCCAGAAAACCCAATTCTTCCCTTGCTTCTCAGACATCGGCTGGAGCTAAGCAATGACGATACAGTCAGATGCTCTATTGATATGGGGAAGCCACTGAAACAAATCCCGTGAATAGGTGTTGGGGACAGCGCACTAAACTAAAATCAGAGCTAAATTAAACTGAGACAAGAGCAGAAGGTCTGCCCAACTTCTGCCTCTTCCTCTCCCTACTGTAGGAAGAGCCACCGAATCTGTCACTTGCTGGTTTCTCGCGCCTGCTGAGGCCTGAGGCAGCAGAGGGCTGTTCTCGGCCGGCTCTCGGCGTCTGCGGTGCGCGGTGCCGCTGCCTGCGGTCGGTGCTGTCGGTGTCGGTGCCTGCGATCTGCGGTGCCGATGCCCGCGATCTGCGGTGCCGATGCCCGGTGGGACGGCAGCGGCCCCTTCACAGCCCCTCCTGGCCTCTCCACGGCCCCTCACGCCCCCTCCACGTCCCCTCCACGGCCCCTCACGGCGCCCGCCCCGCCCGGCCGCGCCGCCGGCTCAGCGCCGCCCTCTGGCGGCCGCGCCCCGCAGCGCGGGGGGCTCGGGAGGCTCGGCGGGCTCGGCCCCGGGAAGGGGCGGCGGGGGCGCGTCCCACCGGCCCTGGTAAAGCACGGAAGANCACGGAAGACTCGGTAAAGCACGGAAGACTCGCTCAAGCAGAACTGCCCTCAGAGCTTCTGAAAGGGTCCAGGGAGTCCCCCTGCCCCGCGAGCTGCCGCTGGAGCCCACTGCGGGGATGCGCCGAGGGGCTCGGGGCCTCTTGCTTGTCTCAACTACAGCCGCTTCCCCTTTGACATAGAAGGCAAATCACTGTCCTTAAATATTTGAGATTTGCTCTCTTTCTCATGTGAGGGAAGATAATACAAAACAAATCAGGTATCAGATGTAGACAAAAACGATTTTTTATAGAATTATCATTACTGCATGACTCTGTATTTTATTATTTTCTTCTTGAAACATCCCTCAAGTACAATATGAAGATGGTAAACGGTAATATTACCTTGCTGTTTTTCTCTAGCACATTTTTTGGTGAGTTATGCCAGGAAGCTTTCGAACCATTTGTTTAGAAAAAAGCTTTAACAGCCTTGTTGATGATGGGTTTCAACATATTTTTCTTCTCTAAAATACGTATTTGACACTGAATTGTTTCATTTGTTCCAGTCTCCCAGAGTACAATTCTTATTATTAATAATAACAATATTTCCATTTTTGTGTTTTTCTCTTAGGTGGGGAATTGTACTTTCCCATGACAATCAAGATGGAAAAAAAAAAAAAAAAAAAGTGCATCTTACCTTATAAAAGGAAAAGAACAGCATGCATTCAGCAATAATTTATTCCACCAGCTGTTTGACAGTGACAACATCGAAAGAAAAAAATGTTCCTACCCCAGGAGCCCAAGGAGGATACTGGGATGATGCAGGGAAGGAAGGGAGTGAAACTGGATGTGAATCTATCGGCACTGCTCAGCCCAAGGAAGGGCTAGGACGTCCTAAATGATACTTCTGGCAAGCCAGGGGTCAGGAACGAAGGTTTAGACTTGTTAATCAGCACCTATATTTCCTGTGAAGTGACACAGCTCAGATGCTGATGGACACAGGGCTGATACTCACAATTCTAGGTCTCAGCTTTGACCTTCTGGCCTTTAGTTTTCCTGCCTGGCCTTGCCAGAGTTAGTGTTTGAATAAACTCTCAGGCTGACTCTGCCCAGGTTTCACCAACCAAGTAAAGTCTGAGGTACTTCCTAATGGTCCCAGTGGAGTTCAGTGCTGTCTGGCAGCAGGTCCTGAAAAAGAAGGTGTTAGTAGGAAGGACTGGTGACATTGAGGGTGGTGTTACATTACCTGTTTTGCAGTGTGCATGCCCGTCCATGCTCTGCTCTCCTCAGCTGTCTTGCCATGGAAATGCTTCCACATCCCTGCTAAGGGCAAGCAACTGCAATGAAGTGCTGGCTCAGCTGATGGCCAAGAGCAGCAGAGCTTTCCAGGAGTGTTTGACCCAAGTGCCATGCTATAAAGTGCCCAGTTTAAGGTGCCCTTCAGGAAGAATTAGCAGGACAAGCATGAGTTATGTGCATTTTTCTTGCCCTTCTAATGCTGCCGTCCCCAACCTTCTTGCACCCAGATCCTTTTATTCCCCCTTTATCTTGGAAAACAGATACATGGAAAAAGAGCATCTTCTTTTACAGCTCCAGCCCAAACTTTTAATCTGGCTTCATCCCTTCCACAGCACTGAAGTTTCATGTGCAAAAGTCTATAATACTTTAGGATTCCTCTAGCCCAGACTGTGCTATTAGCTTCACCTAACTTGGACATGTAGTTACTTAGGATGATGTATTTGATTATACATTTAACCCAAAATTTTGGCTTCCCCTGCTTTTCTCATCTGCCTTCTCTTATTCTGCATGCTTTTCCCCTTCTGCAGGATCTTTGATGGTTTCTTTTTGTCTCCCCTCAGCTGTTTGTGGGATGATCTTCCCTTTGCACACTTCCTTGCCCCTCTGAGCTGTCCTTATCCACAAACTTATGTCTTTTTTCCATGCAGATGACTTTCAACTCTCAATGACTTTGCCTCCATCTATCAGGATGGGAATCTCATCCTGCAACATTTCCTTGGGAATTATTTGCTGCCCACATGAGCTCTGCGTGGTTAAAAGATGTTAATGTTTTCTCTGCACCAAGGTGGCAGCACTTTTCTTGACTGCTTTTCACTCAGTCCTGCTTCCTACTTGTTGGTCTCCCTGCATCCACAGGTCTTTCTGTCTTGCAGGTTATGGGTGTGGAGAGGTGTGTGTCTGTATAAAATGTGTGAAATAAAACTTTTCCTACCTCTTTTTTAGCTAAGATTTCTTGCCTGTATCTTGCCTGTTGCAGCATTCTTTGCTCTCAAAAAATTCATTGTTGCTTCATGGAGGGTTGCCAGGATCCTTTTCCTTGCATTGGGCTCACATCAACATCTTTTCCAAATGTGCCCTCCTTGAAAGTGGCTCACACAGGCAGCTCTCTACATTCTCAAGTCCCTTTTCATTCCTCATTTGCCAGGTACAAGCTGGTTCCTTGCTCCTGCTGGCCCACCATGCAACCTTTACTTTCTCACTTACTGCATTTTCAGGTGCTGTTATGGCTGTGTTACTCCTCAGGCCTGGCAGAAGATTCCTGTAAATATATATCTGCATGTGTCTTCCTTCTCCATGAGCACGCATCCAGTGTGTTAGGCAGTTCAGACATCCCTTCCAGCTGTGTCAGTTTTTGATGACTGTGTGTCATGATGAAATGCTGGGAATAAGTAAGGGATTTGTGAAGCTAAAAACACACTGAAGGAGTTGCCTAATTTAGAATGAACAAGCTATTTTCAAAGGCACAGTGGGGGCACTTCACATTGTATGGCCTGCATCTTCATTTGCACTGTAGGCTGTGCGTCAGCAAGGCTGCAGGATGGAGAAAACTTGACAATGCTTCATTCCCATTTTTACATATGCAAGAAACCAGCACATTGTATCTACTCAGGGGACTTCTAAGCTGTGAATTCTATTCAGTTCCTTCCCCAGCCCCTCTGACCTCCAATCATGCAGATATGAGTAAAGATCTTTGCTCAAGAAAATAAAAAGTTTATGTAATTTATTCCCTGTAAAGCCCTGATATAATTCTGATTCCTGGAATGAAATGGGTTAGAAAATCACCCTTTTGTGAACAGTTTCTGTTAACTTTGGTGAGTGAAACGGAGTGGTGAACACAGAGCACGATTTGGGCATGTAGGTGTGACAGCAATAAAAATGAGGAATTTGCTTGGGGATATTATAGGCAGGATGCCTTACACTGCTATGTTGCCTCTGGGAGATGAAGAGTTTGCAGGAGAGTACTTGGTAAATTAGCAGATGTTGTGCTCCACAAGCTCAGCAGTGAGTAATCCCTGGTTCACTGGTTCCTAGCCCCAGTAATCCAGTAATCCATGAGGAAACAGCAGAACCCTGAGCACAGAGACTCCTCTCCTGACTCTTGACTGTGGATGCAAGTTTATCCATCTCCTCTGAGTTGGGAAGAGGCTGATACGAAGGAAAGTCACACAAGCAACCATGACACCCGTGGCAAAGAGCCATGCTCCAAGGAGATGATTCTCCATCACCCTCATGTTCCCTGCGTGCTGGAGGTGCCTGGTGTGGGGGATGCTGCATGGGCTGCCCACCCTGGTGCAGCAGGTTGCTCCTGCTCTCCGAGGTGATGGCTGGGCCAGCCGCAGAGTCTGCTGGTGGCCACACCAGCATTCTCTGGTTCCCATCACCAGATCATCTCGCATGGAACCTCACAGGGCCTCAGAATCCCCTGTTGCATTAGATTTTCCAAAGTGGTCCATTTAGATATGTAGAACACATGATCAGTGTCTTTCAAAAGACCTGAGCACACTGGCTCTGAAAATCCACCTGGAGTTGTGATTGTGGCAGCTGCAGCTCTCCAAGCGCCTTTGAAAAGCGGGTGCTCGGGTACTTTTCTCAATGCAGACTGCATTTTTTTGAAACTCTGGCTCCACTTCTGGGTGGTAAGCTCATAAGCAATGTAGGAGCCTAAATTTCATTACCTTTCATGTACGTTTAAGTGCTTTCAAGAATTTTGCCCATCAAACTTTTACAAATCTCCCCCATTGTGCACAGTTAAGGAGGAAGAAGGTTTTCTCTTTTCAGCTGTCATTTGGAGGTTGGACAAAAGTTGACAGATAAAAAAATAGCATCTACTGAAAGTATGTGTGGAATCTCTCACTGTTCAACCAAAAACCAAATTATAATGCAGGACCAGGCTCATGAGCCCTGCATTATTCTATTCACAACTCTGCCAACAGCTTGTTAAGTAACTTTGTGCCAGTCACTTTTTCTTTTTTTTTTTCAATGCATGCAAGTTACTCCAGCAGTGAAAGAGGGGTATTGATGCTTACCATCCTTTGGAGAGAGGCTTGGGGTATTGAAAGGAACACAGAGGTGGTATGCTCATACAAATGCCCAGACATTTTACCTGCTCAAGGAGGATAAACACTAGAGAGAAATGATTAAAAAGGTCCACCATTTATTATAAACAAAAACCTCTCAAATGCAATTTACAACAAGACAAAAACATGTCTGAGAAACATCCTCAGCATTTTTAAGTTACTTCTGGGGAACATCTGCAGGCCAGGCAATGGTGAATAAAACCTGTGTCCTTCATCTTCCCTGAAACAGTCTATTTACTTTTGACATAAATAATGAATATTTTTTTATAATCTAAACTGCTTCAAGCATTATAGGATCTGGGTTTTTTTTTGTTTAGAGTTTGGTGGTTTTTTCTTTTTTGGTCTTTTCAGTCTGTCATTCTCTGTGGTCAGAAGACTTTGTCCTAAACCTGAAGCCTGGATTTGTCAAAAGCAAAAATGAGAAGGCTGTAAGTTTAGACTTGAAGTGCTTCCTGGAATAACTATCAGCCTTGCAAAGATAAAGGTGAAGTGCAACCTCCCAGAGGTCATGAGAGCCCTGATGGAGACATCTGGGATATAGTGATATGCCCCATCTCAAAAGAGTGATCAGTATTACTCTCTGCTACCAGATCAGCAGGATTTCCAGCATTGCTTCTCTTTTCTTCCTTTGCTCACCTCACATAGTTTGCCATGTAAAGGGAAGAGAGGTTTCATTGTAGAAGAGTTCAAATGG
Organism: Promerops cafer; assembly: GCA_013398275.1. Lineage (NCBI taxonomy): Eukaryota > Metazoa > Chordata > Aves > Passeriformes > Nectariniidae > Promerops > Promerops cafer. Next base: position 2,156,350 of record VZSE01002186.1, on the reverse strand, counting down.
TGAAGAGGGATGACTTAGTGGTTCTGTTAGAGGATTTTTGTCAAACTGACCACTTTGTTTTCCATCTGAAAAATAAAGGCTCATGATGAGAGCTAGAGATGTTATATCTCTGAGTGGTGGGTTTACAAATCCCAGCGTCAACAAGTCATTTGAATGGGAAGGGAGACAAGAAGTCCCCACCTCCTACTCAGGGTGGGTCCCTGCCAACTGCTGACCAGGCTGCTGGGCACAGGGGTCCATCAGGATTACACCAGGTGGCTGTGCCCACTTCCAGAAGTGTCCTCTCCCCTTTATCCCAGTGCTCAGAAGGCAAAGTGTGGGGGGAGGGAGGGGGGAGGTGTGCATCCCTTTGTCATGCAGCCCCTATCACCAGGCTCCCAGGTATGCTGGGGGATGTTCTGGGAGAGGTGTCCCACCATGGTGTGTGGGCTGCTTCAGTAGCTTCACAGTTCCTCTCTGTGCCCTGGGTTCTGCTGTGCCAAATACGGCACTGCCTCCCAATGGCATCCACCCAGAGCTGGCCGTGACGCGCAGAAGTGCCCGCGTGCCCCGATCAGAATGTGCACAGTTGCTCTGCCTCCTCTGCTTTTAACGGTGGCAACCTCCAGCCTATTCTTAAAAGCAGGCTTCTGTCTGAAAGGAATGCTAGGAAATTTGGCTTCCCCTCTGCACTCTCAAGCTCTCAGCACAGCACTGTCATGGGTGTTTGGCTTGAAAACATATGTAAGTAGCTCTACTTAAAGTTAAGGGTACACATGAGTCCTTTGTTGACTTAGAGTGGACAGCAGAAAAACAGCTGAAAAAACTGACCCAGGTCACGAGAATGAGGCAGAAAAACAGCTATAGAAGCCTCCTGCTTCGAATCCCACCCTGGGACACCACTTTCAAACCCCTGGAGATTTTCCAGATTGTGTCCTGAAATGCTTCTTTTATGCAGAAACCAGTGATCACACTTTAATGCCTGCTTTGAATCGCCTCCCCTCTCACTTCCAAGTAACTCTAGCAGTTGGTGAAACATTCTTTTGCCTGCAAAAATGAGCAGTTGTGAGAGAAAAAGGTAAAGTACAGCTTCATTTAATTCTGCAGGCTGGTATCCAAATTAAGTATGTATTTCTGCAGTCCAGAAAGTCCTCATCCTCTCATAAAGAGCCTGTTATAAAGCAGTAAGGCATCAGTAATATTTATATCTCAATTCGGTTCTAAGAAGGAGTTTTTTCAGACTGTTATAAGCTAAGCAAATTTCTTTCTGCTGCATCTCAACATGCATTATCTTTGGATGCCAGTATGATGGGTACCTCATAAATAGAAATTATTGCATAGAATGGTGAACTTTGTCTCTTGGCATTGTTAACTTCAATTTAAAAAATTAACATAAAAGTGTGCAGAGTTAAGGCTTCCCTGTATAACTTCAGGCTCACAGTGCTAATATTCATTTGCCTGCCTTAACAACAATGTTGGCTTTTATCCTAGTTGGCTTTATTAATTTCACTTATCTAGGGAGGAGAGGGGAAGATGAATTTGGTTTTATATCATCATTCTCTTTCATTGGAATAATTGAATACCAGAATGCAAGGAAAATAGGTGTGCTTTTAGTTAAAAAGGTGGGATGGCTTTTCTGAACACATTGTTTGCAGTAGGAAATTAACTGGGTTGGATTTTGGTTGGTTGGTTGATTTATTTGGGGTAGGGCTGTTTGGTTTTGGTGGGTTTGAGGCTTTTTGTGGTTTGTTTGGGGGGGCTTCGGGTTTTTTGGGGAGGGGGGAGATTTGGGGTTGGTTT
>VZSE01002186.1:2104757-2154480 GCA_013398275.1 Promerops cafer | reverse complement strand
AGCATCCAGCAGGCGGCCGGCGCTCCCCGGCGCTCCCCGGCGCTCCCCGGCGCTCCCGCCGCGCTGCCGGCAGCCCGCGCACACCGTGGGAAGCAGCGCAAGGACTGACGTCCGGAACATCCTGCCTATAGGATCCGAGCCGCCAGCCGAGCCCCGCTTTCCCCCCTCGCTTTAAATCCGGCTGGCGAGGGCAGGCACCGAAAGAGGGAGAGACTGGCAATGCGGCGCGGCAGCAACTCCCGAAAGTTCTTGCTTTCTGTAACTCCCTGCTTTCGGACTCGGAGCTGCCGGGCAGACCTGAAGCTGGGAGTTTAACGAGCCCCGTTTGCGAAAATGCCTGCCGCTTGCTGGTCTTTGAATTTGATAATTGCCCTCCAGAGCTGAGGAATACTTAACAGCAAGAGAAGTCAAGGAGGAAAAGGCAAGTTTCACAATTGAAACAATGCTAAAACATGTATCCTTTCACCTTATGGAAACAGGACTGTGGAGCAAGCTGCAGGTGCTTTTTGGTTTGGTTGTTGACAAGATGTGTCACAAACTAATATGACTTTTAAACTCTTCTGACTGTCTAAAGCCAGCAAGGAGCAGCAAAATTAAAGCAAGAAATTAATTTGAGGAATTTGAGAACTTTCAAAGAAGAAAGCTGTTTTCCGAGAAGAGCAAAGTAGGACGATGGCATCTGGAGAGTGCCTTCTGCTAGACCTAGAAACAGATAACTTCATTTTCTATAACATCTCTGTCAACCAGAGTGCAAACTTCTCCCTCCTTGGGGAAGACTGGTTTTACCCAGCATTCCTCTACGCCATCCCCACTATCTATGGGATCATCATTCTGATAGGCCTTATTGGCAATATCACTTTGATTAAGATCTTCTGTACGGTGAAATCCATGCGAAATGTCCCTAATTTGTTCATTTCCAGTTTGGCCCTGGGAGACCTGCTGCTTTTAGTGACTTGTGTGCCTGTGGATGCCAGCAGGTACCTTGCTGACGAGTGGCTGTTCGGCAGAACTGGATGCAAACTTATCCCCTTCATACAGCTCACCTCTGTAGGGGTGTCAGTCTTTACTCTCACTGCTCTCTCGGCTGACAGGTAAGCTTGGCTGCTGAAGCCTTGAAAAGAAGCCTGCAGAATTATGACTCCATAAAATGCTCAATTATAAATTTGCATTTTCAGGTAAAATGTTTCTTTTTAATGTGGTGAGGGAAGAAGAACAACCTCAAGTGATTTCTGGTGGATATTAGCATACAACTTGAGGAGGATGCAGATTGAACACAGGATACTTTTTCTAAACTAAATATTTGTGCAGTTTAGCTAATAGTCTACATTAATTCAAAGAGAGACAAGAGCAGATCAAGCTAAAGACCAGAGAGAGAAAATGCCATTAATGAAGCTCTGCTAAAAGATAGCATGTTCATATTTGCCAAAAAGATAATTGATCCATACTTCATGAAGTGTGAAGGCACTGGAGCAACAATTTAAAGTGCAGTGAGAATCAATTCTTTCTAGTGGCTTGCTTCCTTAAAGTTAATAATATGTGAGGCAATATTTCATGAAATATTTTTCAAATATTCCAATGAGCTTGCCTGAAGCCAGGAATCACAGTTGACATAGCCAGTGTATCTCCCTTGGTTAAACAGTTTGCCCCTTATCCAATCAAAACTGATCTGTGCTGTTGGTTCAGAAACTTCATTTTCCAATAATGTTTAGTAAAAAAATAATGTGTAGTAAATATGCTGGTTTATTTTTCCAAATGCTTCCAAAAGATATTAAGGAATACATTGTCACCATGCTGAAGTGACACAGAAGTACTGAGTGAAAAATTATTTCAGTTTTGTTGTGATCAAAAAATACATGTATCCTTGCTCACAAATAAGTGAAACTAGGTTTTCTTTCGGTAGTCTTTTGCATGCCACTGCCTCTTGCTAAGCTGCTTTAAAACATCAGACTACTTTTGTTCAGATTTCAGTGTAGTTCACACACACATTTCAATATGCGTTTTGCAGTCTCAATGAAAGCAGATAACTCCTCAGTGTTTCAGAGACAGAATGGTCAATATGTTTGTCCTCTCCTCCGTGTTGGGATATATAAAAATAGCACTGTCTGTCCCAGTAGCAGATGACAAACAGACCTATGTGTAGATAAAAGTCTTAAAGCAATATGCTTTAAAGTGCTGTAAAACAGGAAAACTGCACTAGTGAAAGACCACATGCACTTTTGTTCCTGAGTTTGATGTGGTGTCTGGATCCCTTCTGACTGCTCTGAAGAAAACGTTGGGAAAACAATAAGTATCTCTCCAGGAAAATACATCTTTCTAAAGCTGTAATGTAAGTTTTTTTAAGAGGTGTAAGGAAAAGAAAAATGCATTGTAAAGAAGATTGTTAGAGATATTTATTGCTATCTGATCACACGCTACATAAAGTAAACATTGCAAATGCTTTTACTGAGCAGCACATCAATAGCACTTTTTGCCTGAAGTGATAGAACAGAACAGAAAACAGCAGCTGTGCCAAGCTTGGGGTTTGGTGACTTCAAGTTCTGAACTTCAGCTTTATCAGGAACCTGTTAACCATCATGCTGCACTGTTGATCAAATGTTTCCATGTCCAAGGGATCGTTTTACCCTCTTCTAGTGCATCTGTGGTCCACTGCAGAAGGAGATAATAATGAAACTTGTAACTTTGTTAGATCTATGAATCTAATATGCTGTGCATTAAAACACAAGTGTCCTTTATCTGTTAAATTTGCTGAAGTTTCTATTTTGATAAATTAACAGCAGTGCTGGGTTAATTTTGTCACAAAATAATACAGTCTGTATTTTGTCAGCTCACAGCCCATTAGTCTAGATCCTTAAAGCTGTCACCCTGAACTCCAGACCCCTGTATTAGTCATGTCAGAATCATTAGGGAAATAACCTTAAAATGTAAAGGGAAAACTTCCAAAATGTGAATTGAATGTGAACCAGCATGGTGATGCTGGTTGGGGGCTGTGGAAGGTCTGGAAGCCCAACACCTGCAGGTGAGATGCTGAGCCTGCATGTGGGGTGTTTCATAGACACCCATTTCTGATGACAGACATGGCACTGCATTAAGGGAAACAGAAGAAAGGGGCATGGTGGTGAGATGATTAATGTGAATCCTACCTGAGATGTTCATGAGGCATGTGAATGTCCCTATTTTCATTACTCAAAGCCATAGACCATATGAGAGAAAAGCCTCCTAAACCTCCTGCTCTGAATAGCATTACATGACACTGTCTCCAAGGAAAGGGAGACTTGTCAGTGTACTACAGACCTTTTGTCCATAATTCATCATCTGCAAAAAATTTTCATAAAACTTTCTTGGTTTCAGCATCCTTCCATTGACAAAAGCAAACGGAAACAACTGCTGGCATTATTGAACATACCATGGTGATGCCTAGGGAGACATCACAGGCAGCAGAAGTCTGGTGTGTAAAGAAAAGCATTGGAGTGTGATGCAAGAGGGTCATTTCCAGAGACATGACCATTGAAACACAAGGTGAAAGGCAGTGGATAGGCAGTGGATGGGCAGATAGAATATGTGAGAGTGTGTGAGACACTTATGCTACATTACAACAATGGTACCAATCATCTTGGCTGCGTTGGATCACCCTCTGAAAATGAGGGGCCCAGTTTTAGTAGGTTTTTGCACTCCCATCATCAGTGCATAAGTATATGCCTTCCTGAGGTATACTTTTATTATTTCCATTTCCACTTTTCCCTGTGTTAGGAATCTCTCATCTGCCAGTAACTGCAAACTCTTGGCTGAGTGCCAGCCTCCAGCACAGGACACCTAAAGCTGCTCAGTGGTTTGATCCACCAGAATCAGGGGTTGTCCAGAGGATTGACTGTTCACTTGCAAACTTCTCAAGGAGAAACAGAGGGACAAACTGCTGACCTCAGCTTTTCCTGCAGTGGGAGCCTCCCAGCCTGCAAGTGCTCTGTGTATGTGTGGACACAGCTGAGCGTGCCTGCACAGGTTGAGCAGGAAGGGACAGCCAGAGGGTCCCTGGGTGCTTAGGAGGGGTCTGTGTACAATGATGAGATGTCCTTCAGATTTCATTATTATTTCAGAAAATATGTAAGAAAGGGCAAAAAGAGTTATCAATATAACAAATGTATTTCCTCTGGGACCACTCCACTGGCTGCGCAGTGCTTGCATCTGTCTGGCTGCATTTGCAGGAGCAGTGGGAGCTGCTGGGATACACCTGTTTTCCTGCAAGTGTGTCAAATTTTCAGAGCAGCCAGGAGAGGGTTAAGGCATGTCCTGTGCTTCAGCCACCTTCCATGAGTGATAAGGCGCCAGTGCTGAGTATACAAGAGTGAGGAAACAAGCAGCCCATGTGTGTGCGTGATGTTTGTGTGTTTTAGAAACACTGTAAATGAGGTTGGTAGGGGAAGGACATCTGTCTGCCCTGCTGCTCTGCACTGTCGAGCCAGTGGTTTCTTCAGCTACTGCTCAGTTTATCCCAGAAAAAACGGGAGTTTGGGTTCTGCCCTCCTCCTCCTCCTTCAGCTCCTCCTGAGTGCAAGGATAAGGGGCACAGAGGCACCCGTGAGAGCAGTCACACCTGGGCTTCTAGCCCAGGCAGAAAAGCCAAGGCTGGCTCAGCAAAGGACAGGAAATTAGGGAAAATCTTTGCACAGCAAGAGGAAAAGCAACTATTTAATTGCCCATGTCATGGGAGATGTCTTTATTTAATTGGCTTTCTCCTGTGACTGACAGGGTATATACATTTGCATTTGAATTAACCAGGCTGTCAAGCATTGATCATAGCTCCCCACTGTTAGGCTGACATAGTAAAAGATCGAAATGCCCTGGTGCTCATGCAGCGAAACCTTCCTGAAGCAATGCTGTTTTTACAAGCACACAACAGAGAAGTGTAAAATGTAATTGGAGTTTACAAGCAGCATCTCTAAGCACCTTGGATCACGTGGATTCTAATACTGGAAAACTGCAGCATGCCTGCCAGCCGGAGCTGCCTGCAGTCCTGTGGTGGGAGTGACAGTGTAGTGAGATATGTGGAGTGACATTACACGGGAGATTAGCTGGCTTACGGTGGTAAAACCAGCTGCAGACAGCAGGGCTGCAGTCATGTGGGACACCTGAAATGAGGATGTTAGCTTTGGAAATGTTGACCTCAGTGCCTTGGGTGCAGGGATGGATGCAGGAATGCTGCAGAGCTCCCAGCTCTGCTGGGTCCCTTGGAATGCACCACCAACAAAACTTTTGATTTTTGTCTGAACTCATATGACAGTTTGTTTATCTAAGAAATAAAACTTTCAAACAATACTCCTAAAGAAAGCAGCAGTGCAAGGAAAGAAACAAACCCAGAATTTCTACAAACACACTTTTAAACATGCAAAAGTCTTTGCTTAGTGGACTCATCTCTTCTGTGACTTAGATGTCTCCAGCCCCTACTATTAATATTACCTACAATACTACAGCAGGTGTAATACCTACATGCCAGTTCATTTCTTTTACTTTACAATTACTAGTTTATAGCTCCACTAGAAGACTAAGAGAAGCACGCCACCCTAATAAAAAGCTATGAAAAGTCAACCCAGATTTCCCTGTGTTGATTTACATAATGACACTTTTAAAATAAATACCATCAACTGTAAAGTGCCAAGTCCATAGTAGTTAAAAATATACTCTGGGCATTCTAGTCACAGTATTCATGAAATACCTTCAGGTCACTAAGGCCCTATTTTGGTGCATTTTACTGGTGCTGTAATTTACTGTGCAGCCCCAGGAAGGTTTGAGGGGGTGGCAGAGAAAGCCACACTCTGAACTACCAAGACAGCCTCTAAACCCAGTCAATGCAAGTCAGTAGAATGACACCCCACGTGGAGAGTTTGGGTCCACTGATGTGACCTCATGATCTCAGCCAAAACATCTGTCCATCCAAGCCAGGGAAGAAAACTGGAGGGACTTTGGGGCCCAGCCCAAAGCCTTCTCTTGCACTGAAGCACCAGGCAGCCCCATCTCCACCCTTGCCACTGGCACAGTGTCTGTGCTGCTAGCCTCCACGTGCTGATGGATGCAGGGTGATGTACACATATCTCCTTCAGCTGATGTACAAGAGTATTAGATCCTGGTTGCTGGCCATTGTGTCAATATAATATAAACACTCTTTACACCCTTAGTTTTAGCTCTCATTTCCTCAGCCCCTGAATCCATCTGCACCAAGAGCAACTGATCAAACAGCACAAACTTTCTTAATATCTTGATTAACCAGAGCAGATGGCCAAAACACAATAGATGCACTTCTACAACCAGGAAGATTAGAGCTCCCATTTATAGCAGTGGGACTGGTGCGGAAATCTGAGTTTAGAGTCAGTGCTAATGTGCTGGAGACTGTCAATATTTAAGCAATCTAAAGGAAGAAAAGTCAGATTACCTATTGTTTACATTTCAGTAAAACCTAAAACCCACAATCAGTTGTCATGGTCTCATAGTATGAGGTGCTGTACACACTGTTATTAAGGAGAGAAACCGGCTGCAGAGAATTTGCCAGCCATGTGTCCCAGCAGTGGGCTGGGATTTCGCCATCACTGCAGGGAGATGAGCTTACCACGGACCCATCAGTTCATGTCTTATTATTTGATATTCAGATGTGGACAACAGCCTGGCTGAGGAGAGTAGGCGGTAGCTGAGCTGAAAAAGTAGAAGCAGGCACAACCACACTGTGAAGCATCCGGTAACTGCTTTGCTCAGAGACAACCCTTGCAATAACCTGTTTTCCTTTGTTTTGGAAAGAGACTTCACCACTGTCCCTATGCAGTCCCCTCACCTTGTTTTTCAGCAGTTTGACACCCAGGTGCCCACCTCACCCTGTACAATCTAGGACAGCATGGGCCATGATCTCCTGCAGGCTCTGCAACCCCCCCACACAGTGTCTGCTGCATAGGATCTCAGGCAGTGCAAGGGCTTTCAAAATCCCTGTGCCATGGGGCAGAAAACAGGGACAGTCCATGGGCCTCTCACAGTGCTGAGGCACCTGAAGGCATCCCAGCAGCAAGCCAAGTGCTCTGCTGTAGAGAAAAGCAGAAAGCTGGAGATGCCTTGAAGAAACTCCCCTCCTGATGCCAGGCTAGTGATCGGTTTAATTGGACTGCAGAAAACTGTGGAGCATCAAAGGGAGAAGCATTGTCAGAGCTCTGCCCACCCTGTCCTCACTTGCCCTCTGCCCACAGTCAGTCTCTGCAGCTCTCTGGGAAGGCCGGACAGAAAACAGTACCATGACACTCTGAGAGAAAAAAATGTTTCTTCACACCTTCAGGCATCCCTGAAGCATGAGATTGGGACATGAATGTTCAAATGACCTGGGAGAACCAGAGATGTGGATGCAGGACTAGGAGATACCACACTAGCCATCAACTCAGCAGTAGTTCTTGCCCACACCTGTGCACAGAGGCTACTGAATATCTCATAGGATTTGGAGTAAAGCAAATCCTTCCAGTGACATGAGGCTGCTTTCTGAGTATTCAGACTAAAGGTGCATGAATCACTCTGCTGCCTCTTGTGTGTCTGGCACTGTTACCCTCTCTGCTTAGAACTCGGGTCATGTTTCAAATTGAAATCTGACTTCGCCCCACTGCATAATAACCTAACTCACAGCAAACCTGAAGGGCTGAGAGAGTTGGGGTTGTTCAGTCTGGAAAAGTGAAGGTTCTAGGGACATCTTATTGCAGCCTTTCAATACTTGAAGGGTTTTATAAGAAAGGTGGAGAGGGACTTTTTACCAAGGCCTGTAATGGACAAGGGGCAATGGTTTTAAAGTGAAAGACACTTTAAGTTTAAGGGGGTTTAAGTTAGACATAAGGAAGAAATGTTCTATGATGAGGATTGTGAGGCACTGGAGGGAGCTTGCCCAGAGAAGTGGTGGATACCCCACCTCTCGAAGTGTTCAAGGCCAGCTTGCATGGGTCCTTGAGCAGCCTGACTTAATTGAAGATGTCCTTGCTTATTGCGGGGGGGGTTGGGCTTGTTGATTCTTTAAAGATCCCCTCCTAACCAAGCTATTCTATGGCTCTATGATTAGAGCAGTCAAGAATAGCAATAGACTGTTCAGCCCCTACATGCTGCTGAAGGTTCATATAGTGGTGATGATCTCTCACGACACCTATGTTTACCTAAACCATGGAAAGGACTTAAACATCTTATAACTGGCTTAGCTTTATATTGAATTACACTAAAGCCATGACACGATGAGAATCCCACAGGATACCTCATTTTGTCACATGCAGAAGAGTCGCTCTAATGTCTTCTTTTGTCTCTTCTTTCCTTAGCAGAGCACTAATTTTTTTGCATCTCCTGCTCACTTGGCTCCTGTATTTACTACTTTACACATAACTGAGTTAAAATGGTTTATTTTAGACTGTGGCCATCTACCCCAATGACTCTACAACATTCTCAGTCTGGTTAGCTGCTGTGTCATCTGCAAACTTTTCCAGCAAAGGTTTTATAGCCTGCTCAAGGCAGGTGATATGCACAATAAATAACACTGCAGCTAGAGAAAGTTCCCAGGACCCAGGCTACGAATGGTTCCACGCATTGCTTTTCACCATCATGCTTGATGCCCTGCTAGGGAAGCATGGGGCTCAGCGTCCCCACCAGGAACCCCCCCTTCCCAAACCAGAAGTCCTAATTTTAACCCTTTCCTGTGGGAGTGGGACAGGGATTGCATGGATAGGAGAGGGAGGACCACATGCACCACATCACACATGCATGGTCACCTGTGCCAACATGCCCGTGAAAGCTGCAGCTCCTCTGTACACCAGCATGGCCCACATCCTATTTATATCCCCTATCATGTTGTGACAAGATAAAAAAACCCTGACATCTGCTGTGTGTTAAACAAGACAGACATATTAATTATCACCTGTTAGCAGGATTAACCCATTTCTTATTGCCTCTACAACTGGCCTCGAGCAACAGAAATATTTGCAATTTTCTTGGTCACACCATCCAGCTTTTCTGAACATCACATCTTTGAAGCCAGTTATCCACTTCTGAGGAAATTCACCACTTTTTCAAGATTTGTAAAAAATTTAGCACCAGTTGTTCCTCAGCTGGTTCCTTTAGTACTCCTAGGTGTAAATTATTCAGGCCTGCTGGTGTGAAATTAGTTTGTGTTAGCAGATGTTGGCTCACATCTTCTTTAATACAGCTTGCAGGTTTTCTGCTACATCTGTAGTGCTGCACACATAGTATAGAACCACATATATCTCCTGCTCATTTGGTCCTGAAGATAACCATTGGGTTATTGCTTTTCACTTTGTCTCATCATTGTTCATATCTTCACTATTTATGTGTATGCCTGACTTACTGATTTTTTTATTCCTGATGTATTTAAAAATGCACATTTGTCTGTTACAGAGTGACCTTTGATAATTTGTTGGCTCCTTCAGCTTCCCTTATCAGTCACCAACATTTTAAAACTCCGATACTTGCTGTCATTTACTTTTGCTTTTTTCCCATCTGTTGCATATTGATTTTTGTAATTACTTCTTTGAGGTTTTAGCATGACTCCTCCTTTTCTGTTATCCAGGGCAGCTTTTTGCCATGCTTTTTTCATGGCAAGGAGGGAGACACCAGGGAGCAGGCAGGCAGTCAGCGACTAGTGTATAGTTAGTGATGCCCCTTTAGATTTGTGTTCTCAGTCAGTTGATTTGAAAGCTGCTTTTAACTTTAGGAAATCTGCTTCTCTAAAGTTAACAGAACCATAGAATGGTTTGGGTTGGAAGAGACCTTAATGGTCATCTACTTCCAACCCCTCAGAAGTGGGCAGGAACACCTTCCGGTAGACCAGGTTGCCCAAAGCCTCATCCAAACTGGCCTTCGTTCTAAATATACATAGCTTTTTACTCTATTTCCACAAAATTAATATAAGCACACCACAGCTGCTTATGGAAGTGCTAATTTTTAGGTCAATGATGAGCTCTTTTTTCTCTGTCAAAACAAGGTACAATATTGATTTATTGTACATCACAGGCAGGACTTTTTCTGTTGAGAAACTGCCATTTTTAGAAACTCTAATGAATTTCTATAACTGGCGCTGTGGGATATCCAGCAGTTATGCCACCTGCTTAGATTACTCAGTGACTCTGTCTTTATGCACCAAAGGAGGTGCTTTCAGTAGAAATAAGGCAGATTCTCTAGTGAAATGTGGAGTCCATGTCTGAGGCCGCAGCTTTAGTTGCCCTGGTCACAGTTCAATCCTCAGGCATGCAGATCTCCCACTCCCAGGCTGCTGACATCCCTGGAGACTTGGGCTGAGGCTGTAAAGCCTTGGATGGAAAGCATCCCTGGGGCTTGCTCCTTCTCATGCCTGGTGGCCCCGGTGCTGGCACCAGTTCTCCCAGCTGCACTCCAGACGCTCACCGCATTGCAACCCTGACACCAGCGTGTGCTCTGGTGCCACATGGCACAAGCAGGCACATCCCTCTGGCTGTACCCAGGCACTGAGCACGTAGAAATGTGTGCAGTGCTTAGCTGGTGCTGGGGAGCTGTGTGGGAGATCTCTGGTTTTGAAATTAAAGGATGTTTCCAAACCGTGTCCAGGGGGGCATCCGGCCCGGCATCGCCTGCTGGGCAAGGGTGGGGATTGTCCCGCTGTGCAGCCTCACCCCGAGTGCTGGGGACAGCTCTGGGTGGCCACAATATGAGAAAGGTATTAAGCTATTGCAGAGCATCCAAAGGAGGGCAACAAAGATGGTGAAGGATCTCAAGGAGAAGCCGTATGAGGAGCAGCTGAGGTCACTTGTGTGTTCAGCCTGGAGGAGACTGAGGGGAGACCTCACTGCACTTACAACTTCCTCATGAGGGGAAGAGGAGGGGCAGGCACTGATCTCATCTCTGTAGTGACCAGTGACAGGACCTGAGGGAATGGCCTGAAGTTGTGTCAGGGGAGGTTTCGGTTGGATATCAGGAGAAGGTTCTTCACCCAGAGGGTGGTTGGGCACTGGAACAGCTTCCCAGGGAAGTGGTCACAGCACTGAGCCTGACAGAGCTCAAGAAGCATTTGGACAATGCCCTCAGGCACAAGGTCTGACTCAGGGTATCCTGTGCAGGGCCAGGAGTTGGACTCAATGATCCTTGTGAGCCCCTTCCAACTCATCATATTCTGTGGTTCTGTAAATGAATAGGTCCCAACCCTGCTTCAGACAGCAGGTCTCACATCTGTTTGCAAGGAACTGTGAAGCTGGCCCCACTGAAATCTTTAACTTGGCATGAGGCTGAAGATCACCTTCTGGGCATAACTACCTGGGGTGTAAAGGGGATTTTTCTGATGTCCATGGGACTCACACTATTTCCTGCAGTAATGTTTTAATCTATTGTTTTTCTTATGTATAGTTAATTTCTGAAATATTTTAGGCTGTGGATGGTTATGATTAGGAATAACACATTCACTATCAAATTATTAGTGCTTAAGGTCTCCTTCCCCAGTATGTAGTGCAGTTCACAGTGGTCTCTAAAACACTCTGTCTCAATTCTGAATTTAGGCATTCCTAGACTGAGGTTCTTATTTGTCCATATTCCAGGATAACGTAGCAGTATGCAGGTATACAGATTGAATTTTGAACATATGCTTTAAAGTAAGAACTGTGCCCCTTCCATCAATGCCTCCTTTTTCTTTTCATTTAAATGTTAAATTAATAAAAAGAGAAAGTAGGCAGTACCTGCCAATGTATTTAAGATTTGCCCATTAGAGATGTCTTTGTGCCCATATGCAATTTACTAAAGATTTTAATAACAGATGTTCACTCAAGAATCATGCATAATAATGATAATCTTAACTAAGTATGCAGAAAGCAGATAGACCCAGAATAGGTTTTCGAAGTGTGTTGATGGGTTAGACAGTCTAGCAATTTTGTGGATTTACTGAATTGTCTTCAGAGCTATAAATATTCATAACATCCATGGTGGAAACAATAAAGAAAGTTTGTGGCATTGCATTTGTCATAAATTTCTTGGTATATTTAGTAAGACTCTTTTCTTGCTTTCCAGGTGGAGCTTCACACTCAACAGGGCTCCATCTTATTCATTTATGTAGTTTTTCCATAGAATCAGTTTTTCTCTGTTGCCTGAGGCTTTTTTGCATGGTAATTGAGCCAGTCCTTCATATTACGTGGGCAAAGCAATAATGTGATGCTCATAGAATGTAATTGCAAAATCTTAATGAAAGGATTTTTGTTCTGTCTGTTCTCGGGCCAGGACCAGACCAACGTGCCATTAACCTTACAAATGGGAACAGGTGATTGGGGATCAAAGGGACTGCAAATTGCACTTTTCTCACTATATCAGTTACAAGTGGGAACAGAAGAAGTATGGGGGACGTGCTGACTGAGGCAGTTCTTCCATCATTACCACAGGAAGTCATGGCAATTTCAGGAGCTCATTTTCTAGAACTGGGAGGAACTCAGCGTTTTCACTTCTCAGCAATTTATGTGACTGTTTCTGTAAGATGTTAGTCCATTCCAGCCAATCCGTGCTTTTTCATTTAAATTTGAGTTTCAAATTAGCTCAACTTCTCAAAATAGAGCACAGTTTAAACAGAGTCAAAACTTTGTAAGTGGATTTCTCACTTGAGAGAGAAAGAAAGGGGCAATATGTACATCTTTCACCAGCCTGATGCAGTCTAAACAGTAAGACCAGTAATAAAGCAAGGGTGGACAAGGCTTCTGAAATCTTGTTTGAACAGGTTTTAACACACTTGGGTTCTAAACCATTATACAAATTCAGGAGTGGGGCACAGGATCTTTTTATATAAATGGTGTAGGGTGTAGTAACAGATGATACTACTTGGAGGAAAGTTTCTTTGAGACTTAAGTACTCCTGCAAGTTCGTTTTGGAGGGGCACTGTCCCTTTTCTCTGGAGGAAGGATGGGCAGGCCTTTTTTTCCTCTTATATTTCTTGCAAGTGTGAGGTTAAGCTGTAGAAAGATGGATGTGCTTGGAAGGACTGAGACAGAAGAGGGCAGTACTCTGTGGCAGAGCCTTCTTCAGACATTTTCTCTCCCTACACTCCTGGGTCATCTACATTAGCTTTCCTTGCTGACATAAGGGAAGGGAGAAAGGCATTAATACAAAGCAGTCATAGAAGAGGAGAGCAAGCTGAGGCTGCCTATAGCACCAGCTTCTCAACACAGCATAAAATTAATTAAAAAAACAAACAAACAAACAAACAAACAAAAAAAAACGGACTTTGACATGTGGAGCTAAATTAATTTAAAATCCCAGGGAAACATCTGATTTTCCTCCCCATGCTTTAGTTGTTTTCATTTAATTTTTGTGGCTGTTGTAGCAGGCATAAGTGGATGTAGGTGACAGGAGGAAGCTGTGAAGGAAGCACTGAGGCTGCAGTCTTTGTGGATAAGGTCCTTTCTTCCCCAGAGAGCAAAATTGCAGCCCTTCTATGCTTAGAAATGTATAGGCAGCATGGCTTTGAAGGCAAAGCCTGTTTATGCTTCAGGTGGTGTATAGTTTCCTGGCTCAGCTGAGGTGCACAAAGATGGATAAAATATTTTTGTACCAACAGAGAAATTATATCTAGGAAATGCTGACATCCATTTGGGGTTGTATTTTGGTTGGTGTCTTTGGACAGTGTATCTGTAACTGTATTTTTCATGCTACAGCTACTTCTGTGTTTGTATTTGAAGCTGCAGCTTTGGGGCTAAGTGCATGGTATTAACCAGTGTTTGCATACTCCAAGCTTTAGAGTACATTAGGTGATGCTATCATTAGTTACATTATTATTAACACAGGGACAATGACACAATTTTCCTGTTTCCCTGGCCTAGTAACCTCAGTGGGAAAAGTATTTACCACAGAAAGACCTTGAGTGTGCCACATTTTAGTGGTTTATGGTAATTTCAGTGGTTTCAGTTGAGAGAAACAATTACTCAATGAGCACAATAGAGATCCTAAGGGATGTGTAAAAGATGTTTTCAAGGGTTCAGTGGAGATGTACATGCTCTGTGGGCTCCTACCAATCCATAATGAATTTCTGGGATTAGGTTAAGAAGTGATCAGGTGTTCTAGGTTGAAGCAACACAATCACCAGCTTTCTCTTGGAGGCTTGGATACTGACCTGGAGAGCAGAGTCAGCACCAGAGTCACTGTGGCTGGTGTGAGGAGGATTTCCTCAGCAGGGGAATCCTCACAGTGCCTCAAAAAATGCAATTATATTAAGCACACTTAGGATAGCCCCATGAGTAATTTTTTTTGAGGGCTTCTTTGAGTGAGACTGTGAGACAAGGAGCTGACTGGCAGCCATCCTGGCTGGGAGGTCATTGGCAGCTGCAGTGTACATGGCAGGTTGCTGCTTCATGAGTGGGAACAGAGAAATTCAAAGACTGAGCAGCAGTAAAGGTCAGAATCTCTTTCATATTTCCAAACAGATCAGCAACTCAGTCATTTTCATCTGGGCTGTTTGGCATGAGTTCTTGACTGTCGGGTTTTTTATTTGAATCTTCAGAAGGCATATTTTGAAGTGTTGGGCTTTTTGCAGTGCATTAATTGTATCTCTGATTTTTAAACTTTTTCGAAAATTCCTTTAAAAGCTGATAAGGAAAGGAGTTTAGCTGAAAACAATATATATATTTCAAACAATAATTCAATAATTAGAGACTGAGTGTATGAGCAGCAGAGGTGATCAGTCCAGGGCCATGTCTAGATCTACTGCAGACAGTTGAGCATGCAATGTGACCCATACTCTCAGAGCCCATGACCTGGGCTAAAAATAATACCATGATAAGACCTTTGCATGAAAGCTCAGTTCCATGAGGTCCATGGCTCCTCTAAGGTGCATAGGTATATATTCATCAATGTCCCCTTCAAAGTGGATTGAAATATTCACACGCTGGATGTTAAATATGGGAAAGTTGTGTGCCTCAGGCTAACTCATTGAAAAACAAATTGCAGAGGACAAAGCTGTGGAAAGCTTGAAATATTATTTGACATACAAACTGGAAATACACATGCTGAAAAGCAGAATGAGCTGCTACTCAAATCCAGTCTACCTTGATGAAGTTCTGAAGAAATGTCAGATAAATTATAAAACCCAGGCTTGACCCTGCTGGGAAAGTGGTATGGAAAAGTAAAGGAGTGAAGGCATTTCTGAGCCCCACTCAGAAGCCAACCAGGACATGCAGCTTTTTCTCACCCTGAACATCATCAGCAGGAAAATCTAGTGGTGTCTCAGCCCAAGCACCAGCCTGGGGGGGCAGTTCCTCATGCATAGCACCCCTGTGCCCTCACCAGGAGCAGCCCCTGCAGCCTGAGCTGGCGTGGCAGAGTAGAGCTGCTGAAACACAAACTGGAGAGGCCAACTGACACATCAGCAAGGTGACTGGAAATGGAGATTCCTACCAGATCAGTACTGATCAGTCACACACCAATACTTGGAGACTAGCAGAGATTACTACAGATTTCTGCTTAAATTAACCCACCATCAAGGAAGTCATGCAGATAGTCAGCAAAATAAATTTATTTGATTGTCAGGCTATTAAGAAAATATCTACCTGTGTTTCTGCACCTGAGAACTTATATTTTCGAAATCTGTTTTCTAGCTTTGTTTCTTCTGTTTTATCTTTCTGTTCTTTCACTCCCATCATTTGAGTCTACACTGAACCCCTTGCAAGCAAAACCTCTCTCATATCTTCTCTTACATCTGCTGTAGGAGGCTTTAAAAATACACTAAATGCCTAGTAGTCAGTGCCAGAATTCCTAGACATTTCTAATTATGTTCTGTCCAAATTAAATTGTTTGTAAATGCCATCTCTGATTAAAATATACCAATAACTTGAAATGGAGTAATTTTCTGGCTCCCCCAACTCTGTTAATGTTATTAAAAATTAATCAGTTTCTCTATATTCTTTAACTTATCCATGTTCCTGGAACATAATACTGGAAAATATTCTCTCAGCTGTCTATATTTTCTAAGACAATCCCTGAAATAATCATGTTAACATGTCATGTTGGTAAGCATACAGTAATCATCTGCAGAAAGACTTTTGAATCAACTAAATTTGCTAATACATTATATTATAATTTGCTAATATATTATTAATTTCCTTTTGCATTTCTCTTCTTTAAGGTTTACTGCAGACTTTCAGTGAGCTAGTGTTTCTGTCAATAATCTATATCTGGTCAATGAGACTATAAACTGAGCTATTTCAACACCACTCCTTTAGTAATCTGCCTAGCACTTCTGTTTTATGACTGCAATAGCCAGAGCATCATATTTGCTTAGGAGCCGTGACGTTCTTCTCCTGAGTTTATGATCTGGTGCTGGAAAATTGTGCTTGGTGGTATGATTAATCCCCAGTTTTCAGAGTGCAAGTTAAAGAGGTGCTAAGCAAGCCTTAAAAATACTGTGTGTGGCCACTGCAGCTGGAAAAAAGGGGAGCTGGCAGAGCTTGGAGAATAAATGGCTAAACAGCAAACTACTGAGCACGGTGTTTGTAGTACATGAAAGGAAAAGTCCTCTACACAAGACATCTGTATGAAGAAATACCTGCAAATGACAAAATGTCTAGATACAGTCTTCATAAAAATAAGTATGTAACTATGTATGTAGTTATGTATACATAAATATACATGCATATAAATATGTGTATGTATTTAAAATACATACAGAGATACGTAGACACATATATACCTACATGGAGGGAAAGTTTGGTATGCTGAGCAGGATATTGCAAATAATCAGAAGTTGAATGCATGCTTACCCTGTAAATGAAGCAATTACCCAGTTAAAACAGTGCAGGACTGATGGACTCCTCTTTCAAATGTTGAGCTCTAGGATAATGCAGGCTATAGCAGGTGGGGAGTCATGGAGTGTCTGTACAGCCTGGGCTTGTGCTGCTGCATGGAGGGGCCCTGGTGTGCCCCCCAGACTCGGGCAGGGTGTTGGGCTCACTGCCTCTGCTCCCACCCCAGTGCCCAGTTCAGCTGTCTGAAGGAGCCAGGATGCTAGAAGGAGCTTAGAAATGGACTCGAGCAGCTGATGGGATGTACCCTGCCATGCCAAAGAGGGCTGAGACAGCCCAGGACCCAGTCCCCAGGGAGAAGTGACCAAGGAGGAGCCAAATGTACCATGGACAGAGTGAGGCTGATCCTGGAAGAAATATCCAACAGTTTGAAACTTATAATAATGACTCTCCATGCTAATTTGTGAAACCTGTCGATACTCCTTCCTAATTACCTTTTTTTTCTTCTACCATGTTTCTTAAATGCATATGTGAGTTGTGGTTTGCTTGGAGTGTCAAATCCTGCTAGAGCAGGGCTCCAGAATATATGATGTTTTCCATTCCTCTCATTACACATACCAAGTTCAAATAAGTTCAATTCTTTGATATTCTTGGATTCTAAAGTACAATTTTCTGAAAGGCTGAAATCATGAAAGACAAAATTTCAAATCAAAAAATGTCTCTAGATATCTAGAATCGCAAGCAATAATGGTGTTTTTTTCTGCAAGACAGTTACAGTTCTGGCTATGTAACCTGAATGCATTGACTTAGGGAAACTCTTGCCAGCTATACCACCAAACAGCAATTAAGCAGGCAACATGCTCTTTGTAGCTTGAGAAAAAATAAGGTTTGCAGGAGACCACTATACTCACAGCTTGAAAAGTGTGGCAAAACCTCAGCCCAGTTTCCTTCACTGGAAAGGAAACACTATTCTGTGAAGGGGTGTAAGCTGCTGTACACTTTTGAAGAGAAGTCTATGATTGCACTTAGTGTCTTAATGCTATTTGGACACATATTAATGTCATTAATATTAATTAAAATGTTAATGTCAGGGAGCCTTGTGCTTTGTCAGGTCAATTACAAATTAAAGGAACTCATAATCAATACACATGAAACTGAATGAACTGATGACAGGTGGCTCTGGTTTAAATTGAGAAATCTTTTGAAAATATTGAAATTAAAAACACCAGAAAAAATCCAGTCTTGAGTAAAGAATTATTTTGTTTGTGATTTTATTTCTGAATGGAAGGGAAAAGCAGGAATACTATGCTTGAATGTTGAGGTCAATAAACTATTTCCTTTTTTTGTTTGTTTTTTAGGTATAAAGCTATAGTAAGGCCAATGGAGATCCAAGCATCCCATGCACTTATGAAGATTTGTGTGAGAGCTGCTATAATCTGGATTGTATCCATGTTGCTTGCCATCCCTGAAGCAGTATTTTCAGATCTGCACCCTTTCCATGACAAAGGGACTAATAAAACTTTTATCAGCTGTGCTCCTTACCCTCATTCAGATGGGCTACATCCCAAAATTCACTCAATGGCATCATTTCTCATATTTTATATTATTCCCCTATCTGTCATTTCAGTGTATTATTATTTTATTGCTAAGAATTTGATCCGGAGTGCTTACAACATCCCCGTGGAAGGAAATGTGCATGTGAGGAAACAGGTAGAGATCTGACTTTCTTCAAAAATCCACATTCTCTATGAATCTGGGAGAAGAGAAGGAATACAGGGAAATTTATACTGTGACAGACCGTGTCTGTCATACTGATTTTAATAGATTAGGTGGGGTAAAAGAATTGAAGTGGATGAAAGAAGCCGTAATACAGGGCTAAACAGTAAAGCATCTCCTCCTCTTTGTAAGATCAGAGACTTTGGCAGAGTGGTTACCATGGCAAGCATAGCAGGAGACCCTTGCCAAAGCCTGGGAAAGTATTGACTGGGATGCAGGGAAAGGGGCAGAGCAGATACAGTGTTTGCAGACTGAAGCAAAGGGGCGATATGGGAGAAAATCAAAACTTCCCTAAGTTGCTTTGTCAGAGAGAGGACCTTGGATAAAGCCTTGCCTGTTTCTAAACAGCCTATTTACCTTGCATATTTCTCTTATTTGCCTTACCTCTTCTTTTTAACTGAGGTGTGCTTCAGCCTCAGCTAAACTGACACAAGCCGCTCGTAGCTGAGCAATTGTCCACTCAATTGCACCCAGCTGACACCTCCACCTTAGGCTGACCCGACAGAATCATCTGACATAGCCTTCAGGTGCTATGCTGAAGCAGTAAGGCTGGAAAGACTTGGGTTATGCCCATCAGCTGATGTGCAATCCCTGAAATCCTTATCCTTTTTCCCTTCCGAATGTGCGTAAATCTTTTCCCCTGCAGGCCATTTCTCTGCTGATTCGATGGCTGTTTTGATTAGTGGCAATAAAGTGAGCAGTACAAGTCAGCCCTTTCCCCTTTGGTTTTGGGGAGAGAGCTCTAAAGAAAGCAAAAGGCCAGGCTGGTCTAGAACCCTCCATCCATCATTCCCGTCCTGCAGTGCATTCAAGTGCTATACATCTCCATCTGAGATAACTGGTATCGATTTCTTTATTGCATTGCTTCCTTTCTTTATAGTGCAGATGTGGCCTCAATAGCCCTATATCAAATTAAGAATACATTTTAAAAAAATATATGGTTTAGCCAAGGAGAGCCCTTTCTCAAAGGATTTAATTTTCAGCCTGCTCGCTGGAGATGTTATCATCTGGTGCATGTCAGTCCTTCCTGAGCTCAATGGCTGATTTTTAGCCAGTGCCATTGAAGGGGCATGAAATAAAGTCAAAATGGGCTTGCCATGTCTCTCCTGCCTGCTTCCTGCTTGCAGCTGTCCTGGGAATAGATCAGCCTGTGTAAGATGCTCAGTTTCTGATTTACCTGTGGAGCTTGGAAGCAGAGTGAGGATGGGGCAGTTTCCTGGGAGCCTGGCCAGGTGCCGTGGCCACACCGGGGCAGGAGCAAGGGCAGCAGGGCTGAGGCTAGGAGCAGTTGCAGGCCATTCACATCCTACTTAAGTACAAGAAATGGGATGCAGCTAATTCCCTAGGAGTGTCTGGGGAGCATTAGTGGGATTACCACAGAGGAGAACATTTGGGAGCCCTTAAAGGTCAGCAGCGTTACATTCTCCAATCCTGCAAACTCTGGCTGCACAACCTCTCCCAGGGAGCAGTGCGTTCTAGCAGATTTTTCTGGGCAACTCTGTCTTCTCGTTTTGGGCAACCTCCTTCATGGCTTTTGCATTCATTAGGAAGAGAGATGTGTTTTTCAGTGGCTTTGTTATCTTAATGTGCAGCACTTGTGGACAAAAGACAAGGTATGGTTTACCTCAGCTCCCCTCAGTTGAGCAATACCTTTGGGTTGACTCCAAGCCTGTAGAAGTAAGTAAAACAAAAGTGTGGCTGGTCTGCATGAAGGTTATACTGTGTGCTAGATGGCTTTGTGAAAGCACCTTTCCCTGACAGAGCTCAGATTATGCCGAGAGGTGGTCATCCATCCATCTATTCACCACCTCTCTCCTGGTGGGTCCAGTGCTTTCAGCTGAAGGGCCCACCTCGCTGCCGCCTTGGTGTTCCTCCAAGTACAGAATATCCTCTCCCTGTTTCTCCATCTCCTTCAGACTCTGAGTGCTGAACTTGGTCTTAAAGGGCTGTGAGCTGTTGACAGCACTTTTGTGTACATACACCACATGGCCCCGTGGCAGAATGTCCTACCTATGAGCTCTGTGAAATATCCCAGACTCCTACATGATAATTAATTATAATAATATTAATAATAATAAGGTAATTTATTAAAATTACATATGATTGTATATATTATATGTGGATAACTAATGCAGATCCACCCTTTTGTTGCCAGAGCTGGGATTTTGCAAAGTGACAAGCCATTGGAATTTTATCTTTAAACAGGAAAGGAAAGACTACTTCTTATGTAATACATTTTCAGAATTATTTGTTTATAAGGCAAGGGAGTTGAGGAGAGACAAGGAGAGTTGTTGACTGTTCACCTGCAGTCCAGATTTCCCTGCTCTGGATATGCCACCTGCGATATGTTAGCTGGAAAGCTGCAGCACTGGCAAAAATAGCCAGCCCCCGGTGTGAGCTAGGAACAGCAGCTCATCTGTGTTTCTCTTTCTTCGTCCAGATTGAGTCCCGTAAGCGCCTGGCCAGGACCGTGCTGGTCTTTGTGTGCCTCTTCGCCTTCTGCTGGCTGCCCACTCACGTCATCTACTTATACCGGTCCTACCACTACTCCGAGGTGGACACCTCAGTGCTGCATTTCATTGCCAGCATCTGTGCTCGGATCCTGGCATTCACTAACTCTTGTGTCAACCCCTTTGCTCTCTACTTGCTCAGCAAGAGCTTTCGGAAGCAGTTCAACAACCAGCTGCTGTGCTGCAGAGCCCGCCTCCTCATCCGCTCCCACAGCATGGCCAGGAGCACCACGCGAATGACCTCCCTCAAGAGCACCAACCACTCCCTGGCCACCTTCAGCCTGATCAATGGCAACCACATCTGCCACGAAGGCTGTGTCTAAAGGGCACAGTCAGGGACATCAGTTGCTGAGCATGGCTGCTGGACTTTGCTCCGTGGGGATGGTGAGCAGCGCACACACGCATGCACACGCACATGCAAGGAGGTGTGGTGTTCTCAGAGAGCTCAGAGGAGCTTGAAGCACCCAACATTTCATCTTGGGCTGAGGTTGAAGCACCCAGCATTTCACCCTGGTCTGAGGCATCGCCAGAGTATCAGATCATTGAGCACCAGCCCACAGGATCTCCCTGGGAAGTGCTGCTGTGCTTTCAGTGAGAGCAAAATGAGCACCTTAAGATCAAATCTTTCTTGGCCCTGCAGAATCTTCATCACCTCCTACTCAATCCCAAACTTATGCAGACTTACAGCAGTGATAAAGACCATATCAGGTGCACATAATTTGTCAGAACAGTTCCACTCATCACTTCATGGTGTAATGTATTTTGACATAGAAATAAATCCATTTAAATAAGGTAAATACTTTTACAAAGGAGTTCAACGTAGGTGATTTATGGACTTTTCAAGTATTTATTAATGTCCTGAGTACAGTATTAATTCATGGTCTAAAAGATATCAGGAGTTTACTGGGGCATGTCTGTGGCCCCATCTGAAATGAGCAGTATCTTGCACCATGTCAATGTGAAAGCAGTAACGTGAATAAATGTAAGTTGGAATATGTTTACAGCTTTCAATTGTGTGAGCTTTTGCCATGTTGTGGAAGAGACAGCAGGGCAATTTCCAAGCATTAATGTTTTGTTCTTCCTGTCTTCAAAGGTGTGAGACAGTGAAAGTTCCATCACCTAAGTGGTACCACAAAATTTTAGTCAGGTTTAGCTAAGGGCAGGCAATAGCAGAAACTGTACAGCTATTTTTCATGTAGTAGTGCTTTGTAAAACACTCGTTTTTCAGCAAAAGCTTTCAGCAACGCAAGGTGTGATCTCCAACCTACATTTTTTCCTACTGTCTTCACAGAAATCTGTGGAGACAGAGTGCCAAAACTGGCTGACAGTTTGGAGAAACAGGTCTACTGTAATGTTTGCCCCAGAACAATTCCTGTGTGAGGTACCATCTATTCTGGAACAGGAGCACAGTGTCCTGCAGATAACAAACTCCTGAAGCGCCTGGGCTATAGGACATGCAATGAAGGTGCACACCTGATAAATAAAACTGCTGCCAAATGAGGCCATAAACCAATCACTGTATCAGAATATTGGGTTTTTAATGGCCCTTATCCTCTTTGATGATGATCCTTTTCATTACCACACCAAAAGATAAATGAAAGCTGGTAAAACTTTGTCCTGAGTTTGCTCTGTGTTTGTAGAAAAAGTCATGTGTGCAGTGTAAAAGCACTCAGCCCTGCATCTGCAGCTGCTTTGGGATGCTAGTGGGATCTGCTCTCTCCAAGGACTCAAACAGGCTCTGATGCTAAAGGCAGAGCTCTGAAAACTTCCCTCCATTTTCCCTTTTGTCCTCTGGATGAGATTGGACATGCAGGTATGTGAGCTCAGGATGGGGCCGCACCGCTGTGCTGCTGTGGGTAACACTGCCCCATTCCCCCCACCTGTGTCACCTGCTCCTGCAGTCATAAGTGCCCCCACATCCCAATCAGACTGAAAACCAATGGGATATGGTTATTTTACAGATGAGTCAATTCCCTTGCTTGGCTGACTGTGTCACTGTGATGTTAATTTCAATTTACTGAGCTATTTGAGGTCCTCATTTATCAAAATTTTCAGTGCTTTCCCTAATCTTTACTATGAAGCCACATAGAGTACCAGAAGCTCAGTCTGCAACCATTTCAGAGAGTTTGGTTGAGTTCCAAGCTGTTTATGACATTGCAAAATGAGAAAAATTTATCTGGCCTAAGGTATTTTCTTTAGCCTTGTAAGAATTTAATTAACTGCAAGCAGGAATTACATACTTCAACAGCAAACACACCAGGTGTGCTACACAATGTGTCCTCCTGTTTGATAACAAACAAGAGATTACTGTTGTTCTACAAGAGACTTCAAAAGTTTCTAAGGGAAGGGTCTAGAATCATAAATCATGAATCATAAAAATGAGAAAATCATAAATATGGGTAAAAGAGCACTGTTATAACTCCCTTAGGGCTATGCTGAATCAAGTACCCTGCCTCCCTGAGAAAGGCATTTTGAACACAGGAGAGCTGTGAAGATTTAGGACTGTAGATTTAAATAATTGCTATTGATTATATATGTTCCTTCAAAACAGAGCTAGTGCCTCCTCTAAGCATAGGAAACTGTTGTGACTCTGGTCTGAAAAGTGCTTTCCAGAAATGCAGCTGCAGGCTGCCCATGTGTCACAGCCTCACTCCTACCTAAGCTCGGTATTATTTAGTCAAGGGCTTGGCACTGCTGGGTGAACTTGATGACCTTAGAGGTCTTTCCAACCTTAATGATTCTGTGATTCCATGATTCCTTTTAACTTTGCTTTTGCATCTGATAGGCATAAATTTAGGGGGAGTTCCATGCAAAATGCAATCTTTTCATCAGAATCTAAGATACATAAAAGTTATTTTAATATCTAGAAAATTAAATTAAGTCTTTTCAAATGAGATGTCAATTTTCATTAACAGTCTTCATTTTATTCAGATCTCTGGCTCCCTGTTCAATGTCTCTAAGACAATTTGGTGGGTATGTGAAAAAAAAATACATTGAAAAAAGTTCCCTGTAAAAAGTGTTTTGAAACGTATTTCACAAACTTGCACTAATTTTTTAATACCATTGAAAGAACAAACCTGAGGTTAGAATTTTTTTTATTTCATCCTCATATTAAAATAATGAAAAATATCAATGCAGCAGTTGAGGTCAGGGAAGGAAGGAAGATTCAGGAAAGTTTTCTGAAATATCTCAGCCTGTAACTGAAATATTTGTAGCTGCAATTTTTTATGTGTGTTTCTCACTCCTTGTCCCATTACCTTGGTTTCAAAAACACCATGTACTTTACACTGTTGCAGCAGCCTGATCCCTTATCTAGGGCTCTCCCAGTGTTTGCTGGCACAGCTGCAGTGCTGACTCTTTGAACCTGAAGCGTTGTCTGCAAAGTTTCGTTTGTTTGGTAAATTTTCAAAGTGCCAAAGATAAAACCTGTGCCCAAGCATAACCCAAGAAAACCTGTGCCCAAGATAAAATCCTGGCAGGCAACTCCAGCGCTGTGCACTCAGGTACCGCCCAGACCGGGGAGGTTTTGCATTCCCTGGCTGTGACCCTGGGGTGGCTCTCCACCCTTCTTTCAGCTCTCTCCATCAGCACTGGAAGCATTGCAGTAGTGGCTCAGACCATGTTGTTTAAGGAATGCTGTTTCAATGTCCCTGATGTGCCTGGATACTGGGAGACAGGAATTTTCTGCGCTGGGTCCACGTCTAAAAGAGGAAAGGTGGAATCCCCTTTGAACCAGGCAGACCTTTGGGTTCAGTCTGCCCTGTCCTGTGGGACACGTGGCAGTTGTGTCATTTCAGCTATCTGCAGGGTGGGGGTGTGGGAAAAATGGTCCCTGGGTCAGGATGTGTGTGTTACAGAGCGGGGCAGCGTGGCTGTTCCCCACAGTGCAGCTGTGCTTTCCTCCTGGGTCTCAAGTGCTGCCAGGCAGGGAGTCACTGAAGGCTGCCCGTCCCCAAATCGGTGTGAAATGCAACACTGATGTTAAACAGGGATAGATCCAGTATCTGAAGGGGGACTGCCTGGGGGCTGGAGAGGCACCCTTCATCAGGAGCTGTAGTGATAGGACAGGGAGCAATGGCTTCAGGCTGAAAGAGGGGAAATTTAGGTTTAGACATACAGAAGAAATTATTTACTGTGAGAGTGGTGAGGCACTGGAAGATGTTGTCCAGAGAAGTTGTGAATACCCCATTCCTGGAAGTGTTCAAGGCCAGGCTGGATGGGGCTCTGAGCAACCTGGTCTAGTGTCCAGGCCCATGAGAGGGGGTTGGTACTAGATGATCTTTATGGTTCCTTCCAAACAAAACCATTTTTTGATTCTATATTGACTTATGTTCATGCTTATATTAAGTTATGTCTATGCTTGCTCAGGAGAAATTAAATAGGATAAAACATTGTTCTTCATTAGGAATTTAATTTTTTCTGAGATTCCTGAATTCCCTTCCTGAACCTGGTGGGAGATGAAGATGCTAAGTAAATCACAGCTTTCAGCTGTTCTTGATTTAGTTTAGGATTATTCCTTGCAATTTGGCTCTAAAACTATTTATTCTAGGTTTGAAAAATCACCACAAAGGACCAAAAGGTATAGAAACTTGCTAATGCTGACACCAGGTAAACAATTCATATTCCTCATCTCTGTCTATGAGAGGCGTTTTTCTTGCAGTATTTCCAAATATTGCCTTTTAGAATATGTTTAAATATGAAAAATCAAAGGTGTGTGATTCTGCTGCATGGCAACAATAGATGCAAGCAAGAAAAAATATCAGATGGTAGAAAGGAAGAGTTTTAAACACAAATATTTATTTATGAAAATATTTGTTGAACTCAAAGAGTTACTTTTTAAAATCTACCAAATAATACATAAGGTAATGAGTTATTCTTTGTTTTAAATAACAAACAAAAATTCAAAGCATCTCTATTCACCTAACAAGAAGAGACAAAACCTGTTACTGATATGTGTAGTCCTGATTCTCTCAATTAGCTTGATTTATGTGGAATGAATGTTATAGTTAAAACCCAGAAAGATTATACTTTTATGCATGGTTTGGCAGAAATAATATACCTTCTTCCTCATTTTTCTGACAAAATACATTTTTTTACAGCAGAAAACCATCTGTTTGTATTCAGTTGGGGAAAAAAATCCCTGTCTTTCAGCCTTCTTTAAAGGCAAGAAGCTCAGTGCTGCTTATCTGAGCAGTGAGCAATCCCCTGAATGTTAACTGCTCATTGTTAGTGCTGGGCCATGATAACAGGGTAGCTTATCCTCTCCATCCTAGGAAACCACAGCAGGTGATGGGCCTCTATCATTCACCATAAATCATTAGAGATTACTCATATTGCTCTTTCCAAGAGGAAGATGGCAGCAGTTCAAGGATGCAAGGAGATATTTAGATGGCATTGTTCAAACTAGAGAGTTTTCTGCACCTTACTGGAATATTTGTGCTACCCTCACTTCGTTTGCTTTTATTTAATTTATTTTTATGACACTGTCTTTATTTGCTGTACTGTCTTTTACCCTGAAAATCATGGATGGAAGATAGTTGATTTTAGCTGATTTGGGTCTTCTGTAAATTGATATTTATTTAGGAACAGAAAGGTTGTTGCTAGGCTTAACATGTATTTTAGCTTGGGTAGCTACAGACACCCCTCCCAGGCGAGTTCAGCCAGCCTGCAGGGGGCTCAGCAGATGAGCTGGACCAGCTGTTCTGCAGCCCTCCCTGGCACAGGGTGCTTCTTGCAGGGGCTGCACATCTCACACTCACCTCTGCAGCCAGACCCTCCCCAGAGCCAGCAGCCCTGGGCCAGCCTGGTGCTCACACACTCCTTCTGGTCAGACCACCTTGCCCTGCCCCCCCTCTCCTCTCAGAAGGGCTGGCAGGGTTCCCTGCCATCCTGCCTGCAGCCACAGCTGTAAGCAGCTGGACAGCCTCCTGCTGCACCCCTGGAAGAACAGGCACTACACATCTCCAAACTGTGCTTCAGGCACCCCAGGTGCTGTTCACTTGGGCCCAGGCTGCAGATCTCCTGTAACTTATTTCTCCATTGTAGTAACTTCCCTAGGAAGCCTGAAGTTTAATTGTACAGGCCACCTTGAAAGGTTCAGCACCTTGAAATTGGTGGAGTTTCATGAGGATTCACACTTAACCCGTGAGTCCTCACACAGGGCAGCTGTGCAGGTCATGCCACAAAAGGGTTGAAAGAGCTCCCTTTGGAAAGACTCCCCCCTTGGACAGTCCCTCACTGCTGGCCAGCTGGATTAATGTTATGTGTCTGCCTTGCACTTCATAATAATTGAGCACAGCAATTGCAAAATCTTTAAAGAATAGAGACTGAATAACATTCTGCTTAATGCTAAGATTATCAATGAAGACTATGTCTCTTTTTATATTAAAATCACATCTAAAACTCCTTTTATAAGTGCCTAATTGCTTGTTTATGGAAATAGCTACTTCAAATGATTTCTGTGATTAGCTTAACTCTTTCATTGTAAGTGGATATGAATTAAAGAGAATAAATCCTAGACTTTTTTTTTAAATAAAGGATTGAATCTATCTTAATGTAAATTAATTACACTTAATGGCAAAATGCCTGCCTTATGCTGAACATCTCTTTTTAAGTGCTGCTCTGGGTTTTCAAGGCAAGTCAGGTCCACCCTGTATGTTGCTTTGAAGTTAGTGGATCTGGGCTTTGTGTCAGCGCTTCCAGCTGTTGAGTCAGGCATCGTATTATCCACCCCAACATCTCTCTGCAGCTGGGTTTTAGTGGGAGTGGATTTGACACCAGGCTCTGCACTGAGGCAGAGAAGGAAGACTATAACACCTGGCCATTGAGCAAGTCTTCTTGTCCAAAGAGTTTCAAAGGGTTAAAGGAATTTAAAAAAAAAAAAAAAAAAAAAAAAAAAAAAAGTGATGTTTTTATCTGTGTTTTATGGTTGGCCTAAACCCAAGTCAAAGCAGGTAGAAATGGGTGGCCCACTGGCCCTGGAGGTCAGCAACAAAGTTGAGCCCCTCTCTGAGGGGCCCTCTCTGTCCAGCCCTGTCTCCCTGCTGGCCAGCAGAAGGATGCACCTGATGCCCCATTATTCTGTTCTTACCAGGTACTGCCCTGTGGCCACCATCTCATGTCACCTTAGGCAGGCTCTTAGGAGGGTTTAACAAGGAGAAAGGGGACTCTTACTCCCCGTAAGTCACCTTAATGAGGCACATAGGAGACCTCTTCAGATGGCAGTTCAGGTCTTTGCTCATTTGTCCCTCTGGGGTTGTCAAAATCCCCCCTGGCATGATAAGGGGAATTGGCTGTGAAAACACTCCCAGTGGCCACAGGGACCCTGTGGGATGACTTTAGACAACTTGCTCAAGCTCTGTTAGACCAGATGTCTAACTTATGGCCTGTCTCCCCTGTGCCACGTGGTTACTCAAGTCCAGACTGAATAGGGAGGAAAATTCAGAATGAAAATGTCTTATTGCCATAGATACATTCAGAAGAAGGTAATAGCAAATCCAGAAAGTTCTGAAGCCAATCTCATGCCTACAGTACTTATACTTCTGCTATCTATGCCAGAGGCTGAAGGTACAGAGCAAGAGCAATGGTCCTTGGTCTGATCCACACTCATATGTGCCATGAAAGGGACAATCTGTAGGAAAAACATCATTCATTGATGACCAAAAGGAAACTTGGGAAAATTGGGTGTCTTTCTCCCTGTAAGTGTAGTGTTGCACTTCAGGGAAGAGGCAAGCTGCATAATATCATCTGAGGGACACAGTCTAGCTTGAAAAACACTCTAATTTTATGCCTTCACTCAGCAGTTAGCATTCTCCAGGCAGAACTCACCTCTTTCCAAGAAGTGGAGCCCTGGAATGGCGAGCACTAAACTCCAGGAAGGCATTTCAAGTTCAGTTGTTTGTTCCTGGAGGAAAAATCATTGAGCACTTCTAATTGTTCTGAATGTGCATTCAGGACCAGTTGCTGGCAATCTAGAACAAGCCAGGAATCGATTCGGGAAGGGTGGCAATTCATTACCATGACATGCACTTAAAAATATCTCAAAGAGACCACACAGTATTTGCTTTTTATGAAAATTACAGCAGCAAGATGAGAAGCTACAGCTTTATTAGCAGTGCACTCTGCGGACAGCTGAAGACACAGCCCACTTCATTTCAGTTTCCAAGTGCATTTGTGCAAATGCTTAGTTACAAACTACAAGATTGTACATATTTCATAAAATGTGTGTAAATTTGATATCTCCTATGAATATTATTTACTGCTTTGTAAAGTAATGTATGTTTGCATTCAGCCATCTGTATAGAATGTAAATATCTTGAATTGCTGTGCACAGAGGCATGCAGTTTATCTGAAACATGCTTTGCTTTCCTTTTCCAGAGGCTGTATAATCTGCTATGAAAAACAGTGAAAAATAATTTCCCTATTAAATTTGCATTAATATCAATGTCTCAGCTTTCTTGAAATAGCATTTAGAAGGAAATTTAGAAGAAAAAAGGTCAGAAAGTGAAAACGTGTTGCAATTTGGATTTTTTTTCTGACTTTGATGTATTTTCTAATTTTATACGCTATGCTTTTAAAATTGCTCATGAATGGCCTCTACATAAATATGGATTCAATTAAAGACTGTCAAATGTGAATATTGAATTGCACAAAACTTACAGCTAATAAAGCATGACAGACAAAATAGATGACATCTGTTGCTTTTTAGTTAGAAGAAAACCCACAAGTTTCATAAGCATTTTTATCCACTTGCTTTTGTGTCAATTTTCAAGCATTAGAAAGGGTCACCTTCCAGTGACCAAACAGACAACACCAGAGGCTGTTCCACCAAAAATCCCACTGAGAATCCTCATTCCATGTCCAATTTGCTCCCATGGGCAGCGCTGGACTTGCAAGAGGTGTGGGAGCCCAAAGGGCTTGGCAGAGGTTTTTGAAACGTGTGGTGGTCCCATTTCTGCCACCACTGACCGGCAGCAGCGGCGGAGACGTGGATGCAGCACCAGGGGGCTGTGCAGGGAGCAGGGGAGAGAGGAGGCCACAGAAGGAGCAATGAAAAGCTGCACTCAGCATTGCCTGTAAAAACAAAGGGCTCAGAGCAATTGTATTACAATAATTGGATACATCTAACAGTTATTGGCTGTGCAACTCAGCTGCATAAGGTTGATTAATTAATGGAAAAATACAGAGGCATGTTGTGAAAGCTCTCCTGCGATACGTTGGCATTGGTGGGCTTTGTGTCTGCCTCACTGGAAAGAAACTGAGAGTGACCTTTGCTCCAACATCCATACCACTTTGAGCATCTGTTACACAACAGTTTTGGCCCTCTAAGAATCAATTGCAGCTCACAGCTTGAAGGAGATGTTGCTTTTGTGGAGAGTTATTGCACTTGAGGCCATCAATCCTATCCACCAAGTCTGTGGATCTTTTCCATCCTCATTACAAACATTGTGAGCTGGATGCAGATATTAGGAAGGCAGGAGTGCTGCAGGAGGCAGAATGTCACTCTAACTTCAATTTCTTCTGCTTGGCATTGTTTGATTCGTATTCATAATGCAGCTCACACTTTGTTCTATGTTTGACTTACTATTAATAATATTATTTAAAGTTTAAACAGTATAGACAATTGACAAAAGACTGTTTATTGGAAAGATTCTCTTTACATGTTTATGCCATCCCTCATTTAAAACTTCAATTTCTTTTTCTATCCTGTTGGCTACAGTTCTGTTATATATTATTATACAAAACTGCTTCTTATATTGCATTATCTTGCAAGTCATCTGTGTATTATAATATTAAATACTATGACATAATCTGAATACTGCATTTGAGTAGGTATTTTTCACAGATTACACGTATCAAAACAGACTTTTCACCATGTATTTAGCATGAAAAGGTGTGGAATACAGTAATATCCCATTAGTTTAATTTTTCTTTAATGCAACATTTTGCACAAATTGGGAGGTCCCTGATACTCACTGGAAAATCTATAGAGAAAAGTGCTGCAAGACATCTCATAGCACTGCATGCAATGAAGTGCCCAGAGACTGCAAATTCTACAAGTCTGCAGTCTGGTTTCTTTCTGCTCAGGCAGACAAGGCTAGTACGAGTTGTGCTGGCACATCAGCAATCTCATGACTTGAACACACGAAGGACTAAAGAAATTCTCTGGGCAGCCTGTTCCAGCGTCTCACAGTAATGAAGGATTTCTTCCTGACATCTTATTTAAACCTGTGCTTTTTCAGTGTGAAGCCATTCCCCCTTGTCCTAGAACTACAGGCCATTGTAAAAAGTCCAGCTCTCTTTTCAGCTGCTTTGGGTGCTGGAAGGCTGATGGCAGGTCACCCCAGAGCCTTCTCCTGTCCAGGCTGAACAGCTCCAACTCTCTCAGGCTGTCCTCATAGGAGAGGTGCTCCAGCCCTTTGTCCTTCTCATGCTGGGTCCACAGAGCTGGATGCAGGACTCCAGGTGAGGTCCATGAGAGTGGAGTTGAGGGAATGAATCCCTTCCCTGGACACCACTTCTGATGCAGCTGAGGACACAGTTGGCTTTCCAGGGTGTGAGCACACATTGCTGGGTCACGTCCAGCTCCTTGTCTACCAACACCCACAACTCTTAGAACAGCTTTGTCATATAATACAAAGAAAGGTAGAAAGAATCACCTTATGCTGCCTGACATTACTTTCAGATAGTAGAAATGTTCTATAGCAGAACTGTGCTTCTCTGTTTCTGCTGCATCTTGTCCAATGTTGACATTAATTACCAGTTTACATTGTATTTCTATTTGCATGGGAGATCTTGGGAACTCTCTACTGGAAAAATACATTTCTTTGCTGTTTCATACCATCAGGCTTAGGGATTTATTAAGATACTCATTAAGAAAATATGTCAAGTCTCTTACTATTAGGTTTTATTAAGTATTTTGGGTTTATTAACTTTACTAGGTTTTATTAAGTTTTCTGCCACTGGCTTAAAGGACACCCTTACCAAGAAGTGAAGTTAATGAAGCTTCTATTTCCATATTATACTTATATTAGGAATATTACCTGCACCCTCATTCAGAGCTGGTCAAATGTAAATAAGGATATCTTTACTGGGAGTTAGTCTAGGCTCAGGCCACTTAATTCAGTTTAATCAATATGATTGAGAACTGATTCTTAAGCTTTCTTGTGTAACCTCAACTTCTTGCTAGTCCTCCTGGAACAGAGATTATTGGCCTTTGATTAAGGTAGGTTATTATTTTCTTTATTATAATTTTTAATTTATTTGTAGTAACCGTACTTGAATTTGTTAAGCTTCAGGAGACACTCCAGTAAACTTGTGAGCACAGTTTCCACGTAAGAAGGGAACAGATCTGATAAGTCACTATATATTCACACAAACACAACAGATCTTAGGCTCTAAAATTCAAATTAAGGCAGAGGATCTACAAACACATTCTTTTGCACTGAAAAATTAAATAAAGCATATGGTACTGGGGGAAACAAATTTTTGATGGGAGAAAAATGTGCTTTCCCTGCTGCCTCGCTAGCCCAGGATAATTTTCTGCATTGACACTCTCCAAAGTCTGCCCAGTAGATCCTTTCCAGGAACAAGAGGTGCAGGGAGGACCAAATGAAACATCACTACAGCTGAGTTATGGTGTTTCATCCATTGAGAAACTTGAACTGAAACATTTCTGATGCTGGAGATGTTAGAGAAAGTGTTACCTGCAGCACTGGCTTCTTCTCAGGCTTTTCTAGATGCCATGTGAAATTAAGGCTTCAAAGAAAACAGCAAAGATGGATGGGATGAGTCTTCTCAAGCAGTGCAAGATGGTTTTTTTTATAAAATTAGGCCAAGTTACTGTGCCTGGTGAAAAGAGTGGAGAGACAACTGGAAAAAAAAAAAAGTGACAGAGATATCTAAGAGAAAGACTGAAGTTTGAAAAAGTGACTGGCCACACAGGCTAGCATTACTTTCAGTGAAGAAAACAGGGTTATCCTACTCTTTTTGAAGATCAAAGCATCAAGACACTTCTCCAAACACTGCACTCTGCTATTAGCTCTAGCATGGGCACAGCTGAGAGCTAGAGTCTCACCTAGATTAGGCTGAACCCTGTTCATTGAAAAGAGGTAATCACATGGATTTCACTCCTGCTAAACATTTAAACCCTTTTTAAAGAGTATAATTGTTATGCTGACTTTTTCTAAGTGCATGGGATCAGTTTTCCATCAGAACATAGGTGATGGCAGCATATGGAAGATGTCAAGGTGGGTATAATCATAATTTCCACAAAAAGCAAAGGCACATGGGTACAGACAAAATAATGACTCTTTGCTTTTAGATTTTGCTTCTTACTGCAGTGAATTTTATAATTAAACTAAATGCAGTATAGACAAAGTGCAAACACCAGGAAAAAACTGATCTGTGCTTTCATAGGCAGCATTGCCATACGAGCTACATCTCCACAGGTACCAGGGAAAGAAAAAGATAACATTATTTTTTATGCTTCTAAATGATGAGTTGTAGGAAATCTTGACAGCTCCTTTTTAAAGTAGTCTTTTTGGTCAAGCATTTGTCAGTGTTGTCAGTCAGTTTACACTATAATCCCAATGACAAGTTCATCTTCTCCCTGTGTGCTGCAATGATTATGAGCTGGACACACAACAGAACACAGAGCCCTCCCACCTCGCATTGAGGCTGGATGGTCCATTGGCTTCAAAGAGGCTGTGAGAATCTGTTAGACTCTTCTTATGGAAAGATACAGGGAGTTAGGTGTTGGTTTGGGTTGACTGTAGCCTTCTGCACTTTCCAAAGTGGAGAAACAGGCCTGTCTTGAACACTGGAGAGGCATGTGAGTGTGTGCCTTGTCCTGCCTGTGTATGACTGGTCCTTGCCTACTCATGTTTGTTCTTGTGTTTGTCTGGCATGGATGTGTGCGTTTAGAGATGCTTTAAAAAAAAACGACTCTCAAAATGCAATTTTTAATTGTCATTTTAGCTACATATGGGATGAGTCATTCCTGTGATGAGTGTTTGTTAATGGTAAATTCTCATCTTATAGGAATATTCTTAGCCACAGATATTTGTTTCAAACCATCCTTAGTCATCCTGAGGCAGCTCCCATTTGAAGTGACAGATTCCCACTGAAGTTCTTTCTAATCTTTGGAAAAGATGGCACCAAGGCTGAAGAGTCAGAGCATAGGTTCACACTTCTTTTCAACATTATTTTGGTGAACACATGTCCCTGATAGCGTTTAAAGGGCAGGGGAGCAGCATTCAGGCTTGATGGGGTGCAAGTCTACCAGCTGCACAGGTTTGTTGGAACTCTGAATGTCTAGCCTTTTCTAGTGTCTAATTCCAGTACTGTATTCCGCACAAGGCTGGGATTTTTGGAACATTTCCATGTAAGTATGGCAATTATTTTGGCTCCCAGTGCATCCAGTCTGCCTACAGCTGATGGTGGCATACCTGCCTTTAGGCAGCCTGAGGTAAGTGCAGATCCTAGCTGGTACCAGCACATTCCAGAAATTTCCTGAGGAAACCCCAAGACTGGATTCTGTCAGTACCTAGAGGAATGCCTTTCCATGGGAAGCTGCAAATGCAGCAGCAGTCAGGTATGGACATCACGACACCAGCCCTGGTACAAGCTCTTTGCCCAAGTGACCTGGCTCTGCTGCATCAGAGCACTGCAAACTTACACTCCAGGCTGCCTTTCAGTAACCTGCTGGCATGGCGGTTTTCGTAAGCCAAACAGGAAACATTAGCTGGGCTGAGAGATTCAAGGGCATCTTTCAGTGGAGACATGCTTGTATTTGAGATTTATACTGCCCTGCATAAAACCATGCCTATGCCATGGAAATTTCAATTCCCATGATAATCCAATCTTCTTCAAACCTAGTCAAGAGATGCCTTATTATAGCTCTTGAAGTAGATCACAAAGCCTGAAATTCCCATTAGATTAATTAATATTTTGAAGGCACGCTCCTAAGACACTTTGTGAGAGCCCAGGATGAGAAATAAGTTTCATCATGACACCCACTCTGGTACCACCTTCCAAAATGCCCAAACCTTTCAGGGTAGCTCATGACTCATGTGCCGTGAATGAAATGTTTATTAGATGCTCTGCATCTGTCCCCCCTGAATGTTTTGCAGAATGTTTTCTTGAATCTCTCTAGACACATATTCTATTACTAATTTTAAATTGTCTTTCAGAACTTATTAATCTTCTCTATTCTTCAGTAGTTCTGCGAGTTTCTCTGCATTCCTGAAAGATTATTTTAGTAGATATAGATAACAGAATTTCTTTTTAAATATAAGGTTTAATCTGTACTTTAATATAATTCTTATTATAAGCAGGGAATTAGGATAGCATCCAGGCAATTTGCAGAAAATCAGAATATGAGAAACAGCAGCGAGCAAGAAGCCTTCAATAATGTATAACTGAAGGATAAATATTTTGGGAATTTATTACTTATCTTGATTATTTGCCATATTGGTATCTCTGGGGCTGCTGGAAAGAAGTGAGAGAAAAATCTGTTTTGCTGTAGTTTTGTCTGCCAGAATGTGCTGGTTTTGGCTGGGATAGAGTTAATTTACTTCATAGTAGCTGGCATGGGCTATGTTTTGGATTTGTGCTGAAAACAGTGCTGATAACACACAGATGTTTAGAATCATGGAAGGAAGGAAGGAAGGAAGGAAGGAAGGAAGGAAGGAAGGAAGGAAGGAAGGAAGGAAGGAAGGAAGGATTACCAATCACAGCTCCAGCTTTGATCCAGCTGATGGGGTGTCCACTGTCCTAGGATGTGTGCACCCAGGCTTAACATGGATACCTGTTTATAGGTAAGTTTTCCCCACCCTGGAGCTAAGTATCTTGCTTTCTATGCAAATTAATTATCACACACAGTTTGTTCTTCTAGACCTTGCTGGAAATGGGTCAGAGGGCTTCAGGGATCTTTGGTGGTCTTTCTTGGAGATGGCAGAACACCTGCCTGCCCATGGGAATTGGCTGCATGGGGCTGAGCTGCCAGCTGGGGGTAAACCAGGACACAAATCTTGCTGTCATTCAGAGTGACCTGCAACAGATAAAAGGGTAGACCCAACTTCCCACTCTTGTCATATGCTGCCAAGCCACAAATATATATGACTTTTTTCCCCTAGTGGATGTTTCTGTTTGTGAAATTAGAGGGGTTGAAGCAGAGATCCATTTCTACTGGATGTGCCAGCTGAAGTAGAACAGATGATTTAAAAGATTCTCCAGTGTTCTCTTTAGTTCAGAGCTGCCATTCCCACCCTGCTCCCCCCACCAACCCTCCCCCAAAAGCTAGAAGAAGGAATAAAAATTATTCTTTGCTTTTTATATTTTTGGACTACATCCCTTTGGGCAGCCCATCAAACAAACAACTTTACCCCTCTCTCTCTCTAGGAAA
Organism: Promerops cafer; assembly: GCA_013398275.1. Lineage (NCBI taxonomy): Eukaryota > Metazoa > Chordata > Aves > Passeriformes > Nectariniidae > Promerops > Promerops cafer. Next base: position 2,118,049 of record VZSE01002186.1, on the reverse strand, counting down.
AGTTTCTCAGCTAAAAGCTATCCAGTTTGCAAGGTATGACACCAACTTCTGGAGCTTGCACACCCCCTTCATGCTCCTCTCCATCTCTCTCCGGGGTCAGCTGCCCTCATGGTCCCCTTCAAAGAGAATTGGTTGTGACAGTTGTACCCGAAGGCTTTTGCAGCTAATAAAAAAATAACCCTGGCTTTTGGTGACCTGTAGTTCATGCCCTGATTCCATGAAAGGTCTAGTAATAAGTTTTTCTACCTCACACGATGTTGACCAGTGACTGATGTTTGAGAGCTAAGTCAGCCTTTCACAAAAATTTCATTACTCTGTTTCACCAGGTCAAAAGGCTTAGGAAACGAGACACTTAAAGAGCTGTGACAGAGGGAGCGGTGAATGAGCAGGAAATGAAAAGGGCTTGTAGCCTGCAGCAGTTCCCACTGCACTGACTCAGGAGGAGCTGTCTGAGAAGGGACTCTCATTGTTCTGGAGTCTCCATTACCAGGGAGAGGAATGAATTCTTCGCTGCAGCACCTCACCCAGGAAACACAGCCAGAGCCCAGGGGTTGGGGTCTCAGTGGGAGCAGAGTATGTCACACTGCCATTTCAGCATGTACCCACTGCTCCTTCTCCTTGCTGTCCTGGGAGTTCATTCCTTCTGCCCTGTGCATTTTTACTTACAAGAAAATACTGTGATCTGCATGTGTTAAGTATTTGATGATCCATATGCAAGTTGTACCACCATCGTACAACACTTTACTGGAAATATAAATTATACTCTGTTCTCTTGTGTACTTTTAAAATATATATAATTCCTCTGTGTAACATTTTGGTTGTCTGATTATTCCAGCTGTTTATATAATATCTCTGAGCCAATTAAATTATGGCAGATGTAAAGGCAATACAGAGAATGGAGACAATAAAGATGTAAAGGCAGATGTAAAGGCAATACAGAGAATGGAGTCTTTGTTGTTGACTGCAGGGGTGAGAAGGGAAGAGAGCAAATCTGACAACACAGGACCATGTAGTCCAATGTAAAGAACTGTAAAACTGTGGAGAGCTAGAGATGAGCTATGCTGAGTAGTCAGGAGACTGGAATGGGGAAGTGTCAAGGGGTAAAGTCCTACTAAAGCAGTTTGCTTCTGCAAATAATGGTTTGGCTTAGTGGGTTTGAGAGTGGTCATTGAACCTTCCTTGCTTATGTTTTACATATGTAGCATCTACTCCATTATCTCTAAATAGGCAAAAACAACAAATATACTATTTTAGCTGCTTGTGTGTTTTGCTACTACAAGATACGACCCACAAGCTTCAATTAACACAGTGTTGCTGGGGCAGTGGGGCAAGAATTATCATGTTACAAGACACATTAACTATCATGATCAAAGATTGTTAACTGCAATGACTCTCTGTTGCAGTGACTGGCTCAACTGAGAAGTTTAGAAAACAGAACAAACTTCAGAAAGATGCATGAAGGGGTCTGAGTAGCTTTTCTGTCACAGATGTGAGCCAGTGCTGTCTCAGGGAGTTAATTACAGAGATTTTGCCAGACCTCTTTCTGAATTGCTCTTTTCTATATCCAGCCATAAGTCTCTTCTTGTGACTTAGTCCTTGCATAGCTTCACTCAGGGAAAGATTTCTGTTTGATCCACACTTCATCCCACTCCACTTTGCAATGCCATCTCAGTCATCTTCTGGAAAAGAGAGAGATGTCTGTGTGCTGAGGGCTTTTCTCACCACACCAAACATGAGGAACACCAGTTCCCACACCAAATCCCTGTGGGAGCTTCATTCTGACTCTGGTTTGTCAGGGAAGAGGGATTCATCCACTACGAATGCCTTCAGCAGACATCTCAAACAAACACCACAATTAACTTAGCTGTGTCCCTCTGTCTTTTCCACCGAAGCCATCACTCAGCCTAATGTCCTCCCTTCAGGACATCAGCCCAAGTATATCTGCTCTGTGGAAAGGGATGCATACTCCATCTTCCCTGAGTGTTGCAAGTGTAGAATATGGAGATTTTGGTCAGCGAATAGATAAAGTGAATTCCCAAAGTTTCCTAGAGGGATTTAGGCAAAGCAAAGTCTTGATGTGGGGCAATGTCCATGGCAGAGCTTCATCAGTAGCAAGTGGACCTTGGAAACCATGCAGTGATCATCTTTGTCTCCAGTGGCCTCCATTCCCTTTGTCTGGAGGCGGGAGTAGCCCACTGTGGCATCCTGGTTGCCCCTCTGTGTGTTCAGGCCACATTAAGAGGTGGAAAGCCATGATGGGGAAAAGGTGCAGAATTGTGCTGCTTCTTGTACCCCAGTTCCTGCCTTCAATGAGACCTTTCTCCTGCACCATCTAATGGAGTGGGGGAAGTCATGCAGGCAAATATCTTTATAAATGTACAGTCATTCCTGATCTGTAAATACCACAAACCGAGAAGAAGAGAGAGAAGTAACAAAACCATTAATATCATCCTCCCTGTTGCCCCAAGGAAAGTGAGCAATTAATGCTCTTGTGGCTCAGTACTTCCACTGAGACCATCCTCTTCTCTGTGCAGGGAGGATTTCAGAGGCCTAATGATACATGTCACTTCTTGATGCTGCAATTGAGGTTGTGTCCTGCCGTGGCACCATGCCTGGGAAGAAGTGTAATTGATGAAGCCTGGCCTCAGATGCTGAAAGAAAGAAAGGAACTGCAAGTGTGTATGTCTTAGAGTAGATATTGAAACTGGGATATGGTTGACAGTACACCAGGCCCCTGGGTTAAATACCAAGCTACTGTATATAATGTAGAAGGCTTGGGAAAGGAGAAAAGCTGATGACTACAAATTAGCTGTTTAGGAAGCCATTAACATATGGCCTCTGGAAAGTTCTTTATTATTCACTCTTTTACTTTATTTGGGAAAAAGGATAATGGTGGGGATGGAGACATTCTCATTTGTGCTATGGAGTAGTGGAAAAAACTAAAGGCATGATGTGAAAGCACAAGTGATTTTGCAAAATTTGTTTGAAAATACTGTGGGAAGGCATGACTGTAGCAAGATGTTCTGCCCTGGAATGTGATCAAGCAGCTTGGACAATGTCCTGTTTGCAAAGCTATCAATAGTGGGTTGAGAGGGGCGGCCATGTGCTGGTTTTGCTGTTTTGAATTATGCTAAAAGCAGTCTGGCTAACTAACTCAAATTATCATCCTGATAGTGAGGCAAACATTTGGCAGATAAGCTGCTAAACTCGCCTGGAGACATACGATGGGCAGGCAATCACTTTATAGTATGGAAGGCTATGAAAGGCCAGTCCACTTCCATAGAGTTAGGTTCTTCCAACATATTCTGGCTTGGAGTGTGTGAAGTTTACTCCCTCGTGTAGGGGAGAGGCCCCCCACAGATACTCCTTGAGGTTAAGAAAGTGGGATCTGGTATGGTGAGTTACATCAATCTCTACTTAATAGTTGTTTCTTTTTGCTAGCTTTAATATAATTGCTTTGATAGAGTGCACTATGCAATACTACACACTGCTATTAGTTTTAGCTTTTTATACTAAGTAACTCTGATTAAGATCTTTTGTCTAATCATTTTTCATAATGAATAATGCATTTTATATGAATATATCTGTGGCTAAGATCAGATCCATCTGCCCCCAGGCTCCTCTCTGAGAAAGAGTTTAGTACACAAGGGGGTCCTTTCTGCACCTCACAGCTCAGTGGCAGAGCTTCTCTAATATGCTTTTCCTGAAGCTCCCACAACAATGACTTAAAAGCTTCTCATGCCGTGGTATTACTGATGTAGAGTATAGGATGAAAATGAAAAACATCTCTGTCCCAGATGATGAAAGCCTAAGTACAATGCGGCGTGAAGGACCAGCAGCACCCATTGGGTGGTGAGGTCTTGCCCTGATACAGAGCAGAGCAGACTATTATGCAAAAGTAGAACCTATACAATAGTCAAAAGTGTAAAAGACAGACTCTTTAGAAATATTCAGTGATATCCTCTGTAGGTATTCTTCCATCTGAGTCCCCATAGCACTACTAAAGGCAAAAAAATTCCACAGGGAAAGACAGAGACACATCTACTGCTCACCTATTAAGAAATCTCTTTTTTTGTCATTTTATGTCCTTAAATCATTCAGTTAATGAACAGACTTTGGACTTTGTAGCTCTTTGAAAGGATATGTGCTGGAACCCATGTTATCCCACATGTTCATATGTCATCTGGAAAAATGAAGTAATGAAATTTTCTGATGATACTCTATTATTTAAGGCAATAAAATGGAATTCAACTGTGAAGAGTTGCAGATGGCTCACAATACCGAGTGATTGTGAGAAAAATGGCAGATGAGATGCTGATAAATATGAAGTATTGCACATGGAAATAAACATTCTTAACCATGCATAACAGTGATGAGCTCTAAATTAGCTATCAGCAAGCAGGAAAAAAAAGATTTTTGAGTTGCCATTGACAATTACAATAAAATCTCAATGCCATGCTCAGGAGCCATCAAAAAAGTAAATAGAACATTAAGAATTCTTGAGAAAGGAACAGAGAACAAACAGAATAATAATCCTCTGTCACTGCATGATCATATTGTGAACATTATGTGTTGTTCAGATTCTTTCCTCCTCCAGGAAAACAGAAGTAGAACATATATATATGAAGGCAAGAGCAGTCAAAGCCTTGGAATAGCTTTTGTATGAAGGTTAAAGAGTTCAAAATGTTTTCATCTTTGAAAGAAAAGGCTCAGAAAGGAGCCTGTGTATTTTCATGTGTATACAGCCATGAATGGCATGTAGAGTGAATAGGCACTCATATTCACTGTTTCTCACAACAAAATAAGTAAAGGTCAACTGATTAAATTCTCAGGCATCGTGTTTAAAACTTTAAAAGAAATGGTGGTTGTCTTTCATGTGGTGGTGCCAGGCATTTCAGACCAGGCCATAAAATCATGCATTTTGTCTATAATTCAAACAACATCAGAGATTATTTCTGGACACAAGCAATGTGAGCAGCCTCAAACGCAACCTGGCTAGAAGGGTAAAATTACTGAACAGAAAAAAATGTCTGCTGAAATATATTGACAGAGAAAATTCCTGCCAGCCTGGGAGCTGTGAGCCTGGGATCCAGGCCTGAGAACCAGAAACATACTTGAAAAATGCAGCAGCTGTTCTCTTTGAAATACACCCAGGGTGCCTAGAAACTAGAGATATACTGAGATACCACCAAAAAATGCAAAAACAAGGGCCTGTAATGACCATTTATGATCTGAAAAGGTGAAAAAGAGTCTGGAAAAATAAAAATTTATTGGAAAAAGTCAGAAAACATCACCTATTATTTGTTATAGATGAAAAATCAAGTTTGCAGCATTTATTGGCTGCTTGAAGGAATGATGTCTACATCCTCTTATGCCTCTGTGATATGAAAAGGACTTAATTTTTATGCAAAATTAGTAAAACAACTGAGAACAATGCATGCTGCATGCATTTTTTTTCTTCCTTAAACAGGCTAAATTCTCCACATGAACTCTTTACAAGATCTTGGTGTCTCACTGGTGATCCAGCTGCAAGCTCTGTGATGTGAGATAATCTCTGAAGTGAGAGTCTCTCTGTTATCTTACTAGACACCCTTTGGGCCCACTTTTGGGGTCAGCTTGGTTTGTTCTCCCACCTGTGGGGTGGTTTGTGGGCCACCTGTGGGCCCCTTCTGCAATCTAATTCATTTGACATGGGTATTACACATCTCTATAAGTAATCTGTCATAAGCATGTGTGCTGCTAATTGTTGATAAGCTTGTTTCACTAGTGATGAGAGTGTAGTAACCTGTAATAGTCCTTACACCTGTTAGTGATGGTTGGCTATTGGTTGCTATATTATCAATTGCTGCTATACAATTGATTGTTGCTGTACCACTGGTTGGTGCTGTATTGACTGCTGATAGTAATTTGTCATTGCTTGAGAGATAGATAGGTAAACTTTATTGATAATATGTATCCTTGCATAGCATCTGTAATAAAAATAGAGAAATTTAGAAGATAAAGCCTCTTGTGTCCTTGTGTATTAAAAATTCTGCAAACTCACGGTCATGATCTCTATATACTCATGGGCTGGATAACCCTTCAGGCCATGACAACCAGTCACTGGCCCAGTTGGACCCGGGAGAGCTTGCACTCTCCTGGAGAGCTGCAGGACACACCTGATGAGTTAGCACAGGCCAGGGAACTGTCTGTCACAGCCAATTTTAGAGGGTAAAATATTTCCACAGTACAGATGTGCTCACATTGCTCTTTTGACATTCCCCAATTGGCCTGTATCATCATTAAACCACAATGCCCAAAACTGGACAAGATATTCCTGCTCGGTTCTTCCTGATACATTGGGTGTTTTGCCAGCTCCATGTGTGTGTATAGACCATGGTACATTGTTTGCCTTTTTCATAACAGTACACCATTGTTGTGTTCTGCTCATGATCCTTCTCCAAAACAGCACCCTGGCTATTTGTTAAATGTACTGTGCCCAAGCAGCTGGGTGCTCATCTCTTGGAGCATTCCTTTGCAGTTGTCCTTAGTTTTCATGCTCTTTCTCTATATTGCCAAGATAACTTTGAACTTCGAACTTGTGTTCCAACCCAACCTTGTGTCATCTGTAAGTGTGTGATTGGGATCACTAGTGCAGGCACTGGGAGGAACTGGAACAGAAAGACCTCTGGAAGAGCCCATGCTGACACTTTGCATTTTGCCATTGAAGTAATTCTCAGTGTAGATACAGAATATGTTTTGGATTCACCATCTAGTGATTTAATTCATGCTGTATTTCTTTTCCTGGCTTATATGAATGTCATGTGAGATCAAATCAAAAGAGTTCCCAAAGTGAAGTTTTATAGATTAGTTCTAGATCTGCTTTTCTGCTGAAGAGGAAAATTAGATTTTTTGTAATACAATTTGCTCCTTACAAATCCCCACTGCTTCCTTAACTTTCTTTATCTTTCAGGTACTTTCCAAATAGTTCATCATTTGATTAAAATAATTTCCAAGCTCTCTGACATATAATTCCCCACATCCTCTTTTTTCATGATTATTGGGAGAGTCACCACCATTGATCTGAGATGGGTCCTTCAGAAGAGGAGGGAAGCAAAATGATTGCTATTGAATTAATATCCTAGACCAGCTGATCAGGTCTAGTGTAATAATGAGAATGCTCACCCTTCCTAGTGACAATTCTGAAACACATCCTCAGAAAAGGCACAGAGTAGCAATGTCTTTTTACACTCTGCATTTTAGGCAAACTCGTACAAGTCTGATCTGTTGTGGAAGGTAGACTTAGTACTGCAGTGGTGGAAGTCAGTTGTGTGGATAGGCCTGCTGAGATCATCACAGAAGCTGGATGCAGTGGGCAAGAGGGAAGAAGAGAAAGAAGGAGGGTGCAGAAGAGCAACTGTGCAAGAACTGACATGTTATTCCCACTTTTTCTGCAGAAATGTGCCCACAGACTTGTCTAGACAGGGTTAAGCTGATATGAGACACAACTCTGTTGTACATGGTCAACATGCTTTTCTGCTTCTTTCACGAGTCACTGCCCATGGAAGGAGAGAAAGCATTGAGTGAGGGAGGAACAAGGCACATGGTGATCAGGGCACATCAATATCTCAGCAGCAAAGTACTTCACATTGAATAAAACACTTCCTTGTTCCTCTCTCATGTTGTGTGCTTGTGCTTTCAGCACATCTACAGGGTTGTCACGCACTGTGATGGCCCGTTGGCTCCCATTGGTTAGGAGAAAATAAAGTAAAATTAGCTGTGACATAAGCTGAAATGTCAGGCTCTGACTTCCTGACAGCCCTTATCAGCTTCTAAGCTGAGTAATGACTAAGACCACCTGCCAGCCTCCAGGGACAGCATGCCAGGGTCCTAGGAGAGAGATGGGGAACAGGAACCACACTGCCCTATCTGAATCCATCTGTGCTTGCAACTGTGGGACTGAGGTCAGCTCTGACCGTGGTCACAGCTGTCAACCAGTGGAGAATGCCTGGTGGGCTTCCCCCCGCTGGTGACATCACCTCAGGTGCTCATCCAGCGTTCCAAGGCTGGCCCAGAGGCCCTGGCCCCCAAAACTCTCCCAGAGCAACCAATATTCCAGCGAGGTCAGTCAGCAGGAGGTCTGAGACCCAGCCAGCCCAGGTCCTCAGGGACCTGAGCCTCAAAGGGGAGGCTCTAGCGCAACATGCACCATTACTGACCAGGGACCTTCTGGTAAATTTGGTGGGCTGGAAAGTGTTATTTCCCAACAGGATACCTGAAAAAATTCAATTGAATGCTTAAATTCTTGGCTTATCAAAGACACATTTTACTTAAAATTGAGAAGAGTTAACAGGTCCAGAAATGTGCAGAGTTCTTGCTTTGAAAAAAAAAGCAGGTAAGCAGAGTTATTGAAAGTGTTTGAGCTCTGAAAAATAAATATTTGAATGAAAGCAGGGTTCCTTCCAAGAAACTGTTCTACAGTAATACATCTGAATAAACAAATGGAAATCAATACTATTCATTAATAACTCAATTTGGGGATTTTCTTGGCAACTTTCAAAGATAATGTATTTTATCAGTTCAGTGCTCTGGATTTCATCTTAAGAAAGGAGAAAAAGTTTTTCTTTCATCTATCTTTGTCTAATTTGGGGAAAATAATTTCTGTATTATTACTGGGCTATATTTCAAAAGTTCCTCAGTTCTTATTAATGGATCAGGATCACCTTGGGCAACACTGTACAGAACAAGTTCCTAATAGTGGATGGGAGAGGACAACCTCCTGTTTTCTGCATCCACGGAGCATTTTTTCATAGTCCAGCCTGACATAAATTGTAGTTAAAATACCAGAAAAGCTAATGTAAGGGTTTGATTTTAAAAAAACCCTAAATTACGGGAATATAGTTAGTGTTGCATGGCACAATGTCCCAAGTAACAAAAATCTCATCAAATAAATAATGATTTCATTCTTCAATAAGATGACATATTTAGTGATTAAGGATAACTTCTCTGATGTAATAGTCATACACTTTGTAAAGACTTTAGGAGATGACAATACTCTGCTTAAAAATGTAAAATTATAGAAAAGAAAAAAGCACAGGCTGGAAAGAAAAATAACTGTCTCGTTGACAGACTTCAAGTTTCTGTCAGCAGGGAGGTCACTGAATGGGGACATATATCTTCCTCATGGACTGGCCCAGGAACTCAGCATCCTCATCAGCACCTGCAAGCAGATACACACTCACTTCTAGTAAACCACAGGCATGACAGAGGTCAGCAGGGAGGTCAACAAACACTAGGGACTGGGGCTAGAAAGCACTTTGAGAAAAGTGCATGAGTGCAGCTAAATGCCAGTTATACATCAAGGCAAGAGGGAGGAGAGGCATTCCTGCCTAGAAAACCAAGGTGTCTGAAAGGTGTGTTGGTCTTTCAGAGGAGAAGCAATCTCTGTGGAAAACGCTTTGGCAAAAAAGGTAAACAAAAAGATTATCCTGGAGAATTTACTGAATTAATTAATCAATATTCAGTTGTTTCTTAGTACCACAGCTCTAGGGAGCAAAGTGCAGCAAGAGCAAACAGCTGGGGAAAAGAGAGCCAGACCCAGACCTTTCAACTGGGAAATCAAAGAAGGACACCACTGAAAAATGACTACTGAAGTACCTGGAAGAGCTTGTCTTCACGTCAGGGTGACACTGACATGAGAAGAGTGCACTTGAGCTGTTTCTGAGGCTGAGAAACAGGTGTGCAGGTATATGAGTACCAAACTTCCTGTACAGCCTGTAAACCAGTCAAAGAGTACTCAGGCTGAGATCTTCTCTTACACTGGGACTTTACATTATCTATTGGTCCTGCAGAGGTAATGGGTTTGATGCCTTAAGCTTTAGCTTTCATATTTTTCAGATTCTGTGCTGCCTAGGGGTGTAGCTCTGAGCTTCATATTGTGTTCTCTTCACAGGGTAGGTAGACAAAACAATCCTTTTCCAGTTTGGGACCAAGGACAACCATTACAAGCTTCAGACCAAAAGGTATAAACAACAGGGAACTGAAGAAGAGCAGTCTGGGAGGATGGGACTTCATAACCTGAAGCTGCAATTGGACAATTTACTCAATTATGCAAATGGACCAAAACTTATAAAAGTGTGAGAACTCGTGACCAGTCATCCATTTTGTGACCATTTTGGGTCCATCTTGGGTGTAGCCCTGGCCAGGCTCTTGTTCTGCCCAAGGTGTATCCTTTTTAGGCCTTTTAATAAATACTTATTAAAAGGTATTTGTCTTGGCTCTGTCTAGTCTCTGTTCCAGGTCAGCCTCTCAAAGCATCAGGTTCCTGATATATGGAGGGAATGCAAGGCTTTAAAGAGGAGCAATAACAATTTATGCAATTGTCTGTGTTACAAGTGTAATACAGATTTATTATTTTATCATTGAAAATTATACTGGGCTTTTAAAATATATGTCTGACTCTTAATTAACTCAATGTGCTCATTGTGAAGGTAGATGGCAGAGGAAGCACTTTAGGGAATGACAAAGGTGTTTGGAAGCCAGGCAGAACTGTTGAATTCTGCAAGTAGTGAAGCATACTGCAGTACCTGCTGACTTCCACATATGGTTTGGGCTTCCCAAAATTCAGGCTATAAGTTACTGTGCAAAGAACTGAACCTTCCAAGACAAACAACTGCATGCATGTGTCTGAATTAATCACAGGGATACAGGGTAATGTTAGCTATGATTGATATAAGGTGACATTTATTGGAAATACAGCTTTAATTTTTTATGTTAGTGAGAAATGTGGACACAGTGTACAGCAAGAAACAGACACAGCATTACCTCTTTTATCTAAGCAGCCAGACCACCAAGTAAACCAGCCTGCCTGGTATCTTTGAAGTTAATGGAATTAATTATGCTGACTGCAGATGTGCCATTACAGAGCCATCTTCTGAAAATGTGGCTGCTGTCATCCTAATCCCCACCCCATCCACCTGTGAAGCACCATGAGGGTGGGATGTGTCTCTGAGCTGCATCTTCCCAGAGCTGTCATCCCCCAGCTCCCAGGTGTGAACACCTGCCCCCAAGGCTGCTCCCACAACCTCATTGGGAACAACATCTCGCACAAGAGAGCCAACACAGAATGTCACTGACAAGTGACACCATGTCCAACATGTCTGTTTATGGGGATATACAGAAGCCCACGTAGGGACATGACACCCAGGTTGGATAGGAGGCAGCAGGTAAGTGCAGTAGTGCACTGGAGGATATATGAAGTTGTGTTTCATATGAAAAGATCTGCTACATGCTTTGATTCCTTTTTCTTCTGACACTCCTAGCTGCAAGTCACAACTATTCTACACTACAAATGACACATGCCATGGCTTTGATTTTCTGATTCTGGTCTAAGTGTACTTTTCATTTCCCCAAAGAGTCTTCTCTTTTTGGTAAGTAACAAACGCCCTAGACAAAGAAAGATTTTTTCACTTCATCTTTTAAATTCTGGGATGTTTTTTTATCATGCCTTGCCTTTACGTAAGTTCCTCCTTCTTGTTTAAATTCTATACCAGGCAACATTCTAAAGTTGCAGGTACTAAACTCCACACTGCAATCTCATGCATTATTTCCTTGGAGTGGGAAGAAACATTTTGGGGAGCTAATACATTTGAGTTAACTGGCCCAGCAAAGGCAAGATGTGGGCTGGCTTTTTAGTTGGTATCAGGTGGCCAGTTTGTATTTGCTGATTGCATTAGAAATCAGCAATTGCTTTCAGTAAGGCAGAGCTTTCTTTCTTTGCTTAAAAAGTTATAAACAGAAGCTGAAAGAGGCATCTTGTGTTCTACTAGTTTTGAGCCCTGACAAAAGTGTGGAAATAGAGATGCTTTGGTTTATTGATTTTCCTTCTGATGATTCTACAGTAAAATACAGAGAAAAGGAGTTTTATTACATGTGCGAATTTCAGCTCAGATATTACAAAATTAGGAAAATGCTTTGGAGGAGTTCAGAAGATTCAGTGTTTACTCTTATTGTTTCTAGGAACCTCATTTTAACTATCCATGTTTTTAAAAAATATTACTTTGAGTAATACCATCATTTATGCTGCCTTTAATTCAGTCCACATTGAGTAATTTTTCATAGAATCATAAAATCCTTTAGGTTGCAAAAGACCCGCAAGATCACCAGTTCCAACTGTTAGCCCAGCACTGCCAAGTCTACCACTAAGCCATGTACCCAAGTGCCACATCCACATGTTTTTTAATATTTTCAGGGATGGTGATTCCACCCTTCCTGGGCATCTTGGTTCCAATGGCTGAAGAACTTTTTCCTAATATCCAACCTGAACCTTTCCTGGTGCAACTCAAAGATGTTTTCCCTTGTCCTGCCACTTGTCACCTGGGAGAAGAGACCAACTCCCACTCAGCTACAACCTCCTTTCAAGAAGTTTCAGGAAGTGATAAGGCCTCCCCGAGCCTCCTTTTCTCCAGGATAAAAAACCCAAGTTCCTTTAGCCATTCCCCACTGGGCTGACACCTTCCATTTCTCACATTTCTTTACTTACACTTTGTGTGTAAGATATTTTCAGGAAGGGGAAGTTTCTTTGCATGTAAATACAGAGTTTGGGAGGAGAGGTGGATGGCAAAAAGCTTCTCCTTTAGCATATCTAACAGACAAAATTCTGAGAAGATAGTGTGTCCATTAATTTTCCAAAGAACATCAATAAATGAACTTTTCTAAATAACCACTTCTGAAAAATTGAGTGTATTTTTATGGTATTTGGATAGCAAAAGATTTCTAATGACATGAATACACATGCAAATCTGATCTGTGAAAGCAGTCTCACCTATATAACTATATCTCAATGTAAACAACATAGATTTGAATTTCCTGTGCAAATTAATTTGAAGGAGTGATGACAACTACGGGATCTGGGAGAACCCATTCCAAAGTTACGGTGACAATGGCAGACAGCTGCCATAAATGATGTGCAGGAGAAACAAAATTCTGTTGACAAAAAAGCAATTCATCCAGGAGTTCTCTAGAGGTGCATTAGAAGTCAGACTGTGTTTCAGTGGTCCTTAACAGATCAGGGAAGTGTGTTGGTTTTGCACGGCCTGGTTTTTGGTAGCGGGGGGGCCACAGAGGTGGTTTCTTTGAGAAGCTGCTGGAAGCTTCCACCATGTCCAGGAGAGCCAATCCCGGATGGCTCTGAAGATGGACATGCTGCTGGCCAAAACTGGGCCATTTAGAGATGATGGTAACACCTCTGTGATAGCATAGTTAAGAAGAAAATCAAAACAAAGGGGGCACAGGTTTTTTTTCTTCTAATCAGA
>VZSE01002186.1:2005194-2104613 GCA_013398275.1 Promerops cafer | reverse complement strand
CAGGCGTGGGGGAGGTGCCCATGCCGGAGCGGGTGGATGCATGGACGAGGCTGTGATCCAGTGAGAGATCCAGGGGAGAGAGAGGCCCTGCTTCCAGGCGGGAGCAGCCTGTCCTTGGAGGACTGCACCCTGTGCAAAGAGAGACCGACATCGCAGCAGTTCTGGGAGAACTGTCTGCCCTTGGGGGGAATTCACGCTGCAGCAGTTTTGGGGGACTGCTGCTCGTGAGAGTGGAGCCGCGCCAGGGCAGTTCTCGGAGAACTGTCTCCTGTGGGAGGGACCCCACGGCCTCACAGGGGAAAGACTCCTCTTCTAGAGCAGTGGGAGAAAATCTCAGTGATGAACTGACCAAAACCCCCACTCCCTGTCTCCTTGCACTGTCAGTGGGAAGGGTGGAGGGGTTGGGGGGAAAAAGGTGTTTTAAGGGCTTATTTTACTTCTCATTATCCTCTTCTGACTTTGTTAGTAGTAAATTCACTTTTTACTTCTAAGTTGAGCCTGTTTTGCCCTTGGAGTGTTTTCCCCCAGTCCTTATCTCAATCAGGAACCCTTCATTAATTTTTTTTGTTCTCTCCTCTGCCCAGCTGGTGCAGAGGGGGTGGAAGTGAGTGACTTTCGTGGGCGCTTGGTGTTTGGCTGGTGTCAAACCACAACAGAAAGAAAGAAAAAGAAAGGAAAGAGCACAAAAAGGCATGTGTACAACACATGAGACTGCTTCAGTAAGATTGACCGAGAGAATATATTTGTGATATGAGCTTCCCTCAGGTTAGCATCCTGTATCCAGCAAAAATGCAGCTTTGAATCCAAATGCACTGAGTCCCAAAGAAGACCTAGTCATCCAGCTGTAGGTACACTGTATTCTAGAAATGCAGGAACAGGCCATTAACAATAATGATGATACAGATGGGCAGAGTATGAGAATATTATTCCTCTCCACTGGCCCTACAAATTTGTTCTGTGGGGGTTTTCTTGTTGAATTAGTTCCCTCAAAGTCCCAGTGGAGCCCTCATAACAAAATAACTGTAATCCATTTCTTTTTTCCTGGTGTCATCCTCATGCAGTCATTTAACTTCTTTGAGAGGAAAAAGGAGATTGAAAATGTCTGTAAGAGCTTGCAAGTGGCTCAAGTGTGTGGCATAAAGTTTCACAACAACTTGTTGGACTTTCAATTGAAAATTATTACCTTTCCCTTCCTTTCCAAGGACAGTAAAAGCAGATGAGCAGCTTAGGGTCCCAAAGAAAACTGTGCTCAGCTGGATTCACTACAACAGTTTAAACTTCCTCTAGGGGTGACTAAATGGGCCAAATGGGAAAGTAACTTTTATATTCATTCTTCACTGAGTTACTCCAAATCTTACTGCCTGCTATTATGGTATATAACATATTGCCATTAGAGTCCCTAAGTCACAGATGCTCAATAAATATTTTGCAGTCTTCAGCCCAAGATTGTAGTCTTCAAAGAATACAGCTCTGAGCAAAGAACCATAGAAACAGGGTTCCTCTTCTCCACAATAAATCCTGATCTAACAAAATGCTCTGGTAAATAAGATACACTGGCAAGATTTAATCAATTTCTGTACATGTCTCCATCCTCCCTTTTGAAAGCATCTATTAACAGGCTAAATGAGTTTCTAAACGTCAATCTTTCCAAAAAGATGCATGGAAAACAAGGCTGACATACCATAGGACTGTAAAAATTGCACCCATCTTCTGAAAACATGCAGGACACTGAGTGTTCATCTATTCCCAGTACTTATGCACTCTCTAGGCTGCACTGTACCTGGACCTGGAAAGTACCAAGTCTTACCAAAGTCTTGAATCTTACTTGATTTCATTTATCCTGGTGTTGGTTTTCAGCTGTTTTGAATAAGCATAAACCCTCCAGATTTCCAAGGAACAGCCACCCCTTTTCTGCACTTAAGATCTGCCAGAAACACTGACCAGTTCTTTACCATGGCTGTACACACTGAATGGCAATTTTAACCTGTTAAACAAGTTAAATTGTTGGAAAAAAGTATGCCCACCTTAAAAGCTGTTAGTGGGCTTAGTCATGCTGGAAGTACCTAGAGGGCTGAATATCCCGGGGATCGGAACAAAGAAGGAAGCAATAATACAGAGTTGACCAAAACCTGCATTTTACTCCACCACCAGTGCCAACACAGCATGAGATCTTCAGCTCTGTTTTCCAGAAAGGAACAATAGCTACAGAATAGGTAGCTTTGATGAACCCAGTATCCAGGATGGGAATACAGGTAGGCAGAGACAATCCAGCAATTTTTCGAAGCTGGCAACAGCTTTTTCCAGCTTTTGTGTACAGAGAGACAAGAAAACAATTGAAAAGGAGACCCTGCAAGAACCATGAGAATTGGAAAGCAATTGTAATCAGAATGAAGTGTGACCACATTCCTTAAGATAGAAAACAAAATCATCTGGCTGCAGAAAGTCAGCCTTCCAAAAAACTGTCTGTTTCAAATCTAGAAGGAAGACGGGAGTTTCAGGGAGCTAAAATGTCCTCAAAGAAATAGATCTCACATATGTCTTTTGTGGCTAACCAGATACTAGGCAGAGTGAATAAGGAAAAGAAAAGATTAGATAATAATTTCTTGGGGGAGGCAGCAGCAGATATACCAGACCTCTCTGTGGTGAGGAGTTGGATCCATAAATTAAGGGATAGATAGATAGATAGATAGATAGATAGATAGATAGATAGATAGATAGAATGCTAAGTTACCATAACTCAAAAGGACAACCCACCTTCCAGACAAGGCAGAAGTTGTGAGCAATTTACAATAAGCAGTTTGTCTCTAATCCTCCATATTTTTCATATAAGTGTTTTCTTTTATAGTGTTCTTACAGTAAATCTCAAGATAAAAATATTGCTGTTTTCCAAACTGCAGAAAATAAGCCACAGAGCCTGGAATAAAGAAGTTGCATAAAGTTTTTCAAGCCTAAAAGTTAATTACAACTGAAATACATATCACAGACCTATGAAAACAGATAAATTGAAAATATGGGTCATGAGGAGAAGCAGGTGATGGGGAAGGGTATTTATCAAGTGTAATCAGCCAGAAGAAAAGATACTTGTGCCAGGGATGGGTAATGGTGTGGATTAGAGTCAGCCTCAAAGATATAAGACATCTAAAGTGGGATTGATGATATATGTGTATATCATCATGATATATGATATATCATATAATATATGATGCCATAACAGATTTCAAATATGCAGTTGTCAGGAAGTGAGAAAGAGTTCCCAAAACCATGGGGCATAGGATCCCAGGGAAGTGGGGGTGGGAATGGGACTGCTTGAATGATGCCAAGGAGCCACTCAGACTTGCTAAACAAATTGAAATTCCCATAGCTGAAATGGTTAATGGAGGAAACAGAGACAAGAAAACCCACTAACAGGCAAGATGGAAAGAATTGGGCTGTTAGGGAAAAGCAGTAACAAGAACAGCATGGCTGCAATGAACGAGTAGCTAATCACACTAGCAAAGGGCAGGAAAAGGCAAATCCTTAAATATATTGCTTTTTCTGTCTGGTTTCTTCAGACATTGCTTGTTTCTTAAGGAAAGACCATCCAGCACCTGCTCTGATTAAAGGCTATGGACTTCTTGTAACAAGAAAAAAATCTATTAGTATTAATCACTACTTCTCCACACAGGGAATAATACTTTGTAAATGCCAAACACTGTATTAAATAGCCATGTTAAAAACTCCAGGCAAAGAAATATTCACACAGGAGAGATTGTGCAGATGCAGACTGAAGCATGTATAAACTTCTCAACAATGTACACAAGCCCAAAAGCATTTCTGCCAATTATTGGAGTAATAATTTCCGAGGATATTGGCTAATATCCTTCCTTCATTTTCTTTTCAGGGTATTTGATAAAACTCTCTGACTTTGGATTGTGTCACAAACTGAGATTTTTCCTTTTATGGTTTCCAGGAATTGCCCCTTTCTCCAATCTTCCGTCACTCCTGTGAAAGCCATGATGACAATTCTACTTTTTCTCAGCAGAAGACAAGCCTGCCACATCATGGCACAGAGAGCATTGGTCTTCAAAAAGTCCATATGCCCTCTTCTGAAAACTACCAAAGCCTAAAAATATGATCTTAATGAACTTAGGATCTTATTGCATGACCCCAAATGCAATGGACTGCCACACACTTGACCACAGTCTCTGTGTTTGACTCTGACTCTCGTCCTAGCACCCTGGAGTCAGCACTCGGGAGTGTCTCACCCAGGTGCCTGGCCAGGGCATAGAGCTGTGACATTCCTCTCCTGAAAGCCTTCCTTGGGTAGCTAAGACCTATCAGCATGAGTCTGTCCACAGAAAAGAAAACTGAAATTGCCATTTGCATTTTTGTGATCGCAGATGAAGTGCATGGGTAACCTCCATTTTATTCCCAAGTTTTTCACTCACTCAGGTAATACTACAGAAATAGCACTGGTGCCCAGACAATGGGTGATAAATGCATCTTCTCCTAATGCTGTATGTCTTGTGAAAACCTTTTAGACAGCAATTGAAGTGCGTTTAGATGGGGCACAATACAGCTTTTTTGCAATGTGTTGCATACTTGATGAACAGCAAAGGATCAGGCAACATTTTATTAAAAATTCCATCAGGTGATGGGTATTCTTAGATTGCACAAAACAAAGCTCCAAGAAAAATAAAAGTAGAGCTGCTAAAGGCTTCCTTTAAGGAGTGTGACTTAGAGTAATAACACTTTTCTTGTCTAGTTTAAGCAGCACAAATTGTGATGCAGGTGCAAAAAACAGTCTAATCCTTGCTCAAGTGGAGAGTAAGCATAGTTAAGCAGCAGCTGCCCATTTGCCTTTGAAAAGATACCCCTCAGCTGACTGAACAGTAACAGGGCTGAAGGATTTTTTTGCTTTGCACATTTAGACCATGGATTGTGCTCAATATCACCTCAGTGAAAATTATTGCCTGACTTTAGAGAATGATTCAGCTCCAAAGGGCAGACTCCTGATGGGTCTCTGCAGAAATCAAAGCTACCCAATTCATGATTAATCACAAGTCTTTTATTTCTTGCTTCCCACTCCTTGGTTTGGTTTGTGGTTTGGTTTTAAATAATGAAAAGGTCAGTAGATTTCTGTTTCTTGTCTTTCCCTACTCTGCCCTCATCAAGTATGACTCAAGGTTCTCTCTTTTTGGTTGCATCTGCCTCTTCATCTCACCAAATTTAACTTCGCAAGATTATTATGGATATGCAAAGAGGTAAACTCATCTCAGAAATCGTAGGGTATGTTTCTCTTTTAAGTTAGTTTCTCTTTTTATAGTACTGGGAACTGACACTAGTTGAGAGTCTCATCTTACACAAGGAAGGCTTTTACATTATAGATATGTGCATTGAAGTTGTTGCCCTGGCCTCCCTCTATGGTCAATGAAGAGAAAGAGGTATTTCTGTGGCATGATTCATCTCTGTCCAAAGAAGAATGAATCCAGTTTGTAAGTGCCTGTTCCTTCCCACTAACCAGTAAGGGACCCTGGGGTTACTCACTCCTACATCATTCTGGTTTTGTCAGTCTCCACCAGCAAGATGACTCTAAGCCCAAACATTAACTCAAATTGTTCAGATAGACAGAATAGTCCAGACATGTGGACAAACGTTCCCACTCCTTTCTCCACACCAGTCTTCCCTGCTACCTGCACCATGCACAAGATGGACCCTGGCCTTTTTCCAAGGCAAGGAGTGGAAGAGCCTGGGGCCATCCAGTGATACTAGCTGGGTCCAGACTCTCACCTTTGCTGACCATATGGGCCAGTATTGGCAAGACTGAGCATGCCACGGCACAGTCCCACAGAATATAAACAGAAATAATTTCCTGAGCCCCCTCTATATTGTGTCGCTAATAAGCCTGTGCAATTATATTGCCCACAGTGCTTTTACCAAGCTGTGTCCATTGAAACAGCTCTATTATTCAGCATGCACCATATTAACCTGTGGAGAACAGCACTTGAAACAAAGTCCTGTTTCTCCAACCAAAAGAGAGAGTATTTATTAATTTTGCCCTCATGGTGCTTTAATTCCTCAACAGATAGATTTGATTAAATTGGAACAATACATAGGTGAATTGAGACAAAAAAAGGAAGGATTGCTACACACTTGATGTTGTCTTTGGAAGTACTTGATGCCTGATTAGCTGAGAGCTCTTCTAAACAACAGACTGAATAGCAGCTGAATTACTTTGGGAAGCCCTGACTCAGGTTGTAAGTGGTGCACACAGGAGAAAACTCACCCCATGTGACATCAAAGGGTGCAGCTTGGAGCATCTGTCATTTTCTTTTCCTTTCCCCATAAAAATCTGTCAGGCAGTTTCATCTGCAGTGCAAAGGGCAGGTTGATCAGCACACTCAGCTGGTGTTGACTGGGAGAGAAGGTGCCCATCATTATGATAGGAAGTTATGCCAACTGGCCCTCATCCATCATGCTAACATCTCACACATAAGGAGAGACTGCTTATCAGCAGGATGGAATGTAAAACAGGACAGTCATTTTGTGATTGAAGGAGTGCCAGAAAATAATAATATTTTTTTTAAAGGGAACCCTGTTGCAGTTATATTTTTATCATTTAAGTGCAGAACTGAGAGATCAGCTAGCATGATGTCAGGCATGAACTTGTAGGAAACACAGGAGGGGCTCTTTGCATCTGTACATATTTTGTGTAGATGGTAAAAAAATGGTCATCATTGATAATGAGTATTTTTCTATCAAAACAATTTTGTGCAAGTGCCAAAGACTCCTCAGTAAGTCATTTAGTTCAGAAAATGCCTCCTGAGCACAACTGGTTCCTCTGCTTAAGTATGGTCTTCCTTATCATATAATGGACAGAACGACCATGAGAACTGCTAAGTGTTTCTAGAAAGAGAGACTGAAGAATGAAATAACATTTCCAAGTTTGCACTGTATAAGAAGAGCTAGGGGGTGAGATTTGCTGATCATCTGCCCCCAAGCAGATCCATTAATCCTCTACTTCAATAATGTCCCTATTGAGCACACTCTAAATTTACAGTAGAACAAATTACTTTTGGGAGGAATATTGACTTCAAGGGAGAGAGAAGTAGGGTGAAAGAAAAGAAAATAAATCTTGTGCAATACTATAGGGCTTGTATTCTGGAAGCATTAATAAGTAAACAGAAACTCTGGGGGTTTTTTAAGGAACTGGTGGGATGAGGTTTAGGAAAAATAACTATTCTGCAAAGACAAGTTCTTCCATTATACATGGCCATCAAAAGTTGTAGACACAGTGCCTGACAAATAAAAATTGTATTTCACATGTAGAATAGCAGGGCACTCTAAAACTTGCAGAAGCTGTAGAGTTTCCACCCATGAAATTCTAATAAATTTCTTCTCAACAATTTCAGTCTGTGAAAACTGCATTTCTTTCACTGGATCTGGGTATTCACTAGCGTGTTTGCCTGCCTGCTGGCTGCTTATGACTGAAGGCTACAAGATGTGAAAGATAGTAGGGCTCTCTTTCATTCCTGTTGTAAACACTGAGTCCTTTCCTCTTTTTCATTCCTCAGCTCATAGTTTATCTTTGTTTCTCTTCCTTTAGTGACAAACTGCTGCAGTTGTGCCCCTTGTTAGGGAGCAGGAGGGATGCCAGGGGGATTTCCAGGACAGCTGTGCTCCCCAGACAGGGGATGCAGCATGGAGTGCTGCCCTCCCCCAGTACATCACACCCTCACTTATGGATTTGTACTTATCAACAGGTAGGAAAGCTGCCCTGTGGCAGATGTCATGCACAGCCCTGGACAAAGGGTTTCAAGGTTGGTGCCTTTTTCTTTTAATACATCAAGAAGGGAGGGGAAAACCTGCCTGCAGACAGAGCAAATGCCCAGCCAGACTCACTGCCAGAACACATATGAGCATCATAGGTCTGCACCTGCTGTGCATGGGTTCAGGTGGCTTTCCAGAAAAGACCCAAAAGCTCAAACATTTCTGGAATTACTAGTGGTTTTGTGAAAAAAAATATTTTCCTCTAATTTCATATCTGTAAATGAGAATTAAATAACTGTGCTATCAGCAGCCTACAAATTATGTGGCCGCATCACATTACACAGCACACACTTGGCCATGTCAAATGAAGTATTTATATATGTGGTTGTGGCTGACCTTTCACTTTAAGATAATTCAGGGATGAAGGAATTCCTTTAGTTTTGTTTCTCAGTTAATTTAATGTGAGGCATTAGCCCAACAGTGTATTAGCCCCTCTGTCAGAGAATGGGATTCAGGAGTGTGTATATAAACATCTTCTTCCCCCCTGCAACACATCATGCAGGAGACCTGTCCTTACTATATGTGACCAGTGAAAAGCTCAATATTTTTTCTTCTTCCAAAATTGGGAAACCTCTCACTCATTTCTTCTATATTTTAGAAGACTTTTTTTAAGACTTCCTTGAATTTCTAACATTAAAACTATCATGTCTTCATTTGACACAGGGATAATTTATAGCAATAGACATAAACTGATTCTGCTGTCATAACGGGAGAAGAGGGAAGAAGAAAAGAGAGCAATTAATAGAGCATTTGGGGATATGAAGTAAACAGAAATCCATTCTCTTTCCTTCCTCCTCTACTACACCCACACACCAACAAATCGTCCTCTAATTTGCTCTTTTGCATGAGACAAGGTTTCAGATAAGCTCTAAGACCAATTACTTTCTATTTAGAATAGGAAACAACTAACTGAGAAATTGGATTTTAGGCTAACAATATGTGCAAGCCTGGTCATTTGTTCCAGAACCAACTTCACAACACTGTGGGTGATATAATGTGTGACCCGAAGAATAAAAGAGCACATTGCAATTTATACTACTTTTGGACCTTGTGTCTTTCATGGAACTAGAAGTCCTTTTTAATTTTTTGTTAACAAGCTACCTCAGTTGTTCATCCTCTTCTCTGAGATGTCCTGATACTTTTGCCAATAAGAATTAATCCCTGTGCGAAAAAGCTTACAATAATCTGTGGCCAAACAGGGAAAAGGAGGGTGCTGGGACAAACATGAGAAAAGGACATCAGTTTTCAAGCTCAACAAAGCTAGCAAGAAAAATTGATTTAATAGCTGTAGAAGGTTTTAAAATTCTCTCCAGGTTTCCACCTAACAATACTTGCCACCATCACAGAAGCAGAGCCAAGGTGTAGAGATCCAGCACCAGCACTCCCAGCTGGTTTGTGTGTGTTTCTCAGGGAAAGGCCTTTGGACAGCTTCACTGTATTTGCAGAACTGCCCTATCATATAGAATCAGAGAATGATTACAGTTGAACAAGACTCCCAAGGTGTCCAACCTTTGACCGACCAACATGTCAAGCAGACCATAGCAGTAAGTGCCACGTCCAGTTGTTTCTTGAACACTCACAGGGGTGGTGACTCCACCACGTTCCTGAGCAGGCCATTCCATTGCTTAACCACCCTTTCAGTGAAGAAATTTTTCCTGATGTCCAACCTCAAACTCCCCTGCAGCAGCCTGAATCTGTGTCCTCTTGTCCTGTCACTGTCTGCCTGGGAGAAAAGGCTCATCCCCACCTGGCTACAACTTCCTTTCAGAGAGTTGTAGAGTGGTAAGGTCTCCCCTGAGTCTCCTCTTTTCCAGGCTGAACACCCCCAGCTCCCTCAGCTGCTCTTCACAGGACTTGTGCTCCAGACCCTTCACCAGCTCCATTGCCCTTCTCTGGACTCTCTCCAGCACCTCAATGTCCTTCTTGAATTGAGTGGCCCTAAACTGGACACAGGATTTGAGGTGTGGCCTCACTAGTGCCAGGTACAGAAGGATTATCACTGCCCTGGTCCTTCTGGCCACACTATTGCTGACATAAGCCAGGAGCCATTGGCCATCTTGGCCACCTGGGCACAGCTGGCTCATGTTCAGCTGCTGTTGACCGTCACCCCTAGGTGCTTTTCCCCAGGGCAGCTTTCCAGCCACTCTTCCCCCAGCCTGTAGTGCTGCATGGGGCTGTTGGGAACCATGTGCAGGACTTGATGTTTCACTTTATTGAATTTTGTTAACCTTACAGAGTTGGCCAAGGCCCATCAATCCAGCCTGTCCAAATCCCTCTGTGGATCCTTCCTACCCTCTAGCAGAACACTCCCACCCAACCTGGTGCCTGTGAACTTACTGAGCATGCATTTAATCCCCTCATCCAGATCACTGACAAGATGTTGAACAGGAACACCATAGGCGCAGTCTGGCAGCAGCAGGATATTCCCTCTGGTTCCTTGCTCGGCTCATAGCAGTGAATTTGATCACACATATATGACACTTGATTGTTAAAGGGCAAAGTATGCTCTGCAAAGGAGACAGACTCTAAAGTGGTTAGAAATCTGCAAGGTATAGCTCTTTAACACATGGTAATGCCATATCAGCTCATGGCCAAGGGCTTTTGGCAGGGGTTGAGGTTTTTTCCAAGCAATACATGTTCTTAAGCTGGCAAAATTAATGGCTTTAAACCCCTCTTCTACAAAATCTTGTAAATAAATACCATCCTGTCAGAGCAGAGAATAGCTTGCACAATAAATCCATACTTCTTATCAAAACTTTTAATTTAAATTTCATTGTTACATTTTCATTAACAGCCTGGGATCGGGTAGTATTTTTTCTGGCAAGATGAGAGAACTGAGATGCCATGCTTGATAAATGGGAGAACTGAGATCTCGTGCTTGGTAAATAAACAATTTGGAATACTGCATATCTCAAGTCAAATCAAATCAATGATGATTGAAATAAAGCTATCGTTTCAAAGTTATCACTTTATAATTTCTATCAGGTACAGCGTTAAAGAGAGCTTTTTCTTGATTAAATGCCACCATGTTAAGTCAGAGTTTTTGGAAGATCTGAGTAGAGCTAATGGATTTTGTTTAATGAATATTGAATATGACAAAAAGCATAGGATGGGTCACCCCAAAATGTCCCACAATTTTTAGCCAATTTGGTTGTGTTGCTACAGCCACAACACAAACACAATAGGACACATCCATTTAGGCAGCAGCTCAACAGTTAAAAGCCCAGGTCTGGGTTAGGACGTGTTCAGCTGTTTCTTCTGGCCATGGTATCCTGCCATGCATGTGTCCTGACATGGCAGCAGCACAGGAGCTGATCACAGTACTTCTGCAGACATAATTTTCCTTCATGCACATGAACTTTTATGAACTCTTTGAACTTATTTTAAATCGTTTAAGTGCTTTGCCTCAAACACCTCCTTCTGGACAACGATCCCAGTTTGGCCACCCTGACACTGGAAATGCCTCCTCACATCCAAATTGTACAAGTATATCATTTGGGACATTTTACTTATTTACCCTAAAGACTACTTCTGTTGCCCTGATATTCGCTCTTACAAAAGTTTTAGAGGCAGCAATCTTAGTTCAGTCTTTGTAGTGCTATGCTGAACAGGAGCAAAAGTCTTTCATTTTTCTTCTGAAAAGGTGCAATCATGATCCTTCAGATATCCCCTTTGTACCTATGTCTCAGTTTGAATTTATAATTTTTAATATCAGAGAATGGGCTCCATGGAAGGTTTCATCTTGTGGCTCATACTCCTACATACTATTTGACAGCATCATAACATGGAGATTTAGTCATTCTGTTAGCTAAAACACTCATCTCTTCCTCCTCCCTTGTTTATTCCCAGCTAAGCAATCCTTATGTGAAACATTTATCACTCATCTAGAAACTCTCCCTTTGAAGGAAAACTTGAGTTCAACTGAATTTTCAAAGTTAAAATAAACCAATTCAGCCATGGCACTTATCTCCATCAAATTTTCTTATTAGCTTGAGGATAAATGTTGAAAAATCAAATGTGCCAGAAGTTTTTCCTCTTCCATTCTTCCTTCATCCCTGATGAAGTTTGAATGGTTCTCATTTTTTGTATCTGAGCCAATGCTGTGAAGACAAATTTGAATCTGAAACCAAAATCAAGACCAGAGGAAGGCAACTAGATGAAGAAAAAGAAAGCTTATGCATCTAATAGGTAGTATTATTTCAGATAACTACTGTATTATTAATTCAATGGAATTCTGTCAGTAGGAGAAAAAACATTAAGAAAAGAAATGGCAGAAAGAAAATTAAGATTACAAAATTATGTCAGGATATGTCTTTTAAAGTATCATGTAAAAGGATAATTGAATGTATTCAAGAAGAATTAAAAAAGTAATAAACCAAGAGCTAACCAAAAGGCGTTCTACACTCCTGGGATGGAGGATCAATCATGTGAATCCACAGTGGGAACAGATTGGGCAGCCAGATGAGTCACATAGCTGTGCCTGGGCTGGCTTCAAACATAAATTCTTCTGCAGGTGCTGCCATCTGGATATAAAACTTTCTCTGTATTCCAGTGAGAGATTTTTAAATTTTTCTTCTGCTCTGCCAAAAGAAGGGGCTTCAGCAAATTAAACATCAGATTTCTCCTGAGGTACCAAGTGCTAACAAATCCTTATAGCTAGGAAAACATTTCTGAGCTGAAGAAGCTGGGAGTAATTGAACCACATCACACTTTGCGCCTTGAAGTCAGTCCTATCCTGAAGACCAGCCTCCAGACACAGGAACTGCCAGGTTTGAGGTGGAGCTGTGATGCCTAATGCCTCAGGTGCATGATCATCTGTTATTTCATGAGAGCCAAGTCACAATAGCCAGCAAAAATTCTAACATGTCCACTGTTAGCCTATCCCAAAAGTGAAATGCTCCTTAAACCTTCTTTTAACTTCAAAGTGTTTCACTTGGAGCTTACACTTCTTAGATCAAAGTTATCAACAGTATTTTCTATTTCAACATCTTTTTATTGAGTATGAACTTCAATAAATGATCAAGTCTCTCCTTTATGCTGGGCCTTTGGGAAGGTTCTGGCTATGCAGCTCATGATCTTACCCCTATCACCATGAGAGATACCATAACTCTTCACTCTGTTAGCCTGTCCATGCCAATCTCATGAAGTTCAAGAAGGTCAGATGCAAAGTTCTTCACCCAGGCCAGGGCAATCACCAGTACCAGGAAAGAGTGGAGGATGAATGTTTGAAGGAGGACGTGGGCATACTGGTGGATGAAAAACTGGACATGACCTGCAATGTGCACTCGCAGCCCAGAAAGCCGACTCTGTCCTGGGCTGCATCAAAAGCAGCACAACCAGCAGGTTGTGGGAGGGGATTCTCCCCCTCTACTGTACTCTGGGGGGTGAGACCCCCCCTGGAGTGCTGCATCCAGCTCTGGACTCCCCAGTGCAAGGCAGACATGGACCTGTTAGAGCAGGTCCAGGGGAGGGCCACGAGGGGGCTGGAACACGTCTCCTATGAGGACAGGCTGAGAGAGATGGGGTTGCTCAGATGGCAGAAGGGAAGACTCCAGGGAGACCTTAGAGCAGCCCTAAACTACTTTTAAATCCCTTCTAACACAAACCATTCTGTGACTTGATGATTCTGTAGGTTCATGAAGAAGGAAAAAGCTGGGAGAAGAAACATCAATTAGCTCTTTAGACATTTAAATTTTCAAAGTTATGGAAGGTATAATAATTATGGGCAAAAAAACATTCGTGGTTGTTGCACAATACAAGAAAAGAGCATGTAGTAAGTTGCATAAATAAATACTTTCTTGTAGCAACTGATTTCCCAGGAAGTCTTACTAGAAGATTTTAGATTGAAAATCACTTGAAAGGTACCTACTACATATGGACTGTGTTGGGGAGAAAAAGCACTGTTAGGCTTTTTCTGACCTTGGAGCTGCTGACCTTGGAGAACTATAGATAACATCATTAATGACATTGGAGAGGAAAAGATAATGACAGCATGATTTTGTTCTGTGGAAGAAATAAAAATGTGCTCACTAAATGGATGACCAGAATGGATGACATGCAAATGGGAGGACCTGTTCTGATCTGGTACTTTGTTGTTTATCTTCTTTGTTTTCAGGTTAACAAAATGTTTAATGACTTATCACTTCCCTGTGCAAAAATCTGATCTCCGATTTTTGACAAATACTGTGTTGAAAATCAGATGTGTATTTAGATTATGATTAGACCATAATGAAGCAAGGAAAAATTATTTTAAAAAACCCAAACCACAATAACTTCTGAAGGTTGTTTATACAGGAAAAGAATTTTCAGAGAATTCACAGAAGATTTAACCTCCTTTCCACTACTAAATTCTATTTAAAACTATTAAGGATATTGTTTACATTTCTAATTATCACTCACTGGAGGAAGGCAATCCATTCCCCAGGGAGCAGTTTTTCTTTTGGGTCCTCTGTCTTTGCTGTGCACAGGTATCAAAAATGGAAACATCAGAAATAGGGACAGCATGAAACAAAAGTAACAAGAACAGGCATAACATAAAACTGTCAAGATCTAATAAATGGAAGCTGTTACTTTTTGTTCCAGTTTGAGTTCCCCACCCAAAGGTTCCGGTATCTTCTTGTGGGGAGCTCAAAATAGAGTGCCAATTTTTCTTTAACTCCACTTTTTTTACCTCATGTCTGTCAGATGTGAAATGTGAATAAATATGAAATAAATGCTAGCAGATCTAAAATTACGCTTTCTTTTCTTAACAAAAGATTGAGAGATATAAAATATAAGGATTCAAAAGTATATTGAGTTAGGAAATGACAAAAGTAACAAAGATTGCAACAAAGAATTTGTTATCTTCATATTTAACAATATGAATCAGTAACAATATGAAGTGACTGACATTAAAAGAATAGAGTTAGGATCTCCTGTAGGTATGAAACAGATGCCCCAAACACTTATGTGATAACCAGATGAGCTTCTGATGATCTTTGCCTCTTTTCTCACCCCTGAAATCTACTGCTGAGCAGATATTAAATACTGTTTTTTCCAATGCAGTTTTATGTATCCCCAAGTGAACAATCAGTAAAAGAATGTAGGTTGTATTCCTGAGTGCATGTATATGTACTTCCTTCAGAAAACAGTTTAACTCCTAGCACTCATGTGAGTTGTACTGTCCTGTGTGTACAGAGGGAAGGACAGGGTGTCCCACAGTGTCAAACAGCACTCAGGTCCCTTTCCCTGTCTTTCCTCCTATTCCCACCTAAATGTAGCAGCATTAAGGCAGGTCATTAAAAGAAAGTGAAGGAACTTACTGTCTGAAGGGATATATCTCTACATTCTTAACTAGAAATCCAGGACTTAAATTCTCACTGGCCACTTTTTAAAGATATACATTAAAGAAGGGGGGAAATGTGACATTTTAGGCTTCTTAACATAGAAGCTAACTTACTGTGAAGCAAGAACATCTCTTTGGGTTTTTCCGATCTGAGCTGGCTCTCTCTCAGCAAGGTAATGTGGCAGTTTTGCTACTAATCTAAAATGAAAATGCTTTCTGGCAGAGTGGTAAAAGTTTCTCTTTCATTACCTGATGACATGCTCATGTTCCTAATCATGATTTCTGAAAACCACTGCTGCTTTTGCCTGAGACATGAAGAACATACCAGAATGTTCATACCTTGGCCATGAGCAGGGGCCAGACTCCTCAGTCGTGCTCAGCAACAGGACGAGGAACAGTGGCCATAAAGTAAAACATAAGAAGCTCAATCTCAACATGAGGAAGAACTTCTTTACACTGGGGGTGGCAGAGCACTAGAACAGGTTGCCCTGGGAGGGCATGGAGTCTCTCTGGAGACATTCAAAGCCCACCTGGACGTGTTCCTGTGTCACCTGCTCCAGGTGACCCAGCCTTGGCAGAGGGTTGCACTAAATGATCTGCAAGGTCCCTTCCACACTAACAATTCTGTGATTCTATGACTCTGGGATTTCTTCACAAGGTATCACACATGGCTGTTCTCAATCCTAGTGCATTCAGCTCTCAGGCACAGCTAAGTTGCAGTAGCAAAATTGAGGGGATGCCCAGAGCACCCCGGCTGTGTGCGAATGCAGACCTGTGCAATAAAACAATCAAGGCACATTACCTTTTTTTAAGCCATAGTTAAGCAATAGCATATGAAAGCAATAGTTCAAAGTCCTCAGTTCTGATATTTTTCTGGATGTGTAACACAGCATTTACAAGTATTTAGCTTGGGATTTATTCTGGGAACACTGACTTACACAACCTGTGCTATATAAGCACATTCACAAGTTAAAGTAGCACCATAATTTTATATTTTCTTTCAGCTGGAGAATCTTCAGCTGAAAGCATCTTCGGTGAGAATGATCAGTCATCTAAGATTGCTCAATTTACTCTCACATATTCACTACAGAGATTTTGATGTCATTTATTTCCACAACAATAGTATACTGTGATCTCACTAGGGGCTTCTCTGCAGGTCTTTGAGTATTTTTTTATTCTTGAGGGTCTGTCTTTGGCTTGCTCTTCTCCCTTCTTACACTCTCTCTGGGTAATCTCACCCTTCACATGCAAGCAGATTTGCAGATCTGCTCCATGCTTGCCTACCACTGCCAGCAAAAAGCTGCTGTGGCTGTCCTCCCTTCAGGCACAGGCAATGTTATTTTAGCTGATTTTAATTACTGGTGGCTGTAGAAAATGCTCTGGAATTCTGGGAACCGAGATGATTGAAATTAAAGTAAATTGAAAGATAAACACAACTAAATGTTGCAATTAAGAATTCTGACTTCAAAAGGATTATTTTTTTTTGAGAGAGAGAGAAATTAAGGGCTCTAAATGAACACGCAGCTAATGGGAATGAAGTTAGGAAAATTACAGCAAATTTGGAGCAAAAACTCATAAATGCAAATATGGCAGGCCTGAATATTTCTTCCCTAAAATGCATAACAGAAGAGGAGCACAAGAACAGAAGATTAACTATTTTCCACTAAACCTATGAAATGAGAAATGGTATGATAAAGAATAGCAAAAAGAAAAAAAACTAATTCAAGAGACAGAGAGGGACAGTAACAGAGAAAAACAGATTAATTGCTTGGGCAACAGTGGCAAATATTTCAGCTTTAGTAGCACGCACAGCTTCAGGGCAAATCTTGAACTTTTGAAACAAAGCCAGTGAAGCAAAAGGAAAACAGGATAAAATGTACTATGAGCTTTCAAATGTGGTTCATGGCACCTAATATCTCTCTTCAGTAAAAAGCTGATTTTCAAATCCCAAAAATACTTCTAAACTCTAGGATGGATCTTATCTATCTGGATTTTCATGGAGCAAGTGACAAACTGTCCCATATCACAATTCATTGTTGAAGCTGGAGAAGAAAATATAAACAGAAGAACTATAAAATGATAATAAAATATAAAATATATATGATAATAAAAAGAAACTATGTCTTTTGTTTCTTTTTCTTCTGTCTTTGTTTACTTTGCTGTTGTCATCATTATTATTTCAGAGAAGAAATTCTGTTTAATACTGAAAAAGTAAATACTGTCATGCTGGGACTTTCCCAGGGAAGGCTTCAAAGACGCTGATGAAAACTTGAAGTTTCTCTTACCTTGTATTTTCACAACAGACCTGACACATGCATGGGATATTTTTCATTGAAGTTCACTAAAAATAGGTTTTTGGGGCCATCATTAGTTCAAAGAAGGTTTGGAAGATCATACAGGATGGATGGAATGACTTTGAAAGCTGGACTTACAGGCATGGGTTGAATTATACGTCTGCCAAATACAAGTTTGCAGGTTTTGTAAGTCTGACTAGAACTGCTGTTGGAAAGTCATCACTGGAAAAAGGTTGAAGAAATACCTGAGTGTATCATATCAATCACAGAGTTGTTATGAGTCATCAATGCAATGAAAGCTGAGGGGAAAAACATCAAATGTGATCTCAAAAAAAGTCAAGCAAGAGATTTCTAAAAGAGACATTCTTTTAGAAACATAAAGAAACTTGTGCACTATAAAAGAAAGTTTGGCTCCTAATGACATGCTGTAACATGGTTATTACTGGTAGCCAAGGGCTCATCTTAAATCAAAAGACTCAAAACCCCAAGAGATGCCAAAGGTAAAATGTAGAAAAATTAAACTCTTTTCTTCTCCATCCTCAGTACTCTCCTACTTCTGACAGTATTTTTAGGCTCTTAAAAACTGAGCTTGAAGCAAGATTTTGAAGTTCTCATCACACAGAAATGTCGCTTGAAGTATTGCACAAAATTGCAATCATTTGAAATGTGTCAGAAGAACTTCTCAGTCATCACGTCACTCACTCATTCCTCTGCAGCTTGTGTCGGGCATCCTGGGCCAGCTTTGGACAAGCTAGCTACTGGGAAAGAGGGAAGTCCTGGGAGGGGTGCCAAAGGCAGGAGAGATGTGATGCTATGACTGCCCTGGTAGCTGCCTCACATCAGATTGCCCACTGCAGCAGCAGTGGCCTCCAGTCCCTTGACCTGGTAGCTGGCAGAACATGTGGAGATGTCTGCAAATCTCTGAGGTTCCGTCCTGCTTTATGTGTAAGATAAGCCAATGCAAAGGAGATACTAAGAGCTCACTTGTTTTCTGTCATTGCAGAAAGGAATATTTTTGCCTAAGGAACAAATAGCCAGAATGCATCGTTTAGCTGACACATGGTAAACACTTAGATTTTCTTCTATGTGACTAATGAGATACATAATTTGTTTTATGTTTCCCTAAGAAGCTGTAGAGGGTCAACCCTGGCTGGATTTCAGGCACCCACCACAACCTCTCTCTAATTCCCCTCTGCAGATTGACAGTGGAGAGAAAATAAAACAAAGGGTTCATGAGTTAAAGACTGGGTGAGATCACTCACCAAAAACCATCGTGGGCACAACAGACCAAATTGGAGATATGAATTGAATTTATTACTAACAAAATCAGGGCAGGATAATGAGAAGCAAAATAAGACCTTAAAAATACCTTCCTCTCACCCCTCCTTCCTTCCTAGCTCTACCTCTTCCCCTCCCAGGGAAACAGGGAGACAAGGAATGTCAGTATTATGGTCAGTTCATCACAAGTTGTTTCTCCCACTGCCAGGTAGAGGAGTTGTTCCCCTGCTCCAGTGTGGGGTCCCTCCCATTGGAGACAGCTCTCCATGAACTTCCTCAACATAAGTCCATTCCACAAGCAACAGTTCTCCACAAACTGCTGCAAAGTGAGTCACTCTTCCATGGGATACAGTCCTTCAAGAACAGGCTGCTCCAGTGTGGGTCCTCCATGGGATGAGAAATCCTACAAGGAAACATGTTCCAGAGGTGACTTCTCTTTTCAGGTCCCTGCCAGGAGTCTGTTCCAGCACGGGCCTCCCACAGGTTCACAGACTCCTCTCAGGCATCCACCTGCTCCAGTATGGTGGATCTCTGCATCCCCGTGATCCTCCATGGGCTGCAGGGGCACAGCTGCTTCACCATGGTCTTTACCATGGGCTGCAGGGGAATTTCAGCTCCAGCATCTGGAGCACCTCCTGCCCCTCCTTCTCCACTGACCTTGGTGTCTGCAGTTATTCCTCTCACATGTTCTCACTCTGCTCTTCTCTGCCCACAATTACATCTGCACAATAACTTCTTTTTTTCCGTCTTAAATCTGTTATCACAGAGGTGTTACCATCATTTCTAATTGGCTTGGCCAGCAACACATACATCTTGGAGCAGCCAGGGATTGTTTTTATCAGACATGGGGAAGCTTCTGGCAGCTTCTCACAGAAGGCACCCCTGTAACACCCCTGCTACCAAAGCTTGGCCATGCAAACCCAACAGAGCAGCATAAAACATATAACTTCAAGCAGACATTGAAAAATGGCCTATGTGCCATGAAAGGCCAGTATGGCAGAGAGCGCAGCTCTGCAGATGCCAAAAGCATTTTCCCACAGGGGAGAATATCAGGATTGCACAGAAATGAAAAGGAAATAAGCCTTAAATAGAAGTAAAATTCAAACTAGATTTGTATCTGTGAGGAGAAAGCTTAACAAATCTCTTTGAAATAGGAAGCATTTCAGGTAACAAAGGTTGGTAAGTGGAGATAATGCATACAGGAACAAGTGCTATCAGGGCATTTCTTTGCAAATCATATTTGTATAAGGCCATAGAAAAAGATGAAATGAAAGATGAAATGAAAGATCGCTGTTGTAAAAGGACAAAAAAAGATAGTGAAAGGACAGTAAAGACCTTTTGAGACATATTGTGTTATAATCAAGTTCTCAGAAATCTATAGCAATGATCAAGCTAATTTTTTGAAATGCCACAAAGAGCTTTCCATGGTATGGTGGAAAAGTGTAAGTGAATGAGTATGGGGAAAACAAGAAGCACAGTCTGAAAGTTCCTCTGTGCCAAGGAAAGCCCTCTTCTAAAGCTTGTCTTCTCTGCCAGTGCCCAGGCAGGGAGGCAGATGCCTGGTGAGCTGAAGGCACCCTGAGGCAGAAGGAGCTGTCTCCCAGCCGTGCAGCTCAGAGCACAGATGCAACATGCAGAGGAACATCTGCCCCTGTGATAGCAGAGAAGCTGTCCAAAACATTCACTGTTTAAAATGTTTGCCTCAACAGCCCTTCAGCTGCCTGCACCATGGCATGGGTGGCTGTGTCCTGTGTTTTCACACCCCAAGGCATGGATTGTGATGCTCTGGCAGCAAGAGATGCAGGTGTGAAGAAGGGACCCAGGAGCAGGGAACACAGGCAGCAATGGACTTTTTGCCTGTGGGACAGGAGTTGAGTAAGGCAGAGAGTATGCTGAAAACACTGATGTCAGGTGCTAAGGCTAGAGGATTTTGGAAGAAGTGGTCTGACCTTCTGCCCCCTCCCACTGTCAGAGAAGCCAGAGGGACAGGATGACACAGGACACCCATGGGATGCAGCCAAGGTTGGTTGGCAAAAGGACAATAGAGACAGATAAAAGGATGACTGGCACTGGAAAGGGAGATACAGAAAATAAAAACATATGAGAGAAAGGAGTCAGCAAAAGCCAGTCATTGCCAAGCTGTCCTGGCACAGCGTTACCTTGAGATTTCCCTTGTTCTCCCAGCACCTAAGGGCAATGGGACACCACTCAGGCATGCAGGAGCCCTTCCACTGATGGTGGGTAACAGTGTGAGCTAGCTGGCATTCAGCTGGGAAGAGCAGAGGCTTGTCCTCCAGAGAGGACAAGGAGACCCCACAATTGCCTACAAGTGGGTGTGGGAGGCACCATGCTGCCAGCCAGGGGTTCCCAAAAGGAATGAGCAGTGACTGCTCCTGCATGATGATGATGACTTCCTTGGTAGGAAAGAGCACCCTTATGTCATCAGTGGAGGAAACTGTTTACAGAGGTATTTATTCCTATGCCACATGGAGCAGCCTTTAGCTTAGTCATATTTAAAGCCCACTTACCTTGGCAAATGTAAGGCAAAGGTAAAAATGATAGCAGGGATGTAGAACGTGGTTTGCAACAGACAGAAAAATCTTCTGGGTCAGGTATGCTAAAGCAGCAAAAATAATGTAGGATTGTCAACCAGGGAATCTCCAGTGAGTTTTTTTTGTCTGAAATGGGCAGAATGACAGCATGTGTGAATCTCACCTGGCTCACTTAGGGCAGCTGGTTTATTCTGAAGGTTGGACCTGCTGCAGCAAAGCAGGCCATCTGCCCCACACTCCCACTCTGCTCAGACTAGCCCCATTCCACAGGAGGAAGTCCAGGAAGAAAATACTGCAAAATTGGAGCCACTTTTTCTAGCTCAAATTGACAGAAGTCAGGAAGGCTGGGATTTATATCTGAGAGGCAGCAAGCAGCAGATTTGTCTACTTCTGTCACTGCCTGGCAACCTGGACATAGTCTAAACTTATCACATCATCTGTCTCCAGACACCTGCACATAACAGCATGGATTTTACCTGAAGTGAGTTCATGTCTATACCATGCATAGTGAAGATCTGTCATTTTTATTCAGCAGCTCTCAATGGAAACACTGGCCTGCAGTTTGGTCGAAATGGCACCTGACAATGTCAGAAAGACCAAGTGTTGCCCAAGGACTGAACCAAAGTGTCAGAAGTTAGCTCACAGTAGCACTCCTTAACATTATTCCAGCAGAGGCCATCTGACTGACTTATTGATTCCCTGGAAATACCCTTTAGCAGCATCTACTGTGAAGATAACAAGAAAGCTTAAGCCTCTTCTGTAAGCTTTAGTACAGAAAACAAATAATCACATGAACAACAGAGCTAACAAAGCTCAGTCACCATTGCCATCTGTGCCATACAGTTGGATTTTGATGGGTTGACAATACCTCTGCACTCTAAAGACACTACTGCAGTCTCTGTCTTTTACCTGGATTTAACCTGGGTGCTTATTTTCATGAAACTGTTCTCTAAAGTGGCTTGAAAGTTGCCTGTAGTTCAAAAGGTAACAGGGTGGAATAGACACACAGGCATGTACAAACACAGAGAGGCCAAGGAAGCTTAATTTCCTTTGAGGACCAGGCTGAAGAATAAGCTGTAACATTCATTTCTGAGAGAGACAGGAAGAAAATCCATCAATAGAAAATTACAACTTAAATGTATTCCCAAGTAATACTGATCTCAGTACTCAATTACGTGTTAGATTGTTAAAACAGCATCTAACTTTGTTATTTTCCAGTGCTTATTTCACTTGCTTATTTAACTTGGAGAAGTAAGTCATCATGTCAACAGTCAATGATGGACTAAATGTTCAGAATTAATTCTGTTCTAAAACCAGATCTCTCTCACATGGCCAGCCAGTGCAGTACAGCCCACTTGAGCACTGAGACTGGGTTTGCATTAAAAGGTCCATAAGCTCACAGCAGCACGGGAATCCCATCCTGAAGCTCTGGGAAGCAGAGGATGTCATCTATCAGTTCCAGCTGGCACAGAAGCTCTTTCAAGAGAAAGAAATAAATATCATGCCAATCTTACCTGTCAGATACTGAAGGACTGTCAAATCCAAATTTCTCAAATACTTTCATCGTCACATGGCAAGGCTGTCACGTGTGGTTGATGGTTCTGACATTTCAGACCTGGTTTGGGGTGGCATGACGCCTGTCCACCTCCCAGAGAACATCCCAGGGAAAGCTGGGACAAGCATTCCAGGCCAGGCAAGCCCACTCTCAAAGAAAACTATTTTGTTTTGATTTACTTTGTGTTCCCACCTTGGCAGGGTCCCAACATCAGAGCTAGAGGATGGCTAGGGGGGTGCCAAAAGGGAGAGCATTTCCCTTGAGCATGGCAGCCCTGGCACTGGCAGCCTCTGTTCCTCAGTGCTGCAGTGGGATCTGTGAGTGCTCAGAGTGCCTCTCCTCCCCGATCTGTAGGAGGCCTTTTGCAGGGGGAAGGTTGTCTGGGACAGGGACAATTGGTGAACCTGAGGGAAGGACCCAGATCTGGGAGTAATGAGGCTCAAAGCATGACTCTCTTCAGTTTTGGCACTTTCCAAAAGTGAGGAATCTATGGTCTCCCTGAAGTGCTGGGAGGACAATCAGCAACGTGTACTGATGTAGCTGGTTCTGGACATAAGAGAGGGATTCAGCTTTCTTCCCTGTATCATGTCATGTCATATCATATCATATCATATCATATCATATCATATCATATCATATCATATCATACCATATCATATCATATCGACCCTCTCTAGAGAAAAAACATGGAGGTACTGGAGCACCAAAGAAAGGAAACAGAGTTGTTGAAGGATCTGAAGCACGATCTTATGAGGAGAAACTAAAGAAACAAGCCATAGGGCTCAAGTCACACCAGGGGAAGTTTAGATAGGGTATTAGGAAAAAATTCTTCACTGAAAACATGATCAGGCATTAGAACTAGCTGCCCAGGGAAGTGGTGGGATCAATAACCCTGGAAATGTTCAAAAAACAGGGAGATGTGGCAACATGGGGGCTAGTGGTGAACATGGAAGTGTTGGGTGATCAGTTGGACTTGGTGAACTTAGTGGTCTTTTTCAACCTTAAAAACCTTATGATTCAATGATAATCATATCATATCTTTGCCCATGGACAAAGGTGATTTGGCCCAGCACCAGCTTTCTGGCTGGGTCCTGGAGAGGGCTCTGGTTGCCAGGGTACAGCTGGCAGAGATGTCCTGTGCATACAGTCAGCCTCAGCTCCTTTGCTGCTATTTAAAAGCAGCACCTTCTGTGACTCCGTGCATTGGGACACAAACCAGACCACTCATTAATATGCTGCCAGCAACACACCTCCCTTCCCCTCTCCCAGTAGAAACAACATGAAAAAGCCACAAAATCCTGTTGTTCTTTCTTCCCTCTATTACTCATTCTCCCTGTGGCAAGGAATATCTGATCCCGGTAGATCAGCTGTGGCAAAAGCGGTGGTGTGTCGCAGGAATTGCCTTGTCAGACCCTGTCCCCATCTCAGTGACCCCATGAAGCTCCCAGGATACTCTGCAGCCAATCCCTACAATGTCTTCTTTTCAAATATTTGCTTTAGAGACACTTTAGCTCTCACTGCTTCTGCCCCTGAAGCTAAGAGCCCAGATCTCCCTGTTTCCTGTGATGGAGCACCTTTGGACAGTTTCCTGAACACCTCTGGTTCCTTCTAGAATTGTTTTTTGCACCACGTCTCACCTGATGCCACTACTCAAGCCAAGAAATGTCCCCGGGCTGCTTTGTGAGTCTACTGTTTCCAGACCATGCCGTAGCAGGGGCCTGGTACTGACTGCCTGATGCAAAGCCGGGGTCTGCTGAGCAGGGCTGGCAGCCTTGCTCTCACCCAGACGTGGAGGAGAACGCGATGTTGTTCCACGCACTTCGCTGTAGGTGGGCTCTTGCTGTGGGTGCTGCTGTGGGGAGGGGGCTGGCATGACACTGAGGGTTGAGATTAAGTGTGTGGTGGGATTGAGTGGAAGCTGGACTTCTCCTCAGTCCATGGGAATCTAACCCTGCAGTAAAGCTGCTGCTTGGCTTGGGGTCTAAAGACCACACAAACATGTCTTTCTGCAGGATAGGAGGAGCAAGGAATGTCTGTGATATTTGCAGATGGTTTTGGGAGAGCCTCAGTCCTGATGCCTTCAGCCAGGTTACTCCTAGAAAAATGAGCTCAGTGGAGCACCTATCTACAGTCCCTCCTCCAGCCCACCCTGCCTCAGAAGACTTCTCATACTGGCCCAGGCAAAGGAGAGCCTTGAACAAACCAGTATCAGATGGAGATAGCATTGGTGCACAGACCTGTTGTTAGACTGTGCATGACTATCAGCCTGCCCTCCCAGAAGCTAGTTTAGGAATGAGAGAGTTAGAACTCCTGTGGAGAAAGCAGAGAACTGGAGACAGTTCACCAAAAACCTTACAGACACATGTTCCTGTCCCATCCCAGTTTTTTGCCTCCTTTACTCAGAAGCAGGAGTTTGGGTGGCAGAAACCAGGTCAGCAGTAAGAGGTTAATTAGTGCACAGATTAATGCTGGATGTCACATGGTCTGTCCTAACAGCTCCATTACATGTGACAGGATGCTGCGCTTGCGGGCACAAACCAAAGCTCCCCTCATCTTGCTGGGTTTTTCCTTTTGTCTTCTGCAAATAAGGCCTGCCTCATGCCTGTCTGTCTGTCTGTCTGTAATTGCTCTCTGACACAGCATATCCCACCTGTTCATGACTCAGCATCCCAAAAGAATGTTATTTCCAGGATGGAAATGAGCATAGTCAGACACAATAATTTTTTTTAAATTATTTCCTTTTAAACCTTGAACACTATGTTTATCCTTGCATATATTGAAAACACCCTTTTTGCACTGGCTTGCTTTTTTTTCAGTTCTGATTTTGGGCTTGGGGGTCTTTTTTGTTTTTTGGGTTTTT
Source organism: Promerops cafer (assembly GCA_013398275.1). Lineage (NCBI taxonomy): Eukaryota > Metazoa > Chordata > Aves > Passeriformes > Nectariniidae > Promerops > Promerops cafer. The sequence continues at coordinate 2,078,941 of VZSE01002186.1, read as the reverse complement.
TTGGGTTTTTTGCTGGGGATTTTATAGGGCTATTAGCGCTCCTGTAAAAAAAGAAAACCACCAACAACCAAACCAACAACAACACACTGAGTGAGACCTGTTGCAAACACTTTCAGTGTCAGATATGCTGGAAAATCTAAAGAGAATATAGTCTTGAAATAAGCTTCAGTAAGAAATGTTCTTAAACACTCTACTGAGGATTGTATTGAGTATTTTAGATTGATTTTAATGTGGGTTTTTTCCCAGATGGTTGAGGAAGGATACTGGTGAGGCAGATAACAGCTTTAAATGCACATGCCTGTTTAACTTGACAGTTTGCAAACAGTGGAGTGACACAGTTCAAGAGCTGCACAAGGAGCCATCTCAAGCTCTCCACAATTCTAACTTATGACCAGCACCCCACCCATAGAGCCCCCACCTTGTGAGCCACAAATGTTCCTGCATGGGCTGTATTGCTCCCTCACAGTGGAGGTGGGGATTTGTCTCACAGCAAACCTGATGTACCTGAGGAGTAGGACAAAGGCTTCCTTGAGGCATCAGACTCAACAAGAGCATGGGATGCCTGGGCCAGCTGTGTGGGAGGGCTCTCTGTTCCAGGGCATCCAGCTCCTGCTCAGGGCTGTGCAACACATGATACACCCCAGAGCCCCAAATTAAATGCCCTGTGCTGAGGGCTTAGCTCTGGTAGCATGGCACTGAGGTTGAGGGAGGACCTCAGTCTTTCATTCATGGGAGATAAGGGAGAACAACTCCTTGGCTGGGGCATGGCACTGGAATGAGGCCACCTGCAGATCTGAGGAGTGAGCAACATGTTTTACATGGGAATCTCTGGGGTCCCTAGTGCTGGGGAAGGAGAGTAGCTTCGTGGGATGGTACCCAAATGGATGGAATCTGGTTGAGGGAAAATAAGAGCAAGAAATCTTTTCCTCTGTGGCACTGGCAAGAAGGGTGCTTGAGCTGCAGCACAAGAGTACTGTCTCCCATTGCCTGCTTGCTGCTTTTTGGGGAAAATAGGCTCTGCTTACTAAGCAAACAGGACCACAACAAATAAATACCTTAGCAGACAAGTCTATCAGTTTTATCCTCTCCACAGAAACAACCTGAAATACCTCTGATAAAGCTAGCAGCTCAGGCTAAAACTGGGTCACGTGATTCACAGTTTATCCTTTTGCTTATTTTTACTCAGCAATCTGTGCTCAAGGCTTTTCGTCTTCATCTGTATCAAAGGCTGATCTTTTGTTCTTCTCTATTGATTTCATTCAGTGTTTGGAACAGCAAATTTATTTGTACAGAGCTAGGTAAGCTTTCGTGTTTCTCAGTGGGATTTTTCAAGTGCATAGTGTTGCTGTTATACATTTCCTTTTCATCAGAAAAGCAGACTAGTCTTTCTTTTGTAATGCAAGCCTAAAAACTGACCAGGTGCCAGTTGCTGGTTTTCTGTTACTGAGTTCCAGCTGCAGAAGTCAATTTGCTGGCATGCAGTCTAAGTTCAGCCTCAGATGAAAGGATACTGCAGACAGCAGAGGCAGAGGGTTTGGTATGGAGTGGTAACATGCATTTCCTATTTGCAAAAGGATCGCTCTGTCCATGAAGGTCATTCTGAGGAGAATTCCAGCTGTTACAGTGAGGAAATTATAAGGAGGGATAAAGGGGTTCCACTTAAACAAGTGAGAATGAGCAGAAGAAGGATCAGGAAGAAGTAGGAAAGGGAATCTACAAAGGAAGAGCCATTTGAAGAAAAGAGGAATAAAATTAGAGGGATAACAGCCTAAAAAGGAAGATGAAATGGGGACCCAATTGTGGGGATTTGGTGTCTGAAATGCATGGGGTGGGTACCATGACGGGGGTGAGACAAGACATATGCAAAGCATTGAGTGAGCAGGCAGGAAAGGGAGTCACTGTACTTGTATTTACTTGTGCCTCTGGGATCCTAAAAAGTTTATTTTGATTCTCAGTAGTGTGAAAGATCTCCATTGGTGTTTTTAACTAGTCTTCAGGGCAATTAAATCAGTGGTTGAAACTCAAAAGTGCTGTATTGTGAATGAGAAGTAAGACATGAGCACAGACTGTATCTTTAAGAGGCCACTATTAGTCGCAATCCCCACTGTGACAAATGGAAAAGTGTATCATTGTCTCAGCCCAGCTGCTGAGCACAAGTGCCTGATGTTCCATAAAGAGGAATTCAGACTGGTGCTGGTTTTGTCACCAAACTCATCCATTGTTTTTCATTTTATTAAATGGTGTGTTCAAGGTTACAGTTTGGAGTCCTTTGTGTCCTTACCACTCTGCCCACCTAGTTAGCGAGTAAAAGAACATAAACCTCACTGCAAAGTGCCATTCTAGGTATTGTGTCCTCATCCTATTTACATCAGCTTAGTCCAGCATTACTTCACTGCCCCTCAGACTCCAGGCAGTTGGGTAATAATCTTGACACCCCAGCTATTGCCTTTTTTCAGGTTAACTTGCACATTTGATGTAAGATAGGTATTCATATACAGGCAACATTTACAAAAGGTTCATTTAAAAGCACAAACCTTCTCTTGCCTGGCAAATCAGGTTCTAGTTAAGCCTGAGAACAGGGGGAGAACCTCTGCAACATATGTCTGGCTTCTAAAATGCTTTTGCAATATTACAGTACAGTTCTTCCCATAAGAGAGATAAAAATAAGATTAAAAAGTCTAAGGGCATGAAAATCTAAGGGCATGAAAATCAAGCAAGATTAACAGCCACTAAGACAGATGTGTAGCTACCTCCTGCTGCTCTGTCTCAGACTAAAACCTTTCATTTCGAGCTTTACTTCTTATTTGTTCTCCTGTATTGGCATGTTTATATCCATTTCCTCATCTGCCAGGGAGAAAGTTATCAAGATGTTCTCAATTTTAACCTCAATAAAAGTGAGTACAGATAATTGTCCTGGCTTGCTATTTTCATCATGTATGCCTTACATCCCTCTGCATCACATCAATCTAACTTCGTTGGTCTTTGCTGACAAGGTACTTTACAACCCAGGTTTGCTCTGTGTAAATTCTTGCATAGTTGACTTCAAATCCTGTCCTTTACCCCACAAATTATGTCCATCTTGATCACTTAATTAAGCTTTGTTTTCCATTTCCATGCCAGTGATTTTTCCATAGAGCCTTCACCTTAAAATTTACTTTCCCAAAGCCTCCAAAATTATTTGCTTCATGAGTCTCTTTTTGATACCACTCTTTTTTTTTTTTTTTTGGTTTGGTTTCTCAAACCTTTTACCACATAAATCACTACTGTGCTGTAGTCACTGTTTTACTCATTAGTTCTCTAGCACATAGTATCTGGATGAGGTTCTTACACACCATTTATTTCATTTCCTTGCAGTTCTCCCTCCTCTAATCAGCTCTCATATCAAGCTTTGGTAGGCTCTGGAGAATGGGTTCTATGTTCTCCTTTTAACAGTGATGATATGAAAGGTGCAAACATTGTAGTCCATTGGAAAGAATGAATGCATTAACTGCCAGGCTCTAAAGCAACTTTCCTAAAGCCACTGTTCTTGACCCCATGCGGAGCAGTGATTGCTAATAATTACTATGTATAAAGATGCATGAAACAATACACATTTGTATGAAAAATATTCCATATTTTCTTTCTTTTTACTTTCCTTCAAGACAGAAATGACTCCACCAGCATTCAAATAATCTGATATCTACAGTAAATAGGGACAGCAATAACCTACAAAAACTCGCATTCTAATTTTCCACTTGGTGGAACAAGACTAGGTATTTTTATATTTTGGTATGTTCTGAATGTTATTCATTACTGAAAATACCATGGTAATCATAGCTACAACCTTTAGAAAATAGAAACTTATTTCTTCATATATATATGAATAGCATTTGCCCCACAGGATGGTAAAATCTTGAGTTCAGGTAGTGTAAAACAAAATAGTTTCCACTTCTTGTGACAGAAAGGTAAATTTAGGTTAACTGAGCTAAAGGACTTGTAGTGTTTTGTCTTCTGGCTGATTATCAGGGTAATGATGAATTTGATTGAATTTTACTGAAGAAGAAACCGATACTCTTGATCCAACAACCTTTTTCTTATCTGACCTGTCCCCTTTCTCCCTTTCTGCATCAATTTTAGGGGTTTTAAGTGTTTCTAAATGAAATTTAAATATGAATACATATTCCTTTTCTTTCCTTCTTTTGTCTTCATCAAGAAGGTGTCTGAATACTAAACCAAACAACCTTTTCTGCTAACAAATCTGAAATGCCATCACTGTGCACTTTATGAATATATAGAGAGATTATATGTAAAAGACTGAGAGGGCAGGAGTTTCAAAAGCCATCAGAAGAGGACAGAGTGGAACTTACAGACCAGTAGAAATAATAATGCCAAGTCTGTACTACATCCAGTGTCTGAAATATCAAAAGACAGCTAAACACTGTGCTATAGGAAGTGAACATGCAGTGATCATTGAAGGCATGATTTACAAGGCACCTCAAAAAAGGTGATTTGCATAAAAGGAAGGCTGGACAAAGTCACTTTTTCTTAAAAAAAAATAGAAACATAGCTAAAGAGAAACTTGAATGGATGAAAAAGAAAACAAATCTCATGGAACGGGAGAAGGGAAACTGTCCCCACAACACCTGGCTGGTGAGCTCTGTGTAGCTTCACTTGCAGCCATCTTGACTGGGACAACTCTGGAGAGCCAGAACAGTGGCACAGAGAGATCATAGCAAAGAAAGAAGCTGTTCTGATTCACCTTGCATGGAAAACTAATAGTTGATCCAGAACATGACACAGAAGTAAATCCCCAAATCAGCTGTAGTATTAGGGCGATTAAAGAGAATCCTTTAAGTATCCTATTGAACTTTCAAAGTCTAGTCCTAGCAGATGCCTCAAGAAAAAGGGACTAGGGAAAAAGCACATAGTTTTCATTGAAATGGTAGATGCAAATAGAACCATATTTCTGAGAAACCATGGAGGGTGTTCGAGAATCAAAATAAGTCTGTTGATCTCAAAGCATTCTACAAAGCTGCAAGTGTCCATTTGGAGGCAGGTACCATCAGATGCAGAAAAAAGCAGAGAAGTTCCTCTGCTCTGTATTATCTTATGTCCTTCTGGCAAGTGGCAGCAGGTTTAAGAAAACATGTATTGTCACAAAGAAAATATAAAAAGGCTTTTGTTTGTTGTGACCCAAAAGAGAAAAAACTGCTTGACCTTTATTGCTCATGAGATCTAACAACAGTTGAATAAAACATGGAGTAAGCTGTTAGAACTCAAACCTTTATATGGAGTCCATGATCCATGTGAGTCTACCAGTGAGCTCAACCACTCTGAGGTTTTTTCAAGTTATCAGCACATGGCAGGTTTCCCACTTTGGTACTAAACTAGTGCTACACATGGTAGTAGGTGATAGGCCTACATTTACAGCTCTTGAGGTTTTGCACCACAAATACTCTTGTCCAGCACCCTTGTATTTAGTTGGTGATTTTTGTTAATCACTGAGGCTTGCTGGCTAGCACTTTCGTTGTGTCTTCCACAGAGAAATCAAGGCTAAAAGCAAAACAATCTTTAAGACACAAAACAAAAATAAAATTACTGCAACAATAGCCTATAACTGGCTCTCAGATATCATCTGAGAAACCATGTATTATGTTCCTCAATATTGCTAAACAGAAAATTTTAGTATTAATTTTGCAACAGTTCATAGTGAACAGGGGAAAGCAAAGACTGGTGAACCGGTCCAAGGTGATATGGACTACAAGACCAAATATCCAGTGTTTCAGAACAAAGAGCACAAGACTGACTAATGTGCAGAAAATCTAACTTAGGTTGTTCTCTTCCTATTTCCTAAGTGTCTGACAGAAAGTTTCTCAAGTGTCTAAACCTTAATAGGTACCTAAGGTGCCTGTTAATATTGTTATTTGTTCTGTTTAACTGTCATGTCTTAATTGCTTTGGTACTTCTAGGAAAAAAACAGTATTAAGGCTATCAGTCTGCAGATTGAAAACTATTTAAAAATTGGAAACAACAGGTAAGAATTTCAGGACAAACAAGAATCAGTAATCACTAGTCCCATTGCTGGGACTAGTGTTGGAACCAGTTTAGTTAGTCATTTTTGTCAAAGACCTAAAGAAGCTATTTCATAATAAAACTCCCAAGTTTGCAAATGGTACTGAGCTTTTTCCAGTGCTCCAGGGCTATACCAAAGGCAAGTAACTCCAGAAAGAACTGATGTGGGCAGAAAGGTGGCAGATATATTCAAGGCAGAGAAATACGAAGTGATGCAAAAGTTATCTGAAACTTACCTCCTTTATGTTCAGCTACTATCTAACAGAGGAGATACCTTGGAGTACTCATGGCCAGGTCAAAAAATAACTTTATGAAGAGCAGCAGCCAAAAAGGCCAATAAAATATTTAACATCATCAGGAGGGGACCTAGGAGTAAAATCAAGGGCATCATTTTGCTTCTATATATAACCAAGCCCTGTACTGAGTTCTGTGGGTTATTCTGGCCTTCATGTCTCAAGAGAAATGGAGTGGAGTTAGAGAAAGTGCCAACAAAGGCAACTACAAAAAATCAAGGCTGTGAAGCAGCTGTTTTACTCTAAGAGATTTAAAGAGCTGGGGCTCTTTGAGGGAGAGACTGACAAGACATTGTGACTCAGGTTCTAAAGATCTTTAAGGTGGAAGACAAATAGAATTCAGAAATCACAGCACATCCCACCTAATCATACTTTTAACAACCTTGATAAAAGAGGTTTGGATGCTGGGGCAGTATCAAGGTAATGGACCACTGAAAGTGCTGAAGTTTGCATACCGTCCTTAAATAGAACAGACTTTTTTCCAACATTCCAGGCAGAATATTGGGTTGGTAGGGTTTGATCTGATTGGGCTGGATAGGATTTGACCTGACCTGCCAGGATGATTCTTGTGTTCAGATCTCTGACCCCAGGGCTGCAGTAGTGCAGCCTCCCTCTTCAGGCTTTCCCCAGTAAGCACTAAACTATTTGAAGGAAAAGGAAACAGACTTTGCCTGCAGCTCCCCTATAAATCTTCCCCCAATTGCCAGCCACATGGTCACTTAATTTCTAATCTGCATCATATGCAGATTGATTGATTGTAATTGTTCTTTTTTTATCTTTGGGAAGAGGATATGATACTATGCTGACATAACAGACCATGTCTTCTATGAAGATGTGGATTTTCTCACCCCTTCTGTGTCCAGAATTAGAGTGCCAAGCAAAGGCTTTGCAGGTGGTGCTTGCTGTTTAGTGTGACAAAACCTTTCTATTTTTTATGTGTACCCAGATACAGACCTTAACCACAAGCCTGGAAAAAATCTTTCCTCTATTGAACAAATAATTCTGTTAAAATCATAGAGAGAAGCCACCCTTATCTTTATTTTCACATTTGAAGAACCATTAACTTCTGATGTGACTGCCAGGGCTTATTTTTAATGAGGAATTGTTTACACTGACAACTGCTTTCAGGCAGTTGAGATAAAATATTTGCACTGAACAAAAGGAAGTCCTTACTGTCCTTCTTGCCCATTAAATAGCACTGGTGCTTACCTGAGGTAACTTACTGTTGCAAACTGATCTTTTATTCAGCCATATGTGTCACAGCTTTCCCTATGTATAATGGGGACAATAACAGTAAGATTGGCTATAGAAGTAATGTTTTCTTCCATGACAGTCAAGTTGAGATGAGCAATGACTGAGCACTTAAATCTCCCAGATGCTTTGTTGAAGTATTCAGCAAAGTGGACTCAGGCTCCTCTTGCACCCTTCTTCAGAAATCCATGAATATCGTTCAGATACTCCAATGGATTTTTTTTTACATATTAATAAGGCAAGAGCAGCTCTGGTTTTCATTCTTATTTTCAGCCAGGAGTTTAGCACCAGAGGATATAGAAATGGAACTAAATCTCCAGAATTTACATTCCCACAGTTTCTTTCAGACAAAAATTTACCTCCCTCGCAATGGCTTCACTGTCTTAAAAAAACCAAAGAGTAAGCAGGGTAATTAATATTCATTGGTTATCCTCATAAAGGAAAGGAGTTTTCACAGCAAGCTAGGTGAATTAAGCCCTGGAGAAAGGCAGGCATTACACTGCCTGCTGTTTCCTTGCCTTGCTATCTCCTGGTTTATAAAGCAAGTGCTTTGTCTCCCTGTGGGACCTGACAGCCAAAGTTATGGGTCATTGCCTTGCTTCAAAGCAAGAGAGAACAAAAGAGCACGATGTTTGTGGAAATGCTTCTTGCAGACCAAGCACATTGTGTTGGCTTGGAAGACAGGAGATCAGAGGAGACTGGCACACCACCACGGCCAGCAAGGCTGCACCTGTGAGTGGTGGGTATGGTGAGCCAGCATCTCCTCTGGGTAACAATCAGACAGAGAATTTCCATCTGATGAGGGAATTCAGAAGTATTTGCAATTTGGGAAAACCAGGCTAATGAAATATCTACTGCTATGAAATGCCAAATTGAAATATTTCCAGTTGGCATGACAAGCTTTTCTCTTTGTCAGGCTGCTCACCTATCTCTGCCAGGTTCTCAGCACATGAACTCCAGTGGAAGGAAAACCCTTCGGGGGCTGCCTCGTGCACCCTTTTGCAGAGCTCAGTCACAGTATATGTATCCAAAATGGAGCTGAAACTGACCTGGAGACAACTTGGGCTCACAGCTTGTCACATGCTACAGGGTGGCAGGTTTGCAAGCCATGCTTGTGAGAAACCATGCAAAAATCTCACAGGAAATCAGGATTTCAGGATGGTTATAAAATCTGTATTAATCCAAATCATCAAAAAAACTAAGTTTCAAAAAGGAATGTTTAGGCTGATGTTAATACAATGTGACAGGTTGGGTTGTGAACCAGTCGGTTTGGAAAGGACATAGTTAAGATGGGAAAGTTTTCATTAGATCTGAGACCTTCAAATGTTAGGGATTGTCCAGCATGTACACCCCTTATTTTAGTTTCTCTTCATTTAACCCGTTTCTGCCACATCTGTTGTTTTCTACTGCTGGATCATAAAAATTCTTATTTGGATTCAATGTGAGTGACTCACAGCAAACAATGCATTCAGCAGGAATAGAGAAACTTTGGTGTGTATCCACAAATAATTTGATTTTTACTCATTTGGTTTCTATGCCAAATAATTTAATGAATGTTTTCTGAAACAAAATGTCAGCCTGTGGCATGACTGCAAAATATTCAATAGATGTATTCTTACCTGTGTTCATTATTCTTGTAAATCTGCATTAAAACATTGGCTGACCTCAGTGATTGATGTAAGCACTCAACTTCATGAATTACCTATGCTCCTAATTAAGCCTTTTCTATAGCTTACTGTCCCAGGTAAGCTGGGATATACACATTCTTCATGTATATTATGTATATCTAAACTAATACAACATTACAGAAAAAAACTATTAAAAAAACCAACAAAACAAAAAACAAAAGCACAGGCTAGAGATGTTCTGAGCCCAGTGAAAACCTGACAGGCAGTGGGAAATGCTTTCTTTCTAGCCATGGCAACCACACAGAAGAGATTCACATCTGTGAATCTCAGTCTTTTAGACTGGAGATCAAACTAGTCTTGGATATTAAAAATACCCTTCTAAATTCTGAATTTTGCTGGCAACTTGCTGCCTCAAATAAAATCTATGGCAAAAGGGTCATGCTTTTAGGAGAGTCAAAACACTGCCCCTCAGATCAGCAGATACATTTCATGGTAACTAGCTCCCACATCTAATCTTCATGAGGTAGGTTTGGCTGACAGTGCAAGAAATGAGGTTGGTTTTCTTCTTCAGCCAATTTAACACTATTAAAAGGAGGCAAAGATTTATGCAGTGCAACAAGTGACTAGAAGAGCAATTAATAATTTTTTTCCTTTCTAATTTAATATTTTCAATAATTTTTTTTATCTTCTAGATCTGTTCCTTAAGCTCCATGGTAATCTGTGGCAGAGATGAAACCAAGAAATTACTCTGCAAGCACAAAATTAAATTCTCCACTCCTACATCTCTTCAAATTACATCAGTCTCTGGGGTGTTTTTCCCCCAGAAGATTCCTTCCTGTGCATCATCACAGCATCATGGTCACTATGGGGAACATGTCCAGGCTAAGCCAGCTCTCTGGATTCCCTAGTCATCCCTAGGAAAACAGATACTTTCAGAAGGCAATTCAACCTTCACTTTTGGCTGAATGAGAGGAATCACAACCAAAGAGTCTAGAAAGAGGCACACCTGGCTCACAGCCCCACCAAGCTAGCTGAGCAAAGATAGGATAGACAGGCAGAAAAACTGGCCACACACAGTCTGCAGCTAATGTAAAATATTTCACTAGAGGTGAATTATTTGTGCAAATAAGCTAGGCTGCAAAAAATCCCACAAATCCATGGTTTTGGCATAGAGGGAGGCAAGCACCATGTTTGGCTTTATTTGCTTCTGCCTTCGCAGCATCCTTATTCTCTTCAGTGCTTTTCTTGTCTCAGTGATATTTTATGAAAAACCTGGAAAGCCTGAAGTGTCAGCAGTGTTAGAATGCAGGGCAGGGGCAAAAAAAATACCTAGTAAAATTTGTCAGATGTTGAGTCCCAAGAGCAGAATGGTAGTACAAGGTTCAAATATAGACTTTCAACCAAAGTGAAATTCTGTTGAAATCTGACAGCAAATTTCAGGTTTGTTTGTGGGAAGGGGGGAAAAGGGCAGGAAACAATGTAATACCACAAGCTCTATTCTCCTAGGAAATCAGGAAAGTATGATTCAAATTCTCTACTAACAAATTTGTATGGGGAAAAAAATAGATACCTCTTGTCTCAAGTATTCTTTGTAAAACACAGCAACCGAGACCCCTGGTGCATCACAAGATGGAGAAGACAATGTTCAAAAAACTAGGAAATTTGTAGGAAGAGGAATTTGTAAGAAATTTGCATATAATACTGCTCCAGGCAAAAGAATGGAAAAAGGGATTTTTTTCCAAAAACACAGCATGAATTTTCAGCCTGGTATGATAAAATTACCTGCCTGCAATTAAATGGCAGTGCACAAACACTATTGCATATTGCATTTAAATAGCATTTCTTCTAAGACCAGATGGTTAAGTGGCTTGCTTCACAAGTGCCACATTTTCACAACCTGGAAAGGTTGTTACTTTCGATCCTCATTTACTTAAACAATAATGATGAAAGATCAGGATGCTTCGGGCAGACTCAGGTTAATAGGTATAAATTGTGCTCTGGAGTATTGACTCTTTCAAGTCAGTTATTGATTCCCATAAAACAGCCTGCATCTAATTATTTTTTATCTTACTGTAGAAAGTGTATATGAATTAACCACATGAATATAAGGTCAAATCCTGAAATTTGTGTTCAGTTTCCAGTTCAATATTTATTGAAGTAACATTCCCACTGAAGTGCAGTCAGAGATCAAAGGAAAGCTCACTTTGTTCATTGATGCTTTTTGACACACTCACACACATGCACACACCACATTTTATCAAGGGGTCTGGTGGCCAGGGCACTCTGCATGTTGTGGAAGGTCCGGCAGAGCTGAGGCCTGAATTTCATTTAAACCACCCAACTCCCAGATAAGTTCTGATAAGTGCTGATCCCTGGGCTAGGGGTCAGTTCATGATATGTTTATGTTAATCATGAGTATGTTTACCTGGAACGTCATCTTGGACATGAGGAACATCCCCAAAGCAAGTTTCCACAACTAGTACATTCCTTCTGAAAGTTTCATGACTGAGAAATTTATGTTTTACAACACAGTGAAAAAAAATATAACCCAATTCCTGAGCTACTCCATGATTTGTGTTACAGACATTGAGAACCACTGACATTGGGATGTTGCTGGACAGAAAACGAGAGTGGGACTCATTTGCTCAGACTGGCATATCCATATCCAGAAAAGGCAGTGAATCCAGTTCCTTATCACCAGAGAGAAGCAAGCTCTCATGAGAATAATCCCATGCTATCATGCACAGCTAAAATAGAACAGACAATGCAAATTCCAAATGTGCAGTTTTCCCTCTATTACTTCAAGGGACCTTAGTGATGAGCAACTGAGGTGTAAATTTCTTCAGCCAGGTGAGTCAAATCCCAGTCCAAGGGCCCTTTCCCTGAAGGGGTAAGGTCATGGAGCAGGGAAGTCATGCTCGTTGTCACTCTCCAGATCCATCAGCAAGGCAGTGGCAGAAGCCAAGCTGCTCCTGTGTTTCCCAAACCACTGGGACATGTGGCCATTCCATGGGATGCTTTGCCCAGATAAAGTTTATTTGCTTGGCCACTTTCCAAACAGTCAGATTCTTCCACATGCTTGAAGTATATGGACTTTCTCCTGTCCATATGGGACATCTCTCCACAGCTGCATCCCATTACTGAAAGAAAGAAGTATTTCATGCCTGGAGTGTGATGAGATACATCAACCTCTACTTAATGGGTTTTTTTTCTAGCTTTAATATATAATTGCCTTAATATAATTGCTTTAATATAGGGCACTTTATTTTATATCAGCTATTGGTTTTAGCTTTTGTGCTGTGCAGTATGTAATTCTAATTAAGATCTTCTGTTCATTTTTCTTAATAAATTATCTTTTAGAAATATATCAGATTTGCCATCATTAAACTTGTAGGACAAAGTTACAAAACCTAAACTGTTAACAAAATCTAGGGATAAGGAAGGATTTACCTTCATTTAAACGCCTTTCTAGGAAGGAGTTTAAATACACAAAGGAGTCCTTTCTGCACCTCAGACTCAAAGAGAGGGTGTTTTTAGCAAACTTTGTCTGAAGCACCCACGACATTCCATCAGACTCCAATTCTAGAACTTTGCAGCAATGATGGTATTTAGTTTTTGTGAAAAAAAAAAAACACATTCACTTAAACTTTAATGAAATTACTTCAGTGTCACTTGTCCCGCATATGAGTTGGTCTGGTTATTTGAAATATCTTACCACTGACAGAGACTTCAGTCTGGGTTTTGGACCCAGAAACCCCCTTGGGGAGTATTTAGCAGCTGATGCACCAGAAGATGCAACAGTTTCTTTTAAGATACTGATTTAATTATAATTAAGTGACATTCAGCACAATGAACGTTTACTTCTTGATGATCAAAAATAACACCCACACAATAATACAGCTGTTGTTTTCAACCTCTTCCACTCAGACATGCTTCTACAATGTGTTCATTTTTTATAATGAAACACTGCATTGGCAGCTGTGTTTCTTCTGTGATTAGTTTGATCTGCTTCAAGCACCATGAGTTTGCTTTACTTTACCAGGGCCAGCCTCTGTCTCTTTTAGCCTGTGCTCAAGGAACCCTAGTGCACAACATTTTTCTGTCTTGAACTTCTGCTGCCTTTCAGCTCATCACATCAGTCTTTCCAAGATGTCTCAACAGCAGGTTGAAATCCATATTGAAACTTGACCCTGACATTCCTCAGTGGATTCAAGCAGAATCAAAGAGAGAGTGCCTAAACAAAACCATAATGCCTGACTGTTACCTGTGAACAAAGCCTCCAGGAAAACCTCTGCTCTGGAGGGCTGGCTGGTGCTGAGCTGCTCATCTGCTGTCCCATCCTTTGCAGACAGCTCAGCCCACACGTGGTGCCCACACCTCTCTTGTCCCCACTGCCGAACTGGCACAGTGTTTTCCCTGCCCTCTGTCTCCAACACTGTCTGCAAAAGGTGGTTTCTTAAAATCTTCTTACTAGGGAGCCAGGAAGAAACTAGTTGAAAGGAACACTTTGGGATTCAGTCTTCTGTGAGCAATGCCACAGCACTTGAACTCGCGCACTGACTGAGGGACCATCTGAGTCACACAAATCTGCTTCTGAGCTCCAGCATCAGTGACAGAGCAGAGCAATGCCACTGTACCAGAACTGGCAATTCATGGAAGCAAAATGAATGTCAGACTGGATTTAAAGCCCCCTCTGAACTTCATTGCACTTGAATATCTTCTTAAAAGGTTCCCATTTTTATTCTTTTCTGCAACATTAACTTTGTCTTTCAGCCCCACTGGAAATCATCTGGCCTCTCTTTGAATAAATTGATTCTAAGTATCCAATTCATTACAGCACTATAGGGAAAAATTATCACAGAAACTCTCTGCCAAGCATCCTGATAGCCAGCTGATGCAGAACTGTGTCAGTGAAGCAACCATTTCTTCATATTTTCCAGATTTCATGTATTAATAAGATTATTTATTTTGATAAATGTTGGCAGCATATGTAACCTCTTCAGAGCACAACACCAGAAACTTGTTGACAAAGTTGTACAGATCAATACACCACATACTCNACACCAGAAACTTGTTGACAAAGTATACACCACATACTTGTTTTCCTGTTTGGTTTTTTTTTCTTTGTTTTGGAGGGGTTTTTTATATCTGTTAGGAATATATTTATTTATGGGCATAAGGGCATTTGTACAGGTCCAGCTACTCCATTGTCCTGTCAGTACAGCAAACTGCACTAATACCAAAAACTTTAGCAAACCATGTAAGAAAAAGGGGAAATGTATTGTGCTTTCCTACTCATGCATCCTTTCAATAACCCATGACTTAGGGATGTCCTGAGCTCATGGCTCTTTCTGTGTTTAATCAGAGCTGGTGGATTTTCACACCTTGTATAAACTGCTTTTAGCCCTTTTATACCTTCTGCCTCCACCTTTCAGAATGATAACAGCTAATTTTGAGCTCATAACTTTGTAAATATAGTGAAAGTTGGTTTTACTTACGTGTCTTACTTTGCAACCTATCAACACTGAATTTCATTTGCTATTTTATTACCCAATTTCTCAATGATGATAGAATCACAGAATGTTATGAGTTGGAAGGAACTTCAAAAAACCGTCTCGTCCCAACCCCCCTGCCATGAAAGGAGACATCTCCCTCTAGACCAGGTTGCTCAAGGACTTATCCAACACGGCCTGGAACACTGCTAGGGTTGGAGCATCCACAGCCGCCCCAGGCAACCTGTTCTAGTTTCTCACCACCCTCACAGTAGAGAGTGAAATCAATTTCTTCCTAATAATATCTAACCTAAATTTCCCCACTTCCAGTTTGTACCCATTATTCCTTATCCTATGACCAGTTTCTGATGAAAAATCCCTCTCTGACTTCCCTGTAGGCCCCGTTCAGATACTGAAAGGTTGCTATGAGGCCTCCACGCAACCTTCTCTTCTCCAGGCTGAAAAAACCCCAACATTTTCAGCCCGTCTTCACAGGGAAGGTGCTTCAGTCCTCTTTGTGACATTCCTCTGGACTTGTTCCCACAGCTCCATGTCCTTCTTATGTTGGGACACCTGCACTGTGCACAATGCTTCAGGTGGGGTCTCACAAGAGCAAAGCAGAGGGAGAGAATCACCTCCTTCATGACCTGTAGTAGCAGGAGTAAATAACCTCCTTCCAGCATGACCTGCTGGCCACACTCCTTTTGATGCAGCCCAGGACAGGTTTAACTTTCTGTGCTGCAGGTGCACACTGCAGGCTCATATTGAGCTTTTTGTCAACCATCACCCCCCCAGTCCATCTCTGCAGGGCTGATCTCAATCACTTCTCCACCCAGCGTGTAGGTGTGTCTGGCATTGCTGCAAAACAGGACCTTGCACGTCACTTCATTGAACTTCATGAGGTTTGCATTGCCCATCCTCTCAAGTGTGTCAAGCTCCCTCTGGACCCTTCTCTCCAGCCTGGCAACTGCACCACAACTCTTACACTCTGAGTTTCCTCAGCAGGTCCTTATCCATCCACAGAGGCCATCTGGCATATTTGCCCGGTTTCCTCCTTGTCAGATGCATCGCTTTTGAGCTTGGAGGAGGTGATCCTTGGATATCAGTAAACAATTTTGGGCCCCTCTTTCCTCCAGGGCTCTATCCCATGGGATTCTACTGAGTAGGTTCCTGCAGAGGCCAGAGTCTGCTATCCTGAAGTCCAGGGCACTAAGCTTGCTGCGTGCCCTTCTCACTGCCCTGAGCACCTCAAACTCCACCATCTTGTGGTCACTGCAGCCAAGGCTGTTGGAGCACTACATTCCCCACCAGCTCCTCCCTGTTGGTGAACCTCTCCTTGTTGGCTCCTCAAACACTTCATAAGGAAGTTGCCATTGACACATTTTTATTTTTAATCTTTTATTTCTGTCCTTTAACATTATTTTAATCTGGAAAGAAACTTTCCTCTTACAACTGTTTGCAGAATCTTTGGTGAGGAAGATTTCACAGAACAGTTTCTGATTTCAGAGAATATTTGGAGTTGGGAGGGACCCACAAGGATCAACAAGTCTAGCTTTTAAGTGAATGGTCTGTATGGGGATTGAACCTATGACCTTGGTGTTATTGGCACAATGCTCTGACCAGATGAGCTCATCTCAGAGTCCAACTTGTTAAAATCTCTTCAAATATTGACATATCTTTTTACTGACTCCTTACACACTATTCTTGCAAGGAAAGTAATTTTTCACTGTGGAAAATTTTGAAATTTGGAAAATTTTGACTCTTCCCAATTTCATCGTATTTATCCAAGAATCTATTAATTTTGTTGGCATGAATCTGTCAGGGGAGGTTTAGGTCCATAATATCCTTGGGGTGGCTGACTGCATGGGAACACCACAAGCCCTGAAGATTCTGCTCTGTGTAAAGTGCAGATGCCAGACTGGTGCTGAAATTAGCATAGGTGCACCTGGGGGAAATGCCCAGGCCACCAGATCCCATAGAAGGACAGTGAGATGCTACCCCAAATTCAAAAGCTGCTGTGACCATGGTGGATCCTAGGGTGGTGACTATCTACCCCTCTCTCTTCTTTTTCTTTCTTTCTTTTCCAACCACCTTCTCCACAAAATGGATTGTAAACCTTACCACAAAGTCTGGTCAATGCTTTGCTAAGTGCCTTGCTCTGTCTGGATGCTTTAAAGTTTGCTGAGTGAAAGTTTGCCAGGTGCCTTATTCTATCTGGATGTTCTAAAGTTTGCAAGTAAAAGTTGCTTGTTATTGAAACTCTTGTTGTTTCTCCCATGCACCACACAGAGTAAATCAAATTACCTTCCTCTAAATCCACCCAATGGGCCAGGCTTTACAGAATCATTTGAACAACGCTTTCAGGCACCTGGTGTGATCCTTGATGCTGTCCTGCACAGAGTCAGGAGCTGAACTCAATGATCCTTTGGGTCCCTTTCAGGATACTCTATAATTTTATTGTTCCAGAATTCTTGGCAGACAAAACATCAAAGCTGCAATCAGCAACAATTTGTTTTTCTTGGTCTTTTTTAGAATTTGTCATCACGTTTCAAACCTTCCGTTCTCATTGAAACAAGACTGGTTTAGAAGAGATACACACCTAGAAGAATTAGTTTGGAATTTTCAGATCTGAGTTCACTGAGAATAAAGGGAAGAATGCTGTCTAGTCCTGTTTGCCTATTATTCACTATATAATTTTTTGTAAGACTTCTTGAACTACTCCACTTTGAGACATCTCTTCTGATTACAGAAATTTCTTTCCTACTCATTTTGCAAGGAATTAAAAAGTTTAACATCTGTTATTTTAATTTCAGTGTGATAATACATTATACATTGTATTGTTTGCCAATTAAATATTTGAATCTCTTTGATCGCAACAGAGTCATTCCCTAGGAAGACTGAAAAAAAAAAAAATAGCAGAGCAATTGAAGGGCAGTAACTGCCTCAGTTTTATCAAATTCATATTTCATCCCAGAAGCTTAAGTGACTTGAGCAGGGTGACAGCTCTCCAGATTTAACTAGCTTGTAACAGTTTGAGATCTGTCTAATTGAGCGAGCTTAAAGCATATGACAGCACTGCTCATTTTTCTCAGTGAAGGTTCTGTAACTGGGGTCCATATTGTTTTTGAGCATCAGATTGATGTGAAAACAAAAGTCATGTGGGAAAATGATATGGGTTATTGACTGCACTGCAGGGAATACGAAGGCAGAAAGGAGAGTATTAGTGTTTACATACAGCTGAGCTAAACAAGGATGCCAAATGCTCCCCACTAAGAAATATTTGAGGCATGACCACTAACTAGTAATTTTCATTTTAGACAGGATATTCTTTTTCAGTTTAACACAGATCACTGCTATGGGCAAGACTTTTTGCTTGTTTTACAAGTTGTTTAAATACCAGAAAACAGTTGAACTGGAGAAAAGCACTGAGATAAAAAAAATTATCTGGTAAAAAGATGTGTGAAACAGCTGGGTTTGAGACTGAAAAACAGATTTCCCTCTATGTGGGACTTTTTTCCTCCCACAAAAGCCTCTGACAGGTGTCACTTGGTTTCTCAGATCATTGTCAAAGGTACAATAAACTTGCAGATGCAAGTACCAGTTTTTCATGGAGATGTCTGCGACACTGGATTGAGGAGAAAGACTGGAACTTAGAAGCACATATGGGGAGCAGATGAGTTTACCTGCTTCATCTCCTTTTATGTTTTTTCACTGCTGTGAGGAAAGGATGTTCTGGTTTTGCCTAAACTTAGAAAAGGGAGAAAGCTTGAACACTGCACAGTGAATTCCTGAGAATTCCTGTTCACACCATGTGTAAACAAGAGTAAGAGCACAAGAAGAACATGTTTGGAGTTGAGTTTTGCCTCCCCCAATTGGTTTGGAGGAAGACAACTGTATTTCTAAGAAAATATGTCACAAACCACAGGGCCTGAGACAAGTAGTAAGTGGAAGACTGGAATAATATCTGCCTTTGAAAGCAATCTGCCACCTCAAATGCAAAGTGGAAAAGAGGAAAGAGAGATCACACGTGCTAGAGGAAATGAGCATGTTCTTAAACACGTTGTGAAAACCACAACTTTCACAGATCATCTCTTCTTTCCCATGACATGTGCATGATCCATAAAAGTGTTCACCAGAACCTTGCTGTCACAGCTGGAGACCTTGGGAAGGTGCTTTTGCTTTTTCTCATGATCAGGGGATTTTTTTGTATATGATGTAGGCAGGAGATATTTTGAATCACTTCAGGGAGTTCTGTTTTGATTTTCTCACAACAGCTATAAAATTTAACCTCATCTCTCCATGGGTTTTTACTGATGCCTTTTTAGTAACTTTAAACATATTGTCATATTTTTATGGGAAATACATAAAACCAAACCAAATTCTGTCTTTGGCAGGTTTCTGTCACTATATCCTAGTCCCTGTTCCCAGTGGGACTGAGGAAATTACAAAGGACAAGTGGAAAAAACAAAACAATCTTTACATTTATTTCAACATAATTTTTTAAAATGTTATTTTAGTGACATTTGTCTTAATTTTGCCCTTTACTTTGATGTTGGTATCTCCCAATGGAGCAGTGTTTTTATGCATGTCTAGAAGCACTGAATCAAATTGCTTATTTTTGACAGCTGTCTTACACATATCAGAGGCACAGGAGTGCCTTGCCTCACTGAACTTGTTCTGGGGAGCCCCGGGTTTATTTTCTGCCTCTGCTTCTCATATGGTTTATTTGAGTACCAGACTTGCATATTCTCTTTCAGCAGAGAATTAAGAAAAAAAAAAAAGGGAAAAATTACCTCCACATCACCAGCTGACTTGAAGAGAATCAACCGCAAATGTCAAAATCAGGTTGAATGTTTGCCACTGGACAACATCTAATCCATAATAACTAAATAAGTCTACAACTATGTGTGGTATAATGTATATTTTAGTATTTTATATATTCAACACATTATATGACTATTAAAATTACAATTTCCTCGGCTGGTCTGGTCATGAGGACAGATTTTTCTCTCAGTCCCAGAACAGTGACTAGTCTGATGCTCTCAGCAGATTGGGTCATGTTTTAATCTTGAGATTTTCTGCCACCAGCAGCAACAAACACCTGCTTCCTAGGCAGGGGTTAAGCACTGGTACCAGGTCTCCTTGCCTGTAAAGAGCACAAGAAGTTTGCTATAGGTTTTGCCCCACTGATGTGAACATTTGCCTTAAGACATTACTTTTGTTTTTCGAAATGTCTCTTGTTTCGGTGTATAAGAACCCTGGCAACAGAATACTGGTACAGTAAGTATAATTGCAAAAAAGCAAGAGAGTGAAAACCTATATGAACAACAATGGTTTATGTGATATGATATCTATCAATATCATAAAACTTGTGAAGTTTTGTGGATTGACAGCATCAGACACTTGGCTCTATCATGACCAAAGGGAGATGGGGCAAAGAAAGGGATGAGCATGCAAGTAAATGTTTGGGGTTTTTTTCTGAGGTTTCTGGGGAGACACTGACAAAAGGAAAGGAGCCAAAACTGATTGTCCTGATAAACCTTTAAGGGATCAAGGAACAGACCAAGTGAAACCCTCCACAGGTCTGTGTTTCTATTGGCTTATGACCTATTAAAGAAATAAGAAGGGATATATCCATTACTATTCCACTATTCATGTCCATGGTCATGATCTAGCCCAGTCTATGGACTGACTTACAGATAAAAAGGAATTAACATGTCAAATAAAACCATTCTCCTTTGGCCTCAGATTTATTGTGTTATAAAGATCAAGACCTAATAAGTCATATCTGAGAAAATCACTCTTCTTCTGCCACCATCTGTTTTATGTTGCTGCATTTTTGGTCTGGGAAAGTACATGAAAACCAGAAAGTAATTTCACAGAGTCCTACAGAAGTGTAGATTTTTTGAGTAGGCATTAGATGATATCCGAAAATATGACACTTTTTGTTGAGCATCATATTTGTTATTTAGCAGATTTATGAGGAAAAGAATGTTTCCACAGCTGTAGCCCTAGTAAGATCTTTAATAATGTTGGGGTTTGGTTTGGTTTGGTTTTTAATGTTGGTTTGCAGTGTAACATTTCCTTCTGACAGAAAAGTAATCAAGTATATTTATAGATATGATATTTGGACATAATGAAATAGAATACAAACATAAATATCCCCAAAGATTGGACACGATCATTTGTTTCACAGTCAGTATAAATGCAGTTTCTTCCTCTTATCTATCCTAACTTTATATAAGAAAATACCATAGAATAAACTTTTTGAATTTGTACATAATATTTTTTCATGGAAAAATGCTGTCATGAAGACAATCTTTTCAGCAGGAAGGTGGAATTTCCCATTTGGATAAGATTACAGAATTACAAAACTGCCCACATACCTCATTTCATCAATCTCTGAATAAAGACTTCTAATTCAATTCAAAATTTTTGGATTTAGAGGTGAATTTACTATTTTAAATCAGAAGCAAAGTCTCTGATATCAAATTATTTGGGTGATGAATCACTTGAACATTTTGGTGAAAAGGATGGATTGTTTGTTCTTGGGAAGTATCATAATTTGTATTTTCTCTCTGTTTTAGAGAAGAATAACCAATTCTTACATTGTTTGTGTTTTTAGTCTGAAATTTTACAGGCTTAGGATAAAAATATGTCCTGTCCAATTTCAAGAAAAGCCAAATGGGGCACTCTGAATTGGGCAGAGTACCTGACAGTTACCAGGATAATGTGCTTTCCAAGGTGTCTCTTCCAGCTTGTAATATGTTCAGGTTTTCCAGGCTTTGTAATTATTCCAAAGGAGATTCTTCAGATATATATGAAAACCCAACCTTCACTGATACTAATGATTTTTGGAAAGGTCCTGAAACTACTTTGAAACTTCGGAGCAGTATCCTGCATTGAAGCCTGGAGCCTAAAACAAGTGCATCTTAAAGGAATGTCACTGGCATGGTAGGAGGGTTTGAGCATCCATGGATTAGAAGGATTAATATGTGGTTATCAGGCCCATCATAGTATGTTTAATGGAGATAATTCTCTGGGAGATCAGTTCATGGTATGGATTATCTTATGAGACAGAGCTCCCCCATAAATTCACATTGATGTACAGTGCACTGCAATAATACTTCTGATAGCTAAAGTTTTGGTATTAGGCCAATATCTGAACTCTTTCACAGAAATTAGAAATGGAGCAGGTGTTGTGGTTTAACCCCAACTCAACCCCACATAGCCCCCCACTCCACCCCAGTGGGATGGGGGACCAAATCAGAGGGGTGAAAGTGAGAAACTTGTAGTTGAGATAAAAACAGTTTAATAGGTACAGCAAAAGCTTTGCACAAGCAAAGCAGAACAAGGAATTCATTCACCACTTCCCATGGGCAGGCAGGTGTTCAGCCACATCCAGGAAACCTCCATCACCTGTAAGGGTGCCTTGGAAAGACAAATGCTGTATTTCCAAACATCCTCTCCTTCCTTCTTCTCCCCCAGCTCCCTAAGCTGAACATGATACCACGTGGTGAGGAATATCCCTGTGGTCAGTTGGGGTCAGCTGTCCTGGCTGTGTCCCCTCCCAAATCTTCGTGCGTCCCCAGCACTCCCATTGCTGGGTTGGGGTGAGGGGCAGAAAAGGCTTTGACAGTGCAAATGCTGCTCAGCAATAAAAAAACCATCTCTATATTAACAACCCTATTTTCAGTGCAAATCTAAAACACAGCCCAATACCAGCTACTATGCAGAAAATTACTCCAGCCAAAGCCAGCCCAGTGGGGGAGCTCTGTGTGGCTCCAAAGTGCAAATTAGAGCCCTTGAGCTCAAACAGAAGCAGCGAGGAGGAGGGAGCAGCCTGCAATAGGAGGGCCCTGCAGATGTGTGACTGGAGGTGACCCCACTGAGGTGTTTCCAGGCTTGTACCTGATACAGCTCTGTACCTTCACTGCTGTTCAGCTCAGCCTGACACATGATGATGAGCTAAAGCACGTATGAAATTCAGATCAATGAGCTGATGCTAAAACAGTAAGAAATGTCAGTTCTCAGCAAGGGTAATAACACTTGTGGGGCACAAATCATCTGCTGGGACACAGCCAGACAGCAGCAAATTGCAGGCTAATAAGAGAAAATATACATGGTATATCGTAGGTGTGATTAAGTTTCAGGGCAAATATCTGCCAAATATGACTATAAGGATTGTAACACAGAGGAAGGGGTGGGGCAAAACCAGCATGAGACACAAAGGAGGGTGTGACTGGCAATGCTGAGGTGCATTTTCATCAGTGAGCCAGCACTCAAGGAAAGAGCCAGCTGAGGCTCCTGAGGGTGGTTCTGAAGAGGTACAGTTTTGGGAAGGCGAAGCCACTTGGCTTCCCGCAGCATCGGCTGTGATTTGAAGTGGCAGAAATGCTGGCAGAGGTTATGGTTGTAAACTGAGCAACAGCAGCAGGTGGGAATGCCATGCACACATTTTCTACACGGTGTTACATCTGGTGATTCGATTCTACTCACCCCCTGGGAAGCCCAGCATCATCCTAATCTGCTCCCATTGTTGTATAAATAAATACTTATCTGAATTAGCCCTTTCTGTGTGAGGATAGGATAATGCTGGGCCAGCAGAAGCCTCATGCCTGCTCACCTAGAGGAAAGCACTTTCCCTGACCTGGGCCCACGGCCAGCAAGCTTCTCTCCTCCAGACTGGGTGCTTCACACACTTCACACTCCTGCCCCCAAAGGTGCTCTCCTCCAGGAGCCTCTACTACACGCTGTCCCCTCTCCCTGCATGTTAAGGGCAGCTGGATAGGCACCCAAGGGATCCCAGGGCCAGGGAACCCCACTGGGGATTGAGTAGTTTGAGCTGGGGCACTGGCAGGGAGGAGGAAAGACTTTCCTTCACCCAGAGCAGAAAGACCAAAACCCCTTGGAGACAATGGCAGAGAAGGGAGCCTGACAGGGGTCCCCATTCAGAGCAGTTTTAGCAGCAGTATAACCCCCCAGAGGATGAGCACAGCTCCAGGAGCTGCAGAATGTCCCACCTGGAGCTCTGTGCTCAGAGATGTCTGTGTGAGAAGCACCTGGAGTGTCAAACTATGATCAGCCTCCAAGGTGAAGCCTTGACAGACCTGAGAACAGTGTCCTGCCACAGGGGGAAAAAAATCCTGTATCTGCTGTGGGTCTGGTGGCAGGTCCAAAGCTGGGCAGGTTTCTAAGGGCTACAGGAGCTGCCTTGGTCACACGCTGAATCTTAGCACATAGGCACAGATTCTGGAAATAAGAGTAATACTGACCATCAAGAAAATGATACCCTCACAAGAACAAGTAAAAGTAATGAGTAACTTAGACAAAGAAGCTGGTAGCCATTTTTCAGCTTTACTGATTTGAAAACAATATTGGTCATATAGCAACATTTTTCTTGATAAGCAGAAAACAAATGCATCAGATTAATAACTAACAATCTTGTGCTTCAGAGAATAACAGGCTAGAATATCTTTATGCATAATGGAAGATTAAAAAAAATAAGCTAAAATTGCAATATGATGCAGAGAGTACTTTGGTGCAGTGCTGATGTAATAAGATACCTTCAGTGTTGCATAAACAGCCTTTAGTGGGGGTATTAGGGCTACCCTCAGTAAACTGCACACTAATTTCCATCTGACAATTCCACATGCCAGCCACAGAATACAGAAATACTCCACAATGTAAATTCCATGCCAGTAGGGGATTTCACCTGAGCTAATCAAATCTGCATATGTTGATAGGTGAATGTCTGACATACTCAGCTGTACAAATCTGATTAAGCCTACTTTTAAGAAATATTTTCAGCATTATGCAGTAGCACAACAGCCACTATTTCCTGTTATTTTTTTAAGACACAGGACAGTTACACCACTTTAAAGTCTGGAAATTGCACATGGAATTACAGATTAGACACATACAGGAGGGAGGAGGGAGGAGAGAAGGGAAGGGAAGGGAAGGGAAGGGAAGGGAAGGGAANTGTTCATGGGAAGGGAAGGGAAGGGAAGGGAAGGGAAGGGAAGGGAAGGGAAGGGAAGGGATGAAAACTGTGTACACAAATAACAGTTTAATTTGTGAAGAACTATTTGTTTTATTTTTTGTGACCATTTCTGTAACCTACTGGCACAGTGTCACTAGCTACAGAACATTTTATTTCTGCTGTGTGTTTTCTTTCTCCACTGAAAGTGTTTATCAACATCTCTGGCACATAAAAGGAATATTAGGACACAAGCTAGCAGTAATTTTCCAAATAAGAGTCCTTTGAAACATGCATATAGCTTATTTTAACCATATGACTCTCACCTTGGGGCAGCTGCTCTCCCAGTATTAACACCCTTTTTCTATACAGGTAATGGTAGGCAGGTAATAATCAC
Source organism: Promerops cafer (assembly GCA_013398275.1). Classification (NCBI taxonomy): domain Eukaryota; kingdom Metazoa; phylum Chordata; class Aves; order Passeriformes; family Nectariniidae; genus Promerops; species Promerops cafer. The sequence goes on along the minus strand of VZSE01002186.1, from coordinate 2,053,850 downwards.
TTGCTTGTGTTTTATTTGGAACCACTTTAAATTGTCACAGGATTTTGATTCAGTGATTTAAGGATTTGAAGATTCTCTAAAATTACTAGCACAGAAAAGATTGAATTTACCAGAAGAACCACAGCACAAGTGTACTTGAAACACAAACTGGAAAAAAAATGGAAAAAGTAAAAAAATAAAGGCAAGAAAATTGTTATGTGGAGAAATAAATCCTGTATTTAATATAGAAAGCCTTTATCTGGTTTTGGCTGTTACACAGACTATTTGTCTTGTGGTTAGATTATAAATGTCTTATGTCAGCATGCTGATCATGAACTAAATGTGACAATTCAAACTGTGGCATGTGCAAAAACAGTATATATCAGTATATGTAAGAATATATACTGACCTTGAGTATGCACAGAAATACACTGAAAAAAACCCACAGACTTAATGTAGAAGGGACTTTATTTTAAGACCCAAGCATGAAACTGCCTAAACAACTTTGACTCATAAAATGTGGGAGTCACAAATTACTTTTTTTTCAATATTTCTGTTATTCTTTCATATTGTGATAAGTGAATCTTAATCTGTTAAAAAAAATCAATTGTTGACTTGCTTCTACCTTTCTGTGTCCTTCTGTTCTGAGTGCCAGATAATTTCCTTAGTAAACACATATCACTGTCAAAAAATAAGTAAACTGAAGGTTTCAATCCTAAATCATAGAAAATTTTGCCTTTTTTGTTTTTGTTGTATTGTCTTTCTACCACATCCATGAAAATTAAACACAAGTTAAACTGCCAGCATTTTAAAATGGTTTTCTATCAAAGAAAGATTAAGAAACCAAAGAAAAAGCCAAACAGAACACGAGCAGGAAATAATAATAATTTCAATCTCTGCCCTTTTTGTATGCTTCATTTTGAATTACTTCTAAGAGGGATTAAGTTTCTGACAGAAGATTGGCCTTCAAAAGGGACTGAAGTCCATTATCTCCCAAACTACTATTGAGCTCTACTTCAGACTGTCATAGATGCAACAGCTTATCTAAGAGCAAAATTAATTTTAAAGGTGCAAGCTCTCCTTCTTGTAATCTGCTTGATTTTGAAATAAACTGAACATGTCTGTGTACAGAGAAACCTTATGAGAGCCTAGAACGAAAGCAGTTATCACAGTCCATTCACCAGCTGCGATGCCGCAGCTCCTAAATCGAGTTATTTCTGCTCATGCACCTGCACCTCCCCTGCCTGCAGTGCCACGTACCCAGACACCCTCTCTGCCATGGAAGCACTGGTCCCCTCCACCTCACCCCTGCAGCAGCAAGCCAGGGGTCATCACAGGCACTGAGGCTGCTCTTGTTCTCCTCTCCTGAAGAGTCCCTCTTCCTTCCTTGCAGAGGTGAACAAGGAAACCGGATGCGCTGTGTCAGTGAGAAGCAGGAAATGAAGAAAGGATTTTTTGCTTGGTTTGGAGGAAGCCCTCAGCAGTGTTTTTTCCATGAAGAAGGGGTTCCTGGGGCCTCCTTCTGATGTGGCTGACGCTACTCTCTTCTCATTCAAGTGGCAGAGTTATGGGCTGATGTGAATCATACCACCAGCTCCTGCTTACACAGCCTGCAGGATGTAAAGCTGGAAATTGCCCAGAGCTCTCAGGAAATTATCTGATACATTTAGAGCTATAACTTTCTTTTATTCAATTATTTTCTGAGAAATGATTTTAAGCTCCAGCATTTGAATAGAAACTCAGCATCAGATAAGTCCTTGAACAGAATCTATAGTGCCTAATAGCCCATTCTCTCTCCCAGTCAATGGAATTTCTTCTTCAAGACCTCAGGGAAGCAATTGTTGCAGCTGAGTTCAGTGAGGTATTTGCTAATGTATTGTCAATTAACAGTTATATTGACTGGAGAATTCAGCTGATTTCTTTGTGTATTACAATCACATAAGAAAAAGAAATCAGGAGGTAATTAAATGAAATATTGTTTAAAGACGGCTAATATAAATCTACCAATTGAAATAAATTTCAAGTTTTTAAAGAACAACCAATATTTATCTGATTGACATGAAATGGGAGTTAGATAAAGAGACTTAAAATCTCATTTAGAACATTTTCCAGTCTTTAGGATTTCAATGCTTTAGAGAAAGTGTATACTGAAAAGCTCTTTAAAGTAAAGGCTAGACTTCTTTAAGCAGAAGATAAACAGAAAAGAGGTGATGATTCATTTTTAAACCATAGTTTATACTTGTTTTAAAGCCTTCTCAATTTTTCTCTGTTAAAAATAAAACACCATAATGTATTCTTTTTGCTGTCAATTTTTTTTGCAGCTAAGTGATTTTTTTTTCTTGGGATAAAATTTCATCCATTGCTGTGATGGATTCTTTTTCTATTTGAGAAAAGGTGTCCATCCCTGTAAGGTGACTGCTGCTTGTTTGACATTTTAGAAGGCAGCTCATGGCTGGTGCTCTGCCACAGCAGAGCTGCAGTGCACAGCATCCTAGCAACCCAGGCACACTCAGGAGGAGTTGGGACAAAAATGGCAACTCCACAGGCAAAGCAATTGTTTGTGTGCACTGAGCACACCTGTAGAAATCTGGTAATATATCTAAATCACAAGTTTGCATGTTTAAGCAGAATTCATCTAGTGGCAGATTTGAAACACAGGTAGTCTTGGTGAGGGGGCTGGTGCAGACAGCAAGGAATCAGCAGACAGGCACACTGGCTGAGAATGAAGGCACAGCAGCCATAAGGCATCCCAAGTGCTCAGGCCTAGCAAGAGCATTAACAGCACTTACATGATCAGCTCACTAGAAGCTAGAGGAGAAATTACCTATATTCACTGCAGAAGATGATTCTAGATAGGATTTGGGTGCTTGTACCCCCAAATCATATTTGTAAGTTACTAAGAGGAAGGGAAGGCAGAGATGAGCCCTTGTCAGAAGCAAAGGCAGTGTTGAGAAGGGGGCAATGCTGCTTCAAGGCTGACCACAGCTCAAAATTCTGGGCTGGGCTGGGAAGTACCCAAATATCTTGGGTACTTCCAAGGAGAAGAGAGAAAGTTATTACATAGGCTTTCTATTATTAAGCCCAATTTATTTTTAATGATCTCTTTTAATGACCTTATTTTTTATTGTATGGCTGATCTGAATTCTTATATATAAGGACCCAGGTTTTTGTTTAGTTAGGTTTTTGGTCAGTAAGCCTGTATGTGAAGTGGACCAAGTGGACTCAAATGAAACCAAGATCACTCCATCTTTCTGTCAGCAGTGGCACCACATAAAACAGCATAATTGGGAACTCCTGAGTAATCTGTGCCCTTATATACATGGGGGACCCCAGAGAAGGTCTCTGTGATACCAAAGAATCAAATATGACAAGATTTTTGACAAAGAATTATACCAGGAAAACCTCAAAACAACTCTTGGGTTTTATGATAAAATATTACTTGCAAAGACTTGTATTTCCCAAGAGAAGCTCATAAAAACACTGGTGATAAAGCAAACTAGAAGGTAGGAAGCTCAAAAAACTCAGTAGGGTATTCTAAGACCCCTTCTGACTCTTGAAGTCTGATTGGGAATGATAGAAAACAGAAGCTTCATGTAACTCTCTTGGTTGGCCTGTCATTTAGTAAAATAAGGACATAATAACAAAAAGGTGAGACTGCAGTCTCCAGGTGTGTACACAGGCCTGGATGTCACTAGTCCCAGAATGGGAAAAGTTGGGGAGCAGTGATTGGTTAAAACCATATAAAAACAGATCTTTGCTTTCTAGAGAGATCAATTACAGACTAGTCATTCAGCTAATATGAATGCAACACTCATTTTTCCTAACGAAAATGAATTTTGGGGATTCAGCATTCCATCAAATCAGGGTCAAACTGAGGCTGCCAGCAGGAGCAGTAAGTATTACAGTCCAATAGTTAAGGGCTTTTTCCACAAACAGAGACTGTAAGGACTGCAAAGAATGAAAATATCAATCAATTTCTATACATTTGCAACCAGTTTGAATTCTTGTATCATAACATGAACAAGTAGGGAAAAATATTCTTTCCTAACATAAATCATTTAACAAACCTTTACAGGGAAACTGGGAAAATTACAATCCTTTTTTGTTATTCCACTCAGGGTATATTTTTTTCATATTATGTAATGCTGTTCCTGTGCATTTTCCATTTATCTAATCATATAAAAATGTACCATTTGAAGCTTGGCAAACAGATCAATGTGGATGTTACCATCATCTTGAAAAACAGATATTTCTGTGAGAGTTGAAATATGGATGTTTTGTCTAGCAGGAAATCTGGCATTCATCCTAGGGTGTCTTCCTTGTTTGACATACTCTGCAGCTTGTAGATCTTGGAGAGACTGATATGATCACAGGAAGGTTTTTTTGGATGCAGCTGAGACCCAAGTTCAGCCCATTTATGGAAAATGGTAACTCCCAACAGGTTTGCACTTCTTACTAGAAGATAAATTAGCTCAAAAGGCTGCAGAGACATTTCCAGGATTAAATCACAGCTGCTTAGAGGACTGCCTTGAACAGAAGGGTTTGTGCTTTAAACCTGTATCAATAAAACAAATAGAAAACAGAGGAGGCGATCCAGCAAGTTATAACAATAGCTCAGTGTTTGAAGAAATTGTTCAAAGGAAAGGGACAAAATACTTCAGTTGAATATTTGGTTGTCTGGAGCCAGAAAAGAATGCGATTAATCATAGTGTCTTTTTTTTTTTTTTTTTTTACAGAATGTGGGGACAAATGAAAGAAATTGTTCTAAATTTTCTAAAGTTTAATTTTCTTAAGCAACTCTGAGGGCAAACCAAATGTTTAAGAAAGCAACAATAAAAGCATATGAACATGACGTTACTATTTATGAGGGAAGGGATATTACCCTTTTCCATATCCTATAAAATCTCTCAAATTATTGTCATTTACTTATTTTACAATTACTCCAAAGTCCTCTCACCCCTCTGTCTATATCTCAAGTCTGTAAAGTTGGGACTCGAGCTGTTCCTCAAAAATCTCTGAAGAACTTGCAGGTCTGCAGATAACGAGGGCTACATGAATCCCAAGCATAATTTTTATAGACTCTGAAAACTTGATGGTCTTTAAGGGCCTCCCACTGGTCAAACACAGAACTACATTGGTACCCTCACAGTAAAGCTGCCTTCACCTTGGATTTAGGTGTGGATTTTGACCTCTCATACCAGACGAGGAGGGCTCAGATAGGACCTGGGCCAGGGTAGGGGGAGGACCCCGAGATTATTTGGAAGAGATATTCTTGTGGGGTTGTGTGAAAAGAAGTAAAATTTCCATCTAGAATACCACTTTCAGTGCCTATTTGACCTCAATCTGTGCTGAGTTCCCTGAGGATGGGTTACCTGGTTGTGCCATTTGTTATTTTCCAAATGAGTCATGACTTGGTGCATAGAAAGAGAACTTTTTTTAAAAGAACCTATGAAAATTTCAGGGGGAGTAGGCTGAAATGGGCAAAAAGCCAGGCAGAACCACATAGAATAGAAACTGAGAAGAAACTTGTGCTTAGCCTGTTCCTCAAGCTTTCCTCTCTAGGACTAGAAATGATTTCTAACTCATCCTAGAGCTGCCAGGCACTGAGTCAGATTTGAAAATATGGTTCTTCTTCACATATACTAATAATGCCAGCTCTCTTCAGCCATCTGGCAGAGTCCAAGTCTGGATCACATCACATCGGTCTGCCAGATCACCTCAACACATTTTTCTCTTTATATGCTGTTGTTATACTCCTTTGTTCTGTTCCCATTTCCACATTATTCTTCTTAACTTCACTGTCTCATGTTTCTCCTGCTCATGAGGAAGAGCTTTCCTGCAGCAGTTAGCTTGAGAAGTGTCCTTCTGCCTGGGGCAATCCATCAATGCTCTATCCCTGCACTGTGAAGTCCAGAGCCTGCACCTGGCCTGAATGGTCTTGATGATTGTCAGTGTTCAGGCAGCATACAAATCTAACCTGCCCTTGTGAAAAAGTGACATTTCAGCCTTCTTAGAAAGTCACTGGAGCATCTTGTCTGCCTAGTATCAACATTGTGATGTTGCTGCATGTCACAGTGGAGGCAGCCAGGCCTTAGGAGTGACCCCTGAACACTCTCCTCCCTAAAGCACAGGCTGCAGACAGTATTTTTTCCCAGGCTAGGCAGAGCACTCCCTCTCAAGTGAAAAAATGGCAAATTTGGCCTCAGACCTTGGCTGTGCTGGAAAGCAGTGACACAGCTCACTGAAGGAGACCGATTCTCCTAAGGGTGGCTACCAAAATAATCATTTAGCAGCTAAGAATATGCCTAAGGCTTTACCCACAGAGCAAGTTTATCCTACACCTCAGCCCAGGCTGTTGATCTTTAGCTACTTGTGCCCCCTTCTCCCATTCAGTCCAAAGACACAGTGCTTCCTGGCTCACCCTTTGGGTCACCTTCTTGCACACAGCATGGCTGGAGTGGGGACAGCTGGGTGCTTTCCCTGAGGAACAGCTCCCAGAATCACTTCCCTGCAGCACTAAGCCAGGGAGCAGGGAAGGGCAACAGTGTGAAGCCAGGTAAGGAACATGCCATGAAAATTATACAAGTGGAAAAGTAAGAGGCTACTTAGCAAATGCCCTGGGGGGATTCCTGCCTGTCTGAGACAGCAATGCAGCTTGTCCTGGCCACCTGCAAGTTTACCACTCAAGGGAGAGAATATGTAATGGAGCAAAAAGGGGTGACACTTCCTGTGAAGAAGATTGAATTTTTATCTCTGTCTCTCCAACCAAACCAAAAGGCTATTGAATGTAATGGGAAGTTTTTCAGGCTCCCTTTGAACCTGGAAAAACTTCCCAGTGATATATTGACACCTCTTCAGAGCAAAACCAACCTGACCAGATTGCCACACCAAGGAAACTGCCCAGGTGGGAAATGGGGCTGGATTTTCAGGCCAGAGTCCCTTAGCCAGGCACCAGAAGGTTGATGCTGAAAGAGCCAAACTGCCTCTGGGGACACTGGGGAGGCCCTGGGAAAAGGCAGTGGCAGGAGGCTACCCCAGGGCTGGTGAGCATTTGCTGGTGAGCTTTGCCTTCCCATGCCTGTCTGGCTTCAGACACGAGGATGCAGCATCTCCTCCAGTGAAATGTTTCACTGTGTGCAGAAGACATACATTCTGCTGGCATTAATCTTTCAGTCTTCTCACTGCCAGTCTAGCTTGAAGGAACTATTACACAGTCTATAAAGTTTAAAGGAATAAGAAAAGCTTAGCTCCCCATTAAATACACTGAAACAAAAACTACTCAGTTTATCTCTTTTGCAGCAGCCACACAGACTAGACAAGAGTCAGAAATGGAACCAGGATTGCAGGAAAGAAATTAATTTGCAAGAGAAGATGCCCCAAAAGTACAATTACAGTTTTTGAAAGAAAAGGGGAAAAGGAAAAAGGAAAAAGGAAAAGGGAAAAAGGAAAAGGGAAAGGGAAAGGAAAAGGAAAAGGAAAAGGAAAAGGAAAAGGAAAAGGAAAAGGAAAAGGAAAAGGAAAAGGAAAAGGAGCCTGACAAACAAAGCTGCCAGGAAAAAAAAAAAGTAAAATTAAAAAATAATCATTTTAGGAAACATTTCTTGTCAGAAATGCATCCTAAATAGCTTTGGTTTATACTAGAGAATCAGAGCAGGGGCATAACAAATCCTACCCTTGGATTTAAGGGGGTCAGGATGGTTCTAAGGGTTTCTGTTTCCACTGACAGCCCTGATTTTCAGTGTAAGTGCACCCCCCTGCAGGAGCAACAAGAAAGTTAGAGGTTTAACAATATGAACTCTTCGAAAAGCTCTGCTCTGTGTGTGTATCCAAACCCAGAGGGAGATAAGCTCAGCTACACCAAATGCTGCTCCCATCTCCACTTCCACCTACCATCATGACTTACCAGGCATAGTTAGATTAGCAAAACACGTGAATAACTGGAAAGAATGCTGGCGCTTTCTGTCCAGAGTAGAAGTGGGAGGAGATGTAAGAAAGCTTGAGTTGTGAATGGAACTACTCAGAAGCTATTTTGCTTTTCTGTGGAGAGGGATGTATTTAAACTTCAGATGAGGATGAATGATGGAGAGAAGCAGCACAGGTTACTGAGCCGGGATGGGGCGAGGGGCGCACGGCGGAGCCCCGCTGAGAGCCGTGCGAGGGAGAAGCGCGAGTGCCGGGGGTGCGCAGCCGGCGCGGGGGAGCAGCCGCGCCGTCGGGGAGCAGCGCGGGTGGACGGGCTCACCGCGGCGCCCGCCGGCTCTGCTCTTGGGCAGAAGCTGCTCGCTGATTGATAACCAAATGGACGGTTCCGCTCACGGGGGAAGGGCTGGCCCCTTTGGTCAGGCGTGGGAGGCGCTGCGAGGGCGCTCGCGTGGTCCTTGTGCGCAGTGGTCGGGGAGGAAAAACAAGGCTTTGCTCGGAGCTGCCCCTCCGCCTGCTGCTTCCCAAAATCACAGCGCGGCTACCAGGGTCGCGTTATCGTCTGTAGCCGCGGCTTTCAGAGAAGGGATTATGTCCCAAGAGGAGCTGCGGTGAGCCTCAAAGACCTGCATGCACTTTTGCTAATGGGAGGAATCAGTAATGACCCTCTCACAAAGTAGTCAAGGGCACAAAATATTTTAAACAGCCAGTGGAAAGTCAAACCATGTCGTGGTGACAGTGGCCCGAGCCTGCACTTTTTGAAGTGAAAAGCTTGGTATCCCGCCGGCCAAAACTGAGCAGCGCCTTAGCTGGTGTCCAGACTGCTGGTCAATTAGGTGTTGTTAAAGCATCCAGAAGAGAGAAAATATCAAATTAGAGGTTTACCAGCAATCAGAATTTCGGCCCACGTCTCTGTATTAATAACAAATGTGAATCTTGACACTGATGTCAAACAGCATTAGGTGAATCACTAATACTTATGAAATTTTGCAAAGGTGTCAGAAGAGAGAGACACCACAAGACGTGATCTGGCAAACCAAGCCTCTCACTAGAACTCTTGTAATGCAAATCTGGCCACACCTCCGGGGCACAGCGAGCAGGATGCTGCTGTCAGCAGCATCGGTCCCCCCTAGACATCGCCACCGAGGAGCCGGAGCAGAGCCTGCTGCTCAGCTGATGCCGCCCCAATTGCCGATGTGGTGGAAGTGCTTCTGCCGCAGCTGGCTGGATTTCTGGAGGACTGTGTGGCAGGAGTGAGAAGCCAACACACTACTTCATCATTTTGAACCAGTGTTGTGAACGGCCTGTTGTTAAACAAACAAAGTGGAGATGGTCCGTATTTTTCTCATTAGCATTTCAAATAAAACGTTTAGAAAACTTGGCGCTTTGGGGATTTCCTCATTCTATCATTTGAGCAACATTTTATTCATCTTTTTATAGGGTCTTGATTAAGTTAGAGGACTAGGAAGTGAATTCCAATCTCTTTTTCAAAACAAAGTCCATATTGTCAGTGTGAAGCACAAACATGGGTGTGGGTGAAAAGTTTGTTCAGTGCAGAACAAAAGCTCATCCTATGAAAAAAGATAAAGAATGAATCTGAGTTTCTAGTAGGACAGATTTTGCTCCAGTTTCCCTTGTGCAATGAATTAATGCTTATATTTAGGTCTCTCCTGTTCACTCAGAGTTGTACTAGACAGTAGTATCTGTTTTGAAAACAGGCAAAGGAAAATAAATTTTTTCTCTTAAATTCAGCATCTGATTTCAATTATTCTAATGTCTTTACAGATTGAGTCTCTGAAGTTCCTTTGTGCTGGATGAAAAGGAGCTCCTGTGTGTGATTCGTCTTTAAGCAGTGATGAAATTTGTTCTTTCTGACAATACCTCCTATTTTTGAAAAGCATATTTCTGATGTGTTAAGTCTAGGAAAAATTTCTGTTAGTACCCATCTAGGGAGAAGAGAATAACTCATTTCATAACAAACCTATTTTTGTTCCTAGTTGTGTTTGTGATGGAATAGGAAACAGTGCTCCTGTTTTCTACTGAGAGTACTTCAAGCCCTCCTTCATAGTGCAGTGCAGGTCTGACTCACTGCTCCTGCTTTTCCAGCTGGAGAGTCAGCCTACACTGAAGGCTGACATGAGGGTACATCTGCTTGGATAAATTTTTACTCAAAGTCATTGCTATAAACCAGAACTAGATAACTGCCAAATAAGCCTGTTTCCGTGTTAATTGGACTAACACATTACACCCACAGCGACAGAGCATTTGAAACAAAGATCACAAAAATGTCAGTTTTCTCCACCGGCTCCTTCCAGCCCAGAGGAGCTGTTAATGTTGTTAATTGGCTGGCCTGCAATCCAGTGCAGTCCTGAGAGGGGAGCTGGAAAGGGCATAACGGTGGTGCTTATGGAAAAAAAAACCCACTCCTCACATTTCAGCTAATCTATAGCTCTACATTTCAATTATCCATTCCAGTAATAGGATGATTGCTTGCATTCAGTAATGAACCAGAAACCAGGAACTTAATGTTCTCATCTGCCAGGCAGTTTTTCTGACTTTTAGACCGATTGACAGCAGCTATAAAAGCATTATAAAATATGGCATTATTTAATAGATGCAGCTTTCATCTACCACAACGTTGTTCAAAATAGCTTTAGTTAAATATAATTTTCCAAATAGGGGCATGTCAAACCTTATCAGACAGGGTCCACTACTAGAGAAGCTTTTTTGTAATACCTAGAATTTGACATTTGTTCTTCAGTTATCTAATAAATCAAGAGTGATAAAAACGCCTGTATTTTTCTAAGTTCAATCAGAAATAGATTTAATTGAATGACACATCTAACATAACTGAAGAATGATACATCATCATAAATGAACCTTTCAGCACTTCAACAAAATAAAATCATATATTAAATGTATATATTTTTAATAATGTATTTGAAAGCATGCTGGAGTTTCAGAAGATCAATAAATTGTTTGGGGATTTGGGGTTTTTTTAAAAGGCAGTGTTGGCAATGAAGACACATGGTCCTACAGATCTCATTTTTGCATTTTTAAATACTTTTGAGGTGTAGCAACTCTTTTGAAAATTCTTATTTTCATGTTTTCATCTTAGATGCCTAAATTCCTTTAGCATTCAGGCTTTTAAAATCAGATTCTCACCAGAACTTCAATGAGACTTTTGACTACAGTAATTTTGGAAATTAAAGTCAAAAATTAAACTCTCTGAAGACACTTGAGACTTTTCCTGGATGGTGGAGGGGTTTTTTTTGGTTCAGTGTGTGTGTGCGTGTGTGCAATTTTTGTGAAACTCTAATAACCAAAGGAAGAGCTGTAAGAGGATGCCATGAATTAATGTAAATCATTATCTAATTACCTTCAAGTTCTCTCACACTAAATTTTTTTCACCTGTTATTTGAATTCATGCTATCTTTACATACCATATGACTTCCTCTTGCTTTACCACACCTCCATAACTAACTAGTTCCACAACAAGCTACAGGCTCTCTGATGATTTCTGGTTTGTGATGGCAATCACTTCATAACGTGACTGCACATATGACATTGCATGATATTAGAACTGCAGAATAGCTTTATTTCATAATCAAGAGAAGCTCCTTAAAAAAATATAAAGTCCAGAGAAGTGTTGCATTTGTAGGCTCATATATTTTACTGGATTAACTGAAAAACTGGACAAGCTATTGACTTCCCAAAGCTAAACTCAAGTTGACAAAACTATTCAAAGTTTAACTGTACGTATACAAGCTGGAACTACCAAAAGCTGGTAGCTGGCATTTATGCAGCAAAGGCAGAGGGTGAGAGATGATCAGCTAGCTATCTCCTAGGGGAAACAGCTCAAAAAATAATTTATAACCTATAAAGGGAGGTTACAAAATTGACCACAAAACCTATACCTCAGATATAAGTACCTTTTTTTCATTACTACCATAAATTTTCATTCCTAGACCTGTCTTCCAAAATTACTTGTAGTTTTTCCTGGCGGAGTAGGGCTGAGAGATTAGAGATGAAGTGGCTGCTTTGCACGGAGTGTGTCCACAGGCCATGGGGTTTCCCTCCTCTGTCAAAGGCAGTGGCTGCAGGTTCCAGCCTGGGCCCCCATGGTGGCTGAGTTTCCTCAAGTGAGCACAGTTCCACATGCTGGGATGTGCCAGTGCAAGGTCTGGGAGAGGTGGGATTCTTTCTGCCATGGTGGTGGCAGGGCTGTGAAACCCCAGTGCAGGCACAGCCTCGTGAGAGCCAGCACAGGGCAGCACAGGGAGACAGCCTTGGCTGGAAGGGAGCACAGCTGTGTTGCTGTCTGGGTGACAGCTGAATGTGTGAGTCAGGAAAGGGCACCCTCACACTGAGCACTGAGCACAAGCACTTCATTGCTGGCATTAACCTCCCACTCTGTCACTTGCCTCTGTCTGACAGGGCACACAGCAGAAATAAAATACCACAGGGCATAAACTCAGTGGCAGAGAGACAGATGAAATCTTATTTCCTTGATTGTAGAAGCCTTGATGGTAAGCAAGGTGCAAAAAGACCTCCATCTCATGGTGGTGGGTAGAAATGAGAGATCTCAGAGGATCTGCTCTTTTGGCCATTTCTGTTACCAGATTCCCATGGCTCATTTTTATTTTAAAGTGGATTTTCTGAGAACTGGAATAGGCCAGGGACTTTGGCAGAAGCCAAATGAAACTAGGTGAATGAGGAGTGGCAGTAATGATTTTTCAGCAGTGACAAATTACTTCAAGCAGGGATAAAAGCAAGAAAATTGGAAGAAATGCTTTGACACATAGTAAGCGCACACAAATGGTAAGCATCCTTTTGGACATCTCACTAGAAAACTCTGTGTGACAGCAGATAAAAAAAGGTTGGAAAAAAACTAGTCTGGCTCTTAGTCTGAGACCTAAGAGTGGCTGGAAGATTGGTAAAATGCCAAGACGAAGAGCACTGATATATTGTTTTACAGGCTTAAATGTACTGGCGTGGCTATGGATACAAGCCTGTGCCACTCCATGGCCTTTAAAAATGTATGTCCATTACTCTGCAGCCTCACCCACCCACTGTGTCTACTGATTATTATAGTCCTTCATTTGATTTTGGTTCCCTTGTAAGATCTCAAGGTAAAAGCTCTGATCAGGTTTGAAGTGTGGCTGGGTTTTTCCCTGGATGAAATATCAGACACCTTTTTCAGTAAGTCTTGTAGTTACCTTAAAAAATGAATGTTTGTTTTCAGGCTATATTTGAAGGCTAAAACCTATATTTCTTTTGAATTCAAGATCCTTCTGATGTGTTTGGCACCTTGAATCCTTCCAGGGAGGATAAATACCTGCACAAAGCATGCTGGTTGGAACTCCACTAGAAACAGAGCCACACACAACACAAGAGAAAGAGTAATTCCATATGGCTGGGTAGAAAGGACAGTTCAAATTAGAAAGACTAGGATGTTTCAAGTGGAAGAGAGTGACACCATGGGCTCAGGAGATTCCTGGGCCAGAAATGCCTTTTTTTTTATTATCCTACTCTTTTCCACACATAGCACATCTACTGCCTGTATTGAACCACTGCCTTTTAACCTTAGCCCTTATGAAGCCTTTGAGGCAGTAAATTCAGGAGGAAGACCCAGCAACTTTAATTAGGTATCATACATATTGCTTCCTTGTTCTGTGATTCCTTTCCTCGGTCACAGCGATTCCCATTCAGAGGAAATATTACTGCATTCTTGTTTCCTAGTTTGGGAAGACTGTGCAAGATCAGTGCCTGTTGGGAAGCCATATACCCAGGAGTTTAGGAAAGGTGAGAAGAGGCAGCTCCTCAATCAGTGGCACAGTCAGCATTCATGGAAGCACCACAGAAGATGGTGATGAGCCAAGACATCCTTCATCCCAGAGCACTCATTTGGCAGGGCTTAGATAGCTTGAAGGCCTCTAAGAGGAACATCTCATGGATGTTTCTGATCAGACCTTTCCTGTGAAGAGGAGGCTGGAAGCCTGGAGGCCCTGGGATTTTAGGCATGAGTTTCACAGTCCCTCACCAGCAGCTTCGCTTCCATTGCCAAACACAGGGATTGGCACAAACTGAGAAGAGCCAGTGCTGTGCAGGGGATTTGTAACTCAGGGCAGAGCACCTGGAGACAAGGCACCAGCACAGGCAGGCCCTTGGAAGAGCCCAGAGCCCATCCCTGAGCCATTACTGGAAAAAATGACAAGCTCATGCTGAGTGGGGACACAGAGCAGCCCTTACAGCTGGGATGGAAAAACAGAGACCAGCTGCAAGAAGTGAAGGAAAAGCAGGCTCTTTGCTCTGAATCCACAAGAAGTGACTTCTAGCAAAAAAAGAAAACAGTCACATATGATGAGAGGGAACACTGATGTGCGGGATATGTTAATGACCTCGAGAGGTCGTTAATTGGAGCTGTAGTACAGAGCTGCAGTGCTGACTCCTGTGTAACAGGGAAAATATGTGGGAAATGATTTCGATCAGAGGACAAAGCAGAAAACAAGACTGCTTCTTCAGAGGCTGGATAGGGGCTGAATAACCTGCCCTGAAGGGATGACCCAGAACTCAGCCACGACACACCAACAGAGAATGGCCATGCAGAGGATACCTGAGCAGAAAATGTCCTTATGATGATAAGGAGATGAAAAAAAATTATTTATTTTAAAGGCTCATAGCGGAGGTACACTAGTCCCCAGGGTACAATGCACACGCTGGAGCAAATATCACATGGTGAAGCAATTCCCAGCATTTGAAAAAGCCCTCAGACACTGGACTGCACTGAGGGTGCACAAGAAGGGTTGCAAACAGGCAGTGGGGGTGACTCAGAGGAACTCCTCACAGGCAGAGCTACACTGACTCGGGAAACCTTCAGTCTGAAGCAAAGGGAGCACTTAGTCATCAGAAGTCTGACACAAACCAAAGGAGTGGTGAACCTGGAGCCGCAGGCACAGCAAGGTAGGAGGTAAAAGCTTCAGAGCTATGGTAGGAAGCCAACACCAATAAGAACTCTTGTGGAAACAAACCCAAAATCACTCTGTGGCTTGTACACCAGTCCTTCTATTTGGGTTTGAAAATGGAACAAGGAGTCGAAGATATTTGTACTGGGGAGGAGGAGCTCTCTGAGCAGCAGAGCTGACACACCACACACTTCTCATCCAGAGGGAAATGGATGATTTTAAGAAAGGCAGGGAGGAAGAGTAAAAAAGTATGCACATGGTATAATTTTTCAAAAATAAAGCAGGCTGTAGTGATCCATCTCCACATGAATGTTAGATTTTTGTTTGTTTTTTTCCTAATTGTGAGTCCATTAAGAAGCAAACAAATCATGTAGTAATGCAGTGAGTCACACCTGCCCATCTCTAGCCATGAGGAGGTGTGCCAGGAGTCAGAGAAGCCACATCTGTTATGCATCTTGCATCTATCCCTGGAGGGATAATGCTGAAGGTTTTCTGGAGACTCAGTCTGCTACAGTCAGAGATGTCTCAGACAGAAAAAAGCAGGCCTTGAAGTCCCTACATCCATTCATTCCACATCTGCCTTTAAGGTACACTAACAAACATCCTCAGCAGCTTCCTCTATGGCCCAGAGCAAATCACCATGCCAGTCCTCTTCAGCCCAGCCAGCCACCAGATCATTCCAGTGTGGAGAATTCCAAGTCATTGGAAGTGCACAAGTCTTTGTGACCCATTGGGCAGGGCAGTTCAGAGAAGACTTCACTCACAGTTTCCTTTCTGATTTCCTTTCTTCATCTTCCTGCATTACCAGCTCTCTATTGGTTGTTAGGGAAAAAAAACCATGCTACTCACAAATCCCATTTTTTTCCATCTGTTTGGTACTTATGGGCTCATGTGCACATCTCCCCACCTTGGTGTGACTTTTTATGCCCATAAACATTTTCTCTGGAACCTTTTCTCTGAGTGTCCAAATTCTATTTTGACTGCCCTGCTTCTTCACGGAGTCATATGGGATCTATTACCATTAAAAGAAAACTAAATACAGTTTATTAAGAGATGCAGGTGTCCCTTCACCCCCCTGAAAACTCTTATATTAATCACTTTTTTATTTTTTTGAATTGATCTTCTTGGTGAAATATTAATGATAGATGTGTTTATTCTCCTGCTGTGATCAAACACTAAGAGCACAGAAGTCAAGGCCAAGCAAAGAGAAATGTATTTCAATATTTACTTTGGAGGTGACAGAAAATTTTCAGTGTAGAGTTCCCTTCCAATTAACGTTATCACTGCTATTGCAAACAGTGAATGACAGCAATGTTTTCACATACTGTAAAGCCTGGGTCTAACTGACACTCATGATCAACTCTAAACTTCTATTCCTTGTAAATGATTAGAATAAATGTGACAACAAAAAATCACTAGACCTTCACTAGGTAATGAAACTGTGAGTGATGAGCAGCCCATGATACAGCTTGTCACACCGCCTTGATTGCTTTCGGGATGGATTAAAAATATTACTAGATGGCAAAAAAGTGGTGGGTGTCATACTCAAATTGCAGCAAGGCATTTTATAGCACATAAATATTGTGTTCCAAATTCACTTTCAGTTGGATATGAGCATTCCCACACATGTTGCAAAGTGACTGAGAGGACACTAATGACAAAGGGAGGGGACAAGTCAGCCAAAGAAATGTGGTGGGAACTGAAGGGAACCAAGTTAGGCTCTAGGTTATGCATGGTGCCACTGCAGGATGTGGCACATATTTTCTATTCTTGCCATGGGGAGAGGGGAGGTGAAGGAAGTGTCTCTCTAGCTGTCTTAATCTGCCAGGAGGTAAAGGCTCCCAGGGACTGACTCATTAGAGAGAGGAGAAGAAAAATTCCTGGCCTTAAGCTGTATTTAAAAATAAAATAAGGCTAATTAAAACATTTCTGGCCCAAAGTCTAAAATTATCCCATGGAATTTGGAGGTCTAAAAATACAAGCCACTTGCTGTGTAAATATGTTAATTTCTGTAGTGTAGCATGGTGAGAGCTGCTTTCCTGCAACAGCCAGGGTTGTCAGTGTGCTGGCAAACAGTGGAACTGCTACTATTCAACAAGAAATTGGAAATTACATAAAAATGAAAAATTATAGAATTATATTACTTTACCTGCAGTGATAAGATATGAACATATGGTGAACACTCATGTGACTGTAATACAGCAGCTCATGAGAGAGCTAACTTCAATCTGAGAAATAGTAATACATTCCTCAGGACACAATGATCTTGGAAAAAGAAACCATGAGCTGAAAGAGTCTTGGGAATTTGCAGGCTATCTCACAGGGAAATGAAAGCCATTATCCTGAAAATATTCATGAACTTGCTGAGCTTTACATATGAGAGTCTTCCTGTATTAATCTTTTCTCTAAACTTATTTAGCAGAGTGATACATTTTCAGCCAGGAGCATGTTGAACGATTCATCTTAAATACACGGTCTGATGAATTTAATCTTCCTTTTGCAAATCAGCCATAAACAGATCCTGATTTTCCAGAGAAATTGTTGTCCTGAAGAGTAAGCAAAAAATTTAGAACAGTTTTCTGGCTAATGGCCTATTCCCAGACCACTTGCTTCAGGAGCCTCCTTTTTGTGGGTTGTTACTGATTACATGCACTTGAATAGTACCAATCTCATTCCTTGAAGGGTGGCTGGAATACTTGGGGTGAGAAAGTAAGGAGCAGTGAGCGCTCTTGCTACTGAGCAGCACTGGTAGGAAAAGCTCCTGCTCCTCTTGGTGGCTGGCAGAAAAAGAAGCAGCAGCCAGACGAGGCAGTTCTGGAGACAGAGGTAACAGCCAGTGCATTGCCACACTGAACTCCTGCAGGAGCCCTCAATGCAGGGGATGGGGAGGGACAAAATGACGTCGGATGTCGGATGCAGCCAGGGCAGTGTCCCACATGCTCTGCTCTGGCAGAGCAGAGGACCCTCTGTGGGAGCTGTGCATTCACACTGCTTTGGGGGGAAGTTTGTTAATTGATTTGAAATGGAAACATTTGATTTTGTCCTGCATAAGTAATTCCCTTGCGCTCCCCCACCAGCAGTGGCAGTGGGCAGCTTTAAAGCCCAATTGTAGGCAAAACAATTGCTGGCAGAACAGACCAGTGCTTGTGGCAGACAGCAACCATGCCCCCACCTCTTCCCAAGTACTGCTATTTGAGCAAGGCTCTCTCCGTATCCCATTTTCTCAGATGGGTCTGTCTCTCTCCACTGCAGATCACTACTACCTGTGAGCAATCACAAGCTGCTTCCTCTCCACACTCCAGAAGCTCTCTGGACTGTCAGCATTTTAGTCCCAACTTCTTGGGAAACTGAATAAGAAAAATAATACCATGACCATAAACCACTGAGTAAGTCACTTGAATGTCCCAAGAATCACTTCATTTTCGCAAGAAAACAATTGTCCTACTGAGAAAACCCTCTTGGTGAGCCAACTTGATGCTGAGTCCAAATAACATAAATATGACAAGTTTTGTATAATTTATATAAAGCACATGAATTAAAGTCCCTTGATCCACTGAATGTCTGGTGTTTATTTCTATTTCATTAACAAATTAGTCTGTTGTCTAAGAGAATCAATAAGCAATTTGAGAGCAGAAAGCTCATTACACTCATTAAACTTGGTATGATTTGCGACAAGGAACAAGGCTTCCATTTATCAGAAGCCAGCTGAAAGAAAGCGAGAGCACTTCAGAAAAATTAGTCAAAATGTCCAGGACCCTTAACAACTTCTTAGAGAGCAAAGAAGGAAAGTTTTTTGAGAGGCTCTCCCCTGTGTGAACCTCTAGTTAAAGAGCATGTGTCAGAGTTCCAGTTATTTAAGTGCCTAAGTTTAGCTCTGAACACACTAACTCTGAACCAAGTTGATGCTTTCTGATGTCTAAGAAACACCTACAATTTTCACTGAACTAAGACCAGCTGTTCCACAAGCATCCACTCTTGGCTAGAAGCATGGATTTATGGCTTATTATTGTTCATGGCTCCATAAGAGCGCATAAGGATGCACATCAACTGCACAGACTGAGAATCACTAAAGTATTTGTTTTGGAACAACATTTTTGCAAATCTTTGAATTATTTGAACTGATTTATATATCCTTAAACACAGGGAAGATTGTAGCTGCCTTCAGAAATGTTGTGCCTCCTTCTTCTCCATTTCTTTTCTTTAGGAAAGCAATGGACACTCGCTGAATAGTAACTGTTTAAATAAATTGCTTAACTCCCACAAAATCAAAACACTGTAGGACTAGGTAGCAGAGAAACAAGATCTCATCCCTACAGGTACTTATTTCCTGCTATGACTTGGTTACAGGCCTTATGATTGATTTCTTCACTGATTCTGCACACATGCACAGCACTGTCTCCCTTTGCACTTCGGATAAGCAATTCCTAAGGTGCAGAAGTCTTCTTGTGGTTCTGTTTCCCCTTTTTCTTTTCTCTGTAAGGCTTATGCTTTTTGTAGTGCATGATAAAGACAGGCTTTCCTCCTTCAGAAGTGATTAAGCTCTTCAATCACTCTCTACAGTTAAACAGGTCCTAAGGCAAAAAGTTTGTTTATGTGTAATGTGTTTCCTCATCTCTGCTTTCTCTCACCATGCAGAGTCCTAAGTGTTTCATCCGGATTAACACAGCTGTGAGCAAATTGTTGCCATCCACAGCAACTGTGTCTGTCTATAATCCACAGTCAGAGGACAAAAGCTGACTCAAAAAAACCTTGCAAGTTTGCTTTGCCTGTACCTCACTGCCTTCTTTGTATGCCAAATATTATCCCAAGTGCCAGTGAGAACTGAGGGGAGAGTCAATATAATCTCAATAATATTCCCAGCATTTATGTGTGTGCTGTAGTCTCCCCGGCAGCACTCCTCCTTCTCCCCAAGGCATCAGAGCAGAGCTGCCAGGGGTTTGGGTCAGCGAGACCCTGTAGAGCCCCAAAAGGGAATGAGAAGGTGGTTCTGGCTAAGGACATCTTGCATTTGAGAAATATTTCACTGTGAGAACTCTTCAGGATTTTTCCATCTTCACCTCTGACGTCAAATGGGTCAACAGTGGAGCTAACAAGACGGAGGGAGAACCTGGGCTCCCCCCCAAAGTCCACCAAAGGGGCTTATATGCACAGGGGGTTCAAGGGTTTCAAATAGTCTCACCCAGCACTCTGCTGAACACAAGATTGTCTCAAGCCCCAGCAATGTCTGGGTAAGGGAAGAGTATTCTACCCTTAAACTTACCTCATTTGATCTATACTTCCCCTTCAAATATAACATCCAAAGTTAACAGGATGAAAGGTGTGAGCTTAAAACAACAGGGAGAAAATTGCCACTATGAGACCAAAACACTCCTAAAACTTGCACCTTGCAACACCTGAAACATTTCTCCCTGAGATTGTTTTTCTGGTTTAGCTGGGATTTGTGAGATAGAAATCACCTGCTGTATTTCAGCAAAGATGTCAATAAAGCCTCAAAAGTACTCCTGGACTGCTAAGAAATACATTTTGATTCTGAAAGAAATCTCTCTTATTTCTTTTGGAAGGTCACCCCAGTGTTTCATCAGAAAAAAAAACAAGCCTAAATAAGTGCAATTATTCTTTAACAGATAATGAGGAAAATCTTCCTTGCCAGTGCAAGCTGAAAAGCCCAGTGTAAAGAATGAGACTGAGTGGGCTGGAGAAGTTACAAGAGGTGGCTTTTAGTGGAAGGTCAAAGTCTAGGACGTGGATCCCTTCAAGATGTTTCTCCCTCTCAGCAATGCCTGTTTGCAACCTCGCCGCACGGTCATGGACGTTGTACGGCGGCCACCCACAGAACTGAGGCAGCTGAACTTAAGCCTTAAGAGCACAGCTTAGGAGGCAAACCCAGCACTGAGAGCAGTGCTGAATCCAGCTCTGTCCATTGCATTTTGTGCTTATTTTATGGCACTTTACAGAACATTCCCAAAGAATTCTGCTTTCAATAGGCAGGATTTGTTGCAATATATTATCTTGATACCATGCATTAGGGTGATTTTGATCAAAGAAGATCTGACTCATAACTTTACACTACAGGAATAGGCTGGAGTTTACTGGAACTGAACAATATCAATAAACAGCAACAGTCATATTAAGGCTCTGTGGTTTGGCTCATTTAGCATGCTGGCTTTATTAAATCTGGCATAGTCAACATTATGCATCATGCAAGGGCTATTTGGTAGAATTTGTCAGGTTTTAAAGAAATGCTTTCAAAAAACCCCAAGAATAAGAAGATTAGAAACATTTCCTACATAAACAGTGATGATTTTTTCACTAGAGGATCTCCAGAACTCTGGCAAGCTGCAGAAATCCAAATGCTACTTGCAGACCTACTGGGTTTAATTGTGTTTTTAACACATTCCTATTCTGATGGAAAATATGAATTTTCCCACTCTGAGATAAAATTATTGCTTAGAATTTTGACTGAAAAAATGTCAATTTTCATCCTCTCAGTAAAAATCCTAGTTTTCAGGGTGAGATGGAGCCAAAACATCAATGGAAAGCTATGGCACAGAGCACTTCTCACATCACAGGAACACTTCAGCATCCAAAGCAAAAGGGGAAGAGTTGGTCAAGGAGGGAAAGGATATTTCTGCACATTTCCACAAAATAAGCAGTTGCACTAAAGGGTGGATTCATTAATCACAGTACATCACTAAATTTTGATTTACCAAGGCAGACACCTGAATGCAATCAGCTTTTCCATCTAGAAAGAAGTAAAATATTACTGCACAGGTGAGGTGGGCTTCACATAAAAATGGTAACAGACCTTGGAGAACCTCCAGATGTGAATGACAAATATAAAATGAGGTTTTACTCCCTGTTTACAAAGAGGGAACTGCAAAAGTTGCCTGGCTGACACTGAGGGTGTGCAGGGCAGAAGCGCAACTATCAGAAGTTGATTGTTTCACAGATGCACCAAGAAAAGAAGACAAGAAAACAAACACTTCCTCAGAGCCACATAAAGGCAGCCAGTGTACAGTATCCATCATTCTTCTTTCTCAGAAAAATCCCCTGGTCAGACCTGCCAGAGCTGCTTGCCTAACCTGTATCTATGAGTTTAAATTGGGTTTTATGCTAAACAATTTCATTATCTCATCACTTTTTTTGTTTCTTTCTCAGTTGTTTTGCTATATTTTTTTAATGTCTCTCTGCAAATAGGTGAAAAAAAATGAACCAGAACAGTATTGGGGTTTTGCAGAGCAGCTACTCATGTGCCATGGCCTTGCCTCATCTCCATAGTCAGGTGCAGACAACAGCAGGGTGACCTGGCCTGATTGGCCTGACCAGGAGAGCCTGGAGGCACAGGGGACAGGGAGAACTGCAGGGCCTGAGCAGCATGTCACAGGGGAGAGACTGTCCCCACATCAGAGGGTGGGTGGCACACACATTTCTGGCCAGGAAGGGATGATCAGCTTTCAGGCTGCATCGCTGAGAGTCTGCTGAGGGACCACTCTGATGGAGGTGCTGGTCCTCACTCATGCAGAGAGCCAGAAGGACAGGTAGATGCTGTCTGCTGAGTGCCTGAAGCAGTGGAGATCTCACTTGGGTCACCTACTCTTGCTGAGTGGCACTGCTTGGTCCAACAGCTCACAAATGCGACAGGACTTGATGCTACGCTCGGGGTCTCCCATCTCACACCCTGTGAGACCCTCTGCTTCCTGGATTTCACTCTGCTCAAGCTGCTTTCAAACCCACTGGCACTGCTTGGCACTTGCAAAATTAATTTCACACCAGAACTGCTCCTGCCAGCAACAGTGCTGGCTCAGCCAGAAGAAGTCATCATCAGCTGGGTGAAGCGTGCTCATCATGTCCATCTAGTAGTACCCAAAATATAACCAATGTACACTTTTCTCATGTATGACAGTCTACACAATGAGAGATAAAGTCGAATCCAGCACAGGGGATAGTCCCCACTCAAGCACTAAAGGAGACCAGAGGCCATCCAGAGAGCCCTGCCAAGCTGCACATCTGATTTCGTGAGCATGGAGCCTCTGCAGAATAAGTGGGCTGCTGTGAGAGGCCTCCAGTCAGACAGGGCTGCTACAGACTGGAGAAGAGTCACAGAGAGCAGGGCAGGAGCAGCATCCTGCAGGGGTTACAGCCAGGGGCCAGCAGCCACAGATGGACAGACATTCCAACTGACAGGGATCTCAGGAGATCTCTACTTGTGAGGCTTCAGAAGGGATTTGTACCATGGGGAAATGAAGTGTGTTGTCACAGTATCACACAGCAAGCTGAGATGGGAATAAACCAGCTGGTTAGATGTCTGTGGAGTGGGTAGCCTGGAAACAACATTCACAAAGGGAGTAGTCATGCATGAACTGACCAGCTCTGCTGCCATCCAATCTCACAGCCAATCCACAGGGCATCCTTCTATGTAAACATAATGAAAGATCTGCTGCTGAGAAAATATGCCCATAAACTTACTTTGATCTAAAGTTAAAGTACTTGTAAAAAATTGCTGTCTGGGGTCCCAGTATAAGTGCTATCAGCATACTGTGAGCAAACATTTAGAAAGTTATTCTGTTATAATCTCAGAGAAAATACATAAGAAATATGCTTTAGTGATATGCCTTACAAACACAAGCAGTGAGAAATATCTCATGTAGGTTTCCTGGAATACTTGCTAAACAAGAGTCATCAAAGACTAAAAGTCCACAGAGCACTTGTTCTATTGAATGTTAATGTCCCTAAAACTCCCTGAAAGCAGATAAATAACAAGAGATACATCACTTGCCATTTTTTATCCAACTGCATGGTAGATATTACAGTTGCTTTGGTAAATGAACTGAGAATTTCACTTAAGCAGAACTTCCTTGAGCATGTTTGTGCTCTCCATTCATTTTTAAGAGCCTCTTGCAGCATTCCTCATGCCCCTGTGACAGCCCTCCATCTCCTCCAAAGAGGACTCACAGAAGCTCCTTAGAGATCCTGGGTTGAGACAGCAAGGATACTGGGATATCCCAGGATACTGGGAGCAAAAGCTTAGAGACAATCTAAACTGGTAACTGCATTATCATATCTTGCACTTGTTTCAGTGGAGTTCATCAAATGAGATGGAGATCCTCTAAAGAAAAGAATTTGCATTGGTGGCAAGAGGAGAATTTTTTAAAAAAAGAGAGAGAGATAGTAAGCAGACATAGTAAGTAAAGGAAGAAAAAAGGAAAATCAGTGTTCAGTATTGGTTTTGACTGAGGTTTTTGGGGGAGGTGCCAGACCTGCTCTCTAACGTGAGTTTTGCTTTGGAATCCACTACTGGATCTTGAACATTTTCATTAAAAGTGAGAGCCTCCAACAATCCTTTTCTGAGTTCTGTGACCATGACAGAGTTGCAGCTTAAAGCATAAAATCCCTTTGCTGTGTTATTTTACCAGAGAATTTTGTACACCCATGAAATTCAACTGGTGTGATAGCTTTGGGCATTTCTTTGCCTTTCAGTACACAAAGTCCTTTTATTCTGATACCTGTTATGCTGTTATGCCTTTTCTCCCCTTTATCTGAATGTATTTATAAATTATTTCTATGTATTTATTCCTGTTTCCACAGTCATTACTTGGTTTGTTTTACTAATATAAATCTATAAGTTTTGTCCAACAAAAACATTTGAAATGTGACTCTGGTTAGTATGTATCTGTTTTCGCTTTAGCAGCAAAGATCTAAAACTCTTATGTAGAACATTTGTGTGTGTTAGATTCCTTGGTTTGGACAATGCTTTGAACACACTCAATTTACATTTCATTTCATAGACTTGCTCATGCCTGAAAAAGAAACAACCTGATAAATTATTTGCAGTCACTGCCAGCTTAAGCAATGCCTGAAACGCTTTTTTGATGAGTGGCACTTTTCAGATTATTTTTGGTGCCATGACATACTGCTGTACATAACCCAGACTGGAAGATAACTGACAGCCCCTGGCATCTTGGAGATAAGCAGTATCAGCCACCATAGGGTAGTGGACTGTGTCTCATGAGTAAAACAGACTCTGGCAGTAGCTTTGGGAGAGAAAACCCGATTTTTTTTCTAACAATTGTGTTGTTAACACATTTTATTTTCTTTTGATTCACCCTTTAGATTATTATTTTCTTCTTGTTTTGTTACTGATCTTTTCCTTTGGCATGCTGGGCATCATCATCGAGTCTATTTGGAAGCATGACTGAAAAATAAGGTGACCAGGAACAAAAGGGATTTCAAATACATGAAGCAATTTTGTGGGTCTATTGTCTTTTCCCTCCCTCCATCACCTCGGAAAGAGGAGGAAGTATCCCCCTCTCCAGCTGCTGAGAGAGCCCCATGGCACTGTGTCAGCCCAGGGCCACTGTGCAAGAGCTGAGCAGCCCTCAG
Organism: Promerops cafer; assembly: GCA_013398275.1. Taxonomy (NCBI): domain Eukaryota; kingdom Metazoa; phylum Chordata; class Aves; order Passeriformes; family Nectariniidae; genus Promerops; species Promerops cafer. The sequence continues at coordinate 2,028,606 of VZSE01002186.1, read as the reverse complement.
GAGGGGAATCTCCCACCGTGGAGGTGTAGAGCCCCTGCAGCACTTACCCTCACCCTGCAGGAGCCAGCCAGGGGCTGCTGCCAGGGGCCACGAGGGGGAAACACCATGAACCACCTGAGACTGCCAGGGATCTCTGTGTCCAGAGCTGCCTTTGATGCTCTGAGCTATTTAGCAAGTAGCTGCAAAACATGGAGCCCACTGTCTGGCTGAAAAAATGTGCCAGGAAAACTGGAAACAAATTAAGGACATCTTTCAGAGCAGACTGTGTCCACTGTGTTGCTGATAATAATGACACATCAGATGAGATGACTTAACACAGTAGGAAAATGAGAATGAATGTCTGCACCCTCCTAAATTATTTTCTCATCCTGTTCTCCTTTACTACACCCATATTTATGCACTGTTGCTGTGTACTTGGCACGGGGGAAGCCTCTGGGTACTTTAAGTCACAGAAGAATTACAGACACAATGTGCATGTAAGTCTGTCAGATGGTAAAAGCAATCACAGGCATCCACTGGTTTCAAACTGTTAATTTAGGGATAGGAAACCAGTTGCAATAAAACTTTTCTGGAGATGTCAGCTCTGTATGATAAACACACACACACACACATATATAGCTTTAAAGGGCAACCATGGCACTCTCTCATTAGAATTTTTTTTTTCCAAATCTGAAACTAAAACAAGCAGAAAAGCATGGCCAGTGAGTATCTATCTTTATACTACATAAACATTCAAAAGCCCTGTCAGAGCAAAGCCTCATGTGTTGAAGCTCATTTGACACATGCTCTTGGTGCCTAAGAAAGAAGTCATTCAGATGTTATTCGAAGAGTATAATAGTTTCCATGTTCACACTCTTAAAAGCTCTTTTTCAGGTATCTTTTCATGTTGTGGGCACTCTCACAGTGATCAGTGCAGGAGTTGTCTCCTGAGCACGTCCCTTTTGAAATGTTTTGAGCCCACAAGAGGCAGCACAGGACAATGCAGACGAGGCACGGTAGCAGCTTACCAGTCCGGCAGCCACAAGCTCTCTGCACACATTGTAAAGGTGCCAAGCTGTAGCCTGTGGGTGCATTTCACAGGCACTTACACATCAGGCACATCCAACCTAGAGCAGTGACAACATGGGCCCAGTAAGAGAATGAGATCTGGCACAGAGCTGGAGACACCTTCCCATAATCACATGTCAGCTTCCAGAAAGATCTGGGCATAACCCATCCTTTATTCAGGCAAACTGAAAATTTTCCCCACTCTGTCTTTTTAGGCCTCAGGGAAGACATATTTGCATCGTTCCCTATCTTGAGTATGTTTTGTATTTCAAGCTCATTTTTAAACCCAAAGGAGACTGAAAGTTGAGTATATTCATGAAGGCTTCCTTGAATAATAACATCCCTGGGGAACTCTTTCTGATTTTTTGGAAGGCAAGAAGCTTGTCTGTCGTCACATCCCGAAAACAACTGAGATCACATCAGTAACAGCACAGTGAAGGGGCTGTGAAGACTGAGATAACTCTGGTTTGAGCTAATATTATTATTCTGACACAGTACATGTAATTGTCTCTGGGGGATGTTTTAATTAAAAGGGGGAAAAATAAGTTTCTTCTCAACTAGAGCTTCCTTCTACCTCTCATCAAATAAAATGTAGATGATGCAGGATAATTATTCTCATTAGTCTGAGTGGTTTGTGATAATATCTTGCTTTACTCTTTGTCTTTTTATTACCTGTAGGATACTGTAAAATATCAGGCTGATGCTGAACTGCATCGGTGCAGGAAGCTTTGGGGGCTCATATCTTAATATACGTTTTGACATCTTATCAATCTTTAAATTTACTATACTGATTTATGTGCCAGCATTATGATGAGCTCCCTATGGTTACTGAACTGTGTGTTATTTGGATGTATAAGGTCAACAGCAGCTTCTGCAGATCAGTTCTCTCTGGTCTCTGCCAGAAGCTGATAGGAGGCAAATCTTTTGTGCTTCCCTGGAAAATAAGCTGCAGATTTTCCTTAGGGGGAAAAAAAAAGGCATTGTACATGAAAGAGGAAAATAGTGTGAATAGTGGAGAATGGGATAAGGAAATGAAAATGAAGGCAGAGTTGCATGGCCCTGAATCTTCAGAATAATCATATTTCATCCTCCAAGAATATCATTACAGATAAAAGCATGAGATGAATGTCACCAGCTTTCCAGATCAGGAGTTCTGGAAGGAAAATAAGGAGACAGAAAATATTTTACATTTTTATGAAAGAGTTCTGGCAAATAACACTTGAGATTTCTTAGCGTCCCCAAGTAAAGGAAACAGGTGATAAAGTAGGCAGTCAAGAAAGATACATTTTTTTTTCTATCTTCAGTGTTTGGAGTTCCAAATCCATTTGGCAGATCTATTGTTTTATTTCTTCCTTGCATCAGTATAGTCACTGCTTGAAAAGAAATTTTACAAAATTTTCTAATTTTCTGTAAGATTTTTTTTAATTTAAAAATTGTTCAGATATTCCTGTTTTCAAGTCCATTTTTCTTCTATTTCTGCTGGTGTATTCTGATACTCCAGGCTTTCCTTTGGAGTTGCAATGAGGAATTACAGTAAAATCATTGAAGCATCTTGTTAATTGCTGTCTGGTGGCTGATCAGAGGTTGTGACCTGGCAAATTTTATTGGAAAGTACTTTGTCACAATCTGACAAGATAAATTAATTAGTGTAAAACTCCGCTGTGCATTCATTAATGCCGATGTACCTCAGACCTTTGACACAGCTGGTGCTACACAATTTACACAATTGGCAAGGAGCACAGTGAGACCAGTGTTTATTTCCATTGAGCATTCACCACTTAAACGCATGTGCCTTTTAAAAAAGAGATTAACTGACTCTTTAATATTGTTAAGGTGATGTATCCCTAGTTGCTCAAATAGTCAGGGTGCTTATACACCTTTTTGGTCTGTCTGCAGAACCACAGTCTAAAGATTAGTGTGCAAAAAGATTTTCTTTCTGGTGGTTTAAAGCTTTCAGGTGCTTTACAGCCTCTCACTGTCACTGAATTAGAGCATTGCTAGTTTTCCTTGCTGACCACGTGTCCTTGCTATGTAAATGAGAAAGGCTGCAGATAGGCAAGCAGGGTCTGTGGCAGGTGATTTTATGGTGCAAATGAACTGAATTTTTCAGTTCTGAACTGAATAGGAATATTTTCATTTCAGAAGTATGGAGCTGTTGAGAACATTAGGGATAGTTGTAGTGATGAACTCCAATCTGGAAGTGACTGTAGAAATAAGGTTTTGTGTGTGAGGAAAAGGGACTAAAGCCATAAGAAGCAATAACTACAATTCCTTTAATATTCCTCTGATGAAATCATCTATGATATCATGTGGTCTAGGAGGAGGAGTACTAAATATAGCCCAGCTCACACTGCATGGTGTAGATGAACACAAATGTCCTGATGCTGATTTTATGGAGCCAGTAAATAAATTCTTGCTGATTTTAGTTGCTCAGAAGATCTTCTCACTCTTTTCTACAAAGAATGTGTATATTAATTACTAACTTGCAGAAAAATCAAAGTCTTAACAAGAACTTCTGTTCCCATTTTTCTCTCTATTTTGTTTTTAGGGTCTAAGGCATAACCAGAAACCAGCCCTCCACCACAACATCAGCAGCAGTCACTATTATCTCCTCATTATTATGGACCTGTATTTCAAACACCCACAAAAATATTGATTCCCTAAAAATTCCTTTTATGTTGGTATTATGCCACTGACAGCAAGAAGAATAATCTATATCTGAAATAAAATTGCAGTGGGTTTTCTCCCCTGGTTGCCAATACACGGGTGAGTCAGAAGCAACACAAACGGGTTGTAGGCCATAATCATCTAGGTTGTTGCTTTCCCTCTGCATTCAGCCAAGAAGAAAAGTGTGGGTGTCTCTTTCCTGATCTTGCCTTTTGGTCACCCCACTCCTGAGAGCAGCTTCTACCCGCTTACTCCTGGGGTGGCTGCATAGCCCATGACTGGGTGCAGGGGCCGCTGCAGCACAGGCAGAAAGTGGGCCTGGTTTGGGATCTTACCAGAACTCTGGTCCTCAAAACAGAGAGGTCAAATCTTTACCTTATTCTGCTAGTAAAATTGTATATAATTTTAACCTTTTTTTACTGAGGCACCTGTCTTAGCAGAGGATCGTTATAGTGCAGCAGAACAGCTCAGATACAGTCATTTGCAGTGCTCTGAAAAATTACTAAGTGCAAGCCTTCCTCGTGTGTTCCCTGTTTACTTGTCTCACCCATCTCTTAATTTGTATGTGACACTCATTTTTAATATAAAAGGTGCTCTGAGTTAATGCAAGGACTTGCATCAGTTCAGCCCAATGGGAATGAAACAGTGAACTCCATTGTGATACAGCTAAATAGTTCCAGAAAGGTACCAGAAAACAAAAAACAAACTGTGTGCGTATCACATATGATTACCCCAGCACCTGCAAAACAGCTTTTGAAAGATTGGAAGGTAAGATTTCTGTGGAGAATAGAAAAACAAGAAAAAAGGAGGATAAAATACCCTTCCTCAGAGAGCATAATGGTATGAGTGGTGAATATCTGTCACAGGAACTGGAAAGCGCTATATCGTAGCAAGCATGCACAAGGTGAAAGGAAAGACATGCTCTTAATAAAAGCTCAAGATAACAGTCTTAACAAAGCTAGTAGTAAGTTTTCAATGTTTCTAACAAACCAAAACTCTAAGTGAATTTGAGCTCAAAACAGGAGTTCAGGTCAAGAGGTATATAGCTTGTAACACAAGGCTTGGCATTTGCTGCTTTCACAACAGTGTGAAGGCAAAAGAAAGCAAGGTAGTAGAAGATGCAATGCCTTTTATTGCTTAACTATTGCACTTTTAGACAGCTGATGTGCCCAGAAATCTTGTCTCTGTTTTTTTTTAATTTTATTTTTTATTTTTTTGGTTTGTGTTCTGGTTTGTTGACAGGTTAGGGTTTAGGGTTGGGGTTTTTTTGCAATATAAGAAATTTGAAGCTCAGTCTGGGCAAAGCTCAATTGCTGGAGTTTCACACAATTTTATTAATCCATTCAACAGTTTGAGAGGAAAAGAGCAGTTATTCCAGTGGAGCAGAGCTAGATGAGGGGAAAAGAAACAAGGTATAAGGTCACTGGTCTCTGTGGGACTAAGATAGGCAATCAGACCTGCAGAAAGCAGGTGGTCTCATGGTGACTGAGCTTTGCTGATGAGTTCGACTTGCCACTTAGTATTCCCTGAAGACCAGAGAGGAGAGGAGGTTTGATACAAAAAGGAACAAGCTAACTGCACAAACCACAGTAATTTCTGAGGTATAAGTGCACTAAAGTAGATGTGTCATATTATAGGAACAGCTGGTAAAACAGTGACTCGTGGATAGGTCAGTTTAAGCATCCCTAACCCTAACTGGCCATTTAAGTGTGCATTTTCTTAATAATATTAGTGCTTTAAAAGGCTGAGAATCATCCAAATGAATTTCAGAGATGTGTGAAAAGTGACCACCCATTGAAACCAGCTGAAGTAGGTGTGAATCTCTGAAAAGGTGACTGGCTGCCTACATCTCTGCAGGAACAAAATAGAATTTAAAGCACTGGCTCCCTATCCAAGTCTTTAGACATCTGAAGACCTACCAACATCTGCCTTTCTCCCAGACTAAGCCATACACTGTGCAAGAGGATGTGCTCTGCTGAATCCAGGCCAGAATATCTGAACTACTCTTTATCCTCAGACATTTGCCAAACCTCTGTCACCTCTTCATGTCAATGCTAACTAAAGATGCTTTATTTTGCTTTGGGCTTTTTACCCATTTTAAACAGAAGGAAAATATGCTGAATTTAGTAGGTGTGTGCTTAGGGTACTCTATTTGTGTTGGCAGTGGCTATTAGAGCTGTGTCTATCAAACATGTGCTACCATAATTTAATGGAAAATATTTAAAATTTGTTATTTATATATTGGAAAAATTTTGTTTTATTTTTCTAAATGACAGGTTATAGTCCAATCAAACTGAAGGGCATCATCACACACATGTGCTATTTTGATTTCACATAAGGATGCAGCCCATTGCATCTTTTCTAGTTGGGGAACTGATGATTTTCAATAATATTGAGAGCTTTATCCAATGCTAAAAGTAAAATCCCATATATTAAAAAAAAGTAATTCTGATTCTGCACAGAGAATGAACAAATTACTTCCTAAATGAAATTAACTCTGAGCCATCCCATCCTCTTTCAAAGTACTTTGGGTGCATTTTTACTTTGCACTATCACTACTGAAGTGATAATTAACTAAACAGACTAACAGAAAAAAAAAAGCATATTAGCACTAATGCACAAGGTTGTAAACAAATTCTGTCAATAAACAGGCACATTTAAAACACACCTGTCTTTCAATTCCACTAAGATGCATGACATACCAGGTACTTAGCAATGAAGCACAGTTAGTCCTTACTTTGCACAACTCTGCAAAGTATCTTTTTAAAGGAAAACAGAACAATGTTTCCTATTGAAATGTATCATTTCTAGCCATTTCACCACTATCATAGGGCAGAAATATCCATCAAGATTACCTAGGCAATCAAAAATGCCTAAGCAAATTGCAAACCTAAGTATTGTAGAAAATTATCGAATTGATTAAGTCTGTAAAGTTGAGTAAATATCCAATAGACCTGTTTCACCTAGCATTAAAATTAAATTATTTACAAGAATAAACAATATACATAGGAGAAGCTGATAGAAATCTAGACTACATTAAAAGATAAAAAAGTTGAAGTATTATAAACTATGGCATATTGTAAGCAAGAACAATCTTTCTGAACAGCTTGTGAATCCACTAAATCCTTCTTATCTCTGATTTCCAGTGAAAGAGTGCCAAGGTAGGTCAGTCACAGTTGAGACAGCCACAATTCACAGAATACCACTATACCATTTCAGAAGGCTTTAAGGCTCTGCCTCTGGGTCAATGACTACTTCCACAGGTTCCACAGCTGCTGCAGGACCACGAGCTGTTTCCATAATCTCAGGAGCTGCTGTGGGACCAGCTGCCCTTTTTTGTATAGCTGGCAGCTCCTTCCAGGTCTTCTGTTGTTCCTGGAAGCTCCAGAGCTCTGGCTGAGCCCTCCACCCTTCTGGAGGCAACTGGAGCATCTGGTGCTTTTCCTGCTCTAGCACAACCTTTATACCCTTGATCTGACATCCTCTACACCTGTGTGCCCTGCTGTGACTGGTCACTATTCCATGTCTCATTGCCTCTGATATTTGTCACCTGGCTCACACAGTTGTAGCTCATTAGGGGTGAGGCTCGGCCACAGCCCCACTCCCAACTACCACAAACTGTGTCCCCACACAAGTCGTAAATTTCTTATACAGAGGGATCATCCCAATAATTCAATCTATATTTTAAAGGATGCTGAAATAGCTGTCACGCTATGGCTTTTGAATCCTTTGTGCATACACGTGGAACAGGGGCAAGAGCTGTCTTCCTTGTGCTGTTACATCACACAAAACATGTGTGCCCACTTTCCCCATTCTCCAGTTCCCTGCCATTCTCAGTGGAGCTCTGAGGGCAAGAGAAATAGTAGAAGGAAAATGCTAAAATAATTATTTTAATGGCTAGAGAACAAGAAAATTTGGCTGAGATCTTTAAAACTCTGAGACAAATATCAAAGTCATAAACAGGCTTTGCACTCTGTCTTGCATTAAAGACAGAGCAGAACCTACTTATCACCAAATTAGATCATTTGCTTTAGAGGCTCTTTCTCAAGGATGAGCTTGTCCTTAGCTACTTCCTGGACACCTAAACCTTCTTGCTTTCACATCAGTGAGACTATTGAAAGTTTTGTCTGGTGTTTGAACCAGGAAACAGCATTTAGACCACTTAATTCCATATGGTTGCAGATTAGTGCAGCACAGCCCTGACCTGACGCATTTAATTTTAGTTTGGACATGTAGATTTTTTTCCCTTGTTTAAATATTTTCTTTTATTACTTGAATTTTATGTATATAGTAAGAGATATCCTAGGATTTCACTGCACTGATTTTGGTTATGCCAATTTTCTGGCACTGAAGATGGAGCCCAAAACTGCAGCTTGACTAGAAGCCAAGGAAAGGTGCAAAAGTGAGTTATTTTCAGGGCTGATGTCAGCTTCTTTTGGTGCCAGTCACGTAGCAAGTATGAGAATAAAGTCCAAAGTGTCAGTCTCAAGTTGCCCTCTCTCCAGGAACTGAAGAGCAGCAGTAAGGGCTGATATCCAATGTAAAGGACCTGCCACTGAAACACTGAGTAGAGTTTCTACCCAAGAACCTGGAAAAATTGCACTTTGGGCACCCAAAGAACTATTTTTTTTCCATTTGCCAACACAATCAGTTGGTTTTACATACAAAGTATGATTCAAAAGTGCCTCACATGACACCAGCTGGCCAGAGCAGCTTTCCCAGCAGCGCCTATTACATCAACATTTTGCAACAACACTTAAAGTTGGGTTCACTATGCTTTTACAATGAGTGCAGGCCCATCTGTCTGTGGCTCAGGATCAAAGAAGAAAATAGAAAAGTAAAGAATCAGATCAAAGAGTTCAAACTTGAAGCCACGTTTCTGGAATGAAGGACTCTTTCCTTTAAACATCCTATCAATCCTTCTGTCCCATACACAAAATATTTGCTGAATTTGCAGTAGCTTCTGCAGCTCTCTTCCAAAAACACATTGCCAAGTAGTCTCCATTTCCAAGTAATTCTCTCTTTCATGCCCTCCAAAGAATTAGAGAAACACACACAATCATTTTAAAGAACAATAAATTAAGTGAAAACTGTCAACTTTACTGTGTAATTGCATTGAATCCATGCAATTACGTGCAAGAATAATTTAATTCCTTTTACTGATTCATTCCGGAGTTAGAATTACACAGTATTAAGGCTAATCTTTCATACATAGAATAATTAATTGGTCTCAATATATTTGTTTGGGGGATGAGTTAGGCAGGAGAGCACAAATTGCTCGCTGGTTAGATGGTGTACGTTTTCCCTAAGCAGTACGTGATGATTGAGAGGCTTTCTACAAGGTCACCACCACACATTAAATCAGCCCTGGAGCACCTTTGTGGTATTCCAGTGTGGTCCCCATGCTTTTTGGTTAAGGACTTTGTGTGGCTGCCAGAGGATTGAATTCTCTTTGCTTGTACCTTCACTCAGTAGAAATAGAAGAAAGGGGGCTTTGGTCCTTTTCTGGGGCAGGCCCACATTCTTCCTTCCATCAGCCCTGTGGGTACTTCCAGGATGTTTTCCTGCTCCACTGTGGATGGATGTTCATTGCTAAGTAATAGTGCAGGAAAACAGTGGGGAAAGGCATGGTTTTCCATCTACACACTGATATAATCAGTTGCAGTCTTTGCGGACCTGGGAGGAACATTTAGCACAAAGATAGCCCTTTCCAGCTCAGGCAGCTTGGATTGTGCATCAAGCAGGTGCCACCACCACACAGCTCCAAAGGAAAGAAGGGGCACTGAAACAGCTTCCTCAGACTTTTCTTCAGAATTTGATTTTTACATCAGTCAACACAAACTCACCTAATAGATTCCTAGTTTCTCAAAAAAAAAAAAAAAAGTAATTTGAAGGAACAAACTGGGATCATGAAAAGAAGGGAAATAAAAGCAATTGGCTACTTGCTGGTAAAAATAATTATTTTGGACCCAAGGTACAAGATAAATGGCGACCATATTTAATTTGTGAGGGCAGTTGTGTATGACTGAGCAATCCAAACACACCCTGAGCAGATCCCTCATATAATCCCAATAGAATAGAAGAGCAAAACAAACTTAGATGAATCAATAGGATAGGCACAAATTATTGTATCTACTTACATAGTCCTACACTTTCTAAGGAAAAAAAGAGTCCACAAAGAAAAAGAAAATCCAAAGAGAAGTTAGTCTTTGTTTCCATCAGAAGTGTCATGCATGGGATATGTTGCATATGCATCACACTGATGTATTTTTGCTTAAAGCCTAATACAGGTTATTGCTGTATGTGCAAATTTCCAAAAGTCCCTTTAAAGTCTTCACATCCCCATCTATTAACCTCATTTTATTTTTCAGTGCAAGGTTGTTTTTTCCTCCTGACAAGGTCCTTTTTTTTTCACTTCCATTTTTCTTTTCTCAGAACATTTTGTTTGAATATTCATATTTTTTCTCAAAGGAATGGACAAAAAGCAAATAGCAGTGTAGTGGCTGTTTTAAGACAAGGACACAAGGAAGAGGACCAGGAGGCCCAGGCAGAAAAGCCTTGCAGTGTGCAGACAACTTTGAGAGACATTTTGAGCAACTTTCAGTGAGGAGAACCATATCAGCTGTTTGTATTTCCAGGCCACAAAGGTCAGAACAACAGCAAGAAGCTTTTCTTTCAAGAAAACAAAACTCAACACATTAATCATTCACAAGTATGGGAGTGATCAGTTGAAGAAAGTGAACATCTAGGAAATTTAGCAAGTGGTGCATGAAACTTATTTTTCCCACATTTTATCAAATTACAGCCTTTCCAAGGCATTGTTTCTACAGGAATGACATTTTAGGTAGTCAGTTCTTTCAGAAATGTTAAATTTATGTTTGACTTCTCGAAGGCCTGATTCTTTTCTCAAGCATTTGAGCTACAAAAGTTATCAGCTTAATGTCCAAAGTACCTTGAAGGATCATTGCCTTTTCGGTGGTGCATTAGAAGTGCTGCAGGGTTAGTGGGACATCAGAGGGTGAGGATTTGCTGTGTTGCTTTTACAAAGCACTAAGTCCCAGTGCAGCGTTGTGGTGAGACCTGCAGAGCCAGATGCCTGGGAAAGCATGTGGGAGAGGTCCCAGATCCTGCAGGCAGAGTAGGAACCTGGAGCTTGCAGGAGTACAGATACCTCTTTTCTCAGATCTGCTGCCAGGCAGCCAGCAAGGGACAGGGGTCATATATTAGGCCAAAGATGCACCTATTATTGATTCCATCTGTTTGATTTTAATTCAGAAATAACTCCCCTCTGTCCAGCCCATCAGTCCTACTCCTCTGGCCACCCCTTCTCACCTCCAAGACCAGAGTACCTTTCCCCAGTTTGCCCACTCTATGCAGTGAGGTTGTTCCTGCTGGAAAAAGTGTCTGAACGGTGCCCTGCAGAGCAGCAAAGAAGCTGAGTGTCTGTTGAAGGCTCCTGCCTCTGCTGCATATACAGCTTACAACATCACTGTGCCTTCACCCTTATTTATCCCTCCACCCACCACTTTTGGAGTAAAATGAGTTGTCTGTTTCTGCTGGGAGAGCAGATGGGAGAGGGAGGTACTCCACGGTCAAGTACTTTTCTGTGTCTGCTCCTTTACCTCCACCTGTGCCCTCCATCTCTTATTTTCTTCTTCCTCTCAGAAAGGGCTGGGCACAGACCGAGTTTTAGGACAGTTATTGCCTTAAAGCCTGACATAATTAAAATCTCTTTCATTACCATCACTGATCTGAGAGTATCATTACAATGAACAGGATAGATACCTTTAGCTTTTACAATAACAATACAAGATAACTGCCCATGACCATATGTGTCAAATAATATTAACAGAATGTACAGTTCAGTAATGAGAGTTAATTCAGTTCTTAATGGCACTGAGGTACTGGTATAATTTAACATTCAGATATGGGACAGGATTCTCTACACCACCATTGCTTGGTGCACTCCTCCCTGCACGTGGAGTGGCAGGGCTCAGGTGCAGAGCAGATGTCCAGTGATGGGAGCAGGTTCCCATAGAAAACAGCTGGTGATGGCCTCACTGTGCTTCTGCATTTAAGACTATTAAACCATCTAAAGCCTTCTTGGGAAGTCAGTTAGTTTCCAGAAGCTGCAGTAATGGCCCAAAAAGTATTGAGACAATTTTCTGCTTCTAAACCTGTCTCATCTTGGCAGGGACAGAAAGGAACGCACTGCGCCTGTGCTTCGGCTCCTGCATGCAGTGGGGAGCTGGCAAGCCCTGCCCCAAAGCTGTTCCCACTGTGATGACACCGTGCAAGCAGCTCTGCCCTGGGTGATGCCATCTGATGTTTGCACCTCTGGCTGCTGCTCAGCCCTGGCTGGCACATCGGTCTGCAGGACTGAATCCTCCACAACAGCTCGCATGCCACTGGACACTGCTCCCATCACTCCCAGGGCAGTGCTCCCCATCACTCACATCTATCCACCTTCTGACCTCTCTGATCAGCCTTCCAAAAAGGATGTGCCAAGTTAGCTCTGGCAAAAGGGTAGCCCTTGTGGGAGTCAGTGAGAACAGGAGGAGCTGCTTTCCCACTGGAGTTGTTTTCTTTCCCACTCAGAGCACATTCAGGAGCTGCTGATGGACTGGAGCATCATCCAGGCAGCCAAGTGTGGTGCTGGTCGGATCTCCTCCTGGGGACACTGCTCAGTACCACAGGAGCAGGGGCCCTCAGCAAGGAGCTCAGTAGCCAATTCCTGTTCTTTTGACTTTCCTCAAGAAAGAATTAATATGCAGCCATGAAATCAAATTGTCATGAATTTTTCTGCTGTAAATCCCAGGGCCTCCACTAAAGACTGCATGCACACACTGTTTCAGAGATAGTTTCATGACCTTTGTCATCTGGAGACAGCATGGGTGTTAAGGAGTAATAAGGTAAGGACCAGAAACAAATAGAAAATAATTGACACAGGAGTGTGCCTGATAAAATTTTACTGACTGATGTGACCACTGTTTCAGTTGGTGCCATGGAGTCTTTGTCCTCTGTTCTTTGTCAAGTATCATAGAAAACTGTTCCCTGTGGTCAGTGGCTGGGTAGCTCTTCTGAAGAACCACATCATGTCACATAGCTGGCATCATATTCTTCTTTACCATTTCTCATGAAGGCCATAATATCTCAAAAAGGACACTGAAGAACAAGGAAATATCCAGAGAGGAGCCACAAGTTTGTTCATTGCTCTGGAAAGACAACAGGACCATATTGAAAGAGACCAATAACCTTCAAATGGGTAAATATATAGCAGAGAAAAATTTTAAAAGGAATGGGAGAAATGGGTGATAAAGGAATAATTAAGACCCGAGAGCCCTCCAATGAAAGCATCACATAACATTTGAAACTGTCACAAGGTCAAATTATCCAATATCATTAAATTTGTGAGCTCATTGCTGCATAGAAGTATGGAAACAATACATAAAAACAAACAGACAAAGTACCTGGCATGGGTGTCCATGCATTCCTGTCAAGAGGCAGCTTTGCTGGGTAAGGAATTTAGGACTGGTTTCAGAAGGAACTCTGCTGCCAACATTTTCTTTTGGCACCCCTGGGAATTATCCCAGTTTGGAGTGTTTTACAAAGCAAGTGTAGTTTATAGAGCAGGAAACACAGCATATTATTGAACAACTGTAAGGCAGGTGAGGTAATCATTAACTGATTCTATTATGCTACCTTCTCCCAAAATTAAAGTGACTTCCCTATAATTTAGAATTAATTATGAAAGTATTTCCTGACTACACCTTTCCTAATGATGCCGGGGATGCCATTTCTGTTCACTCTTGCTTTGTCCTGTAGTGAAACACGCCAGATAAGAAAATTAGCAAGCTGTTCTCATTAGCCATTTTGAACAGTGTATCCCACCCTCCTTAGCCATTTTGAACAGTGTATCTCACCCTCACAACAGGCAACTGGCTGGTAGGCTGGGAAATGTAATCAGCTTTGAGCCCATTACAAACAGGTTTGATGAATTGTTACTCCACAAATTATGTCTGCCTGACAAAGTACCTGGCATGGGTGTCCATGCATTCCTGTCAAGAGGCAGCTTTGCTGGGTAAGGAATTTAGGACTGGTTTCAGAAGGAACTCTGCTGCCAACATTTTCTTTTGGCACCCCTGGGAATTATCCCAGTTTGGAGTGTTTTACAAAGCTAAGAAATCCCCTAAATGCTCATTTCTGGAACAGTGCTGCAGCTTTCTGGAGAAGGCAGGCTCTGAACAGCAAAAAAAAAAATGCACATCTACACTTGCACAGCCCTTTCCTTCCCTTCCCATGCTGTACCATGCACTGCTGACTTGCAGATACCCTTTGTGCCTTTCCAGGGAGCTGTGTTTCCCCACAGGACAACGCTGCCAGTCATCTCGTGGCTGCAGCGTGCTGTGACCCAAACTGCAGCTCCTGCGCTCCAGAAATAGCATCCTGCCTCTGGGAGAGGTCAGCCACGGCTGACTGCTTCATGTCAGCTGTATCTGCTGTGGAGGTTTCCAAACATGCCCTGCCTGATTGCTCATAGCCTTTCTCCTCATCGAGAATCATCTCTCAGGAGGCTCTGCATTACCTCCCCACATCACTGCCCCAGGGCAGGAGACAACGTCCACACAGAGCTGTCACCCTGCACACTTCTGACCCTGGAGAACCCTGTATGTGGGTGAAGGTTCCATAAATCACCCATGGGGAAGTTCCTAGGCATCCCCTGCTCCAGATTTGTGGCTCAAGGGCGTTATAAACTTGGGATTTGGGTTACATGACTGTGGTACAGGCAACGCCTGAGAGGGCACTTAATGCAAACATGCCCAGACTTAGAGCAAGGGTCTTTTCATCTACCAGCTTTCTGAAAGATCTGAAAGAATAGAGTGTAAAAAATCCATCCTCTGCCCTTCCAATTCCTCCCAGCCTCTAGAAACCAACATTTTAAGGAGTTCTTGAAGTTGCATACTCATCACTGTATGTAATAGCTCTTTTCTACCCAAGTCCCTTCAAATTCATTTTTCTTTTTGGATAAATGCATTAATCTTTTGACAGTGAGGTTTGGGGGTGTTTTTTCCTTTTTTTTTCCTCATTTTGCTTTTGTTTTGGCATATGTTACAATAAACAGCCAAGACATGAGAGTGGCAGGTTGTACCAGAGGACTGGAGGTCAGATGCAGACCTGCAGGACCATTTCTACCCAGACATGTCGTCCCTCCCTGCCTCCTGAGCTGATCTCATGATCAGACCCAGTGCTCTGCTGTGGTAGCCAAGCACTGCTGCTGCTCCTTTTCCCAGCTCTCTGGGGGATAACAGCAAGGGCAGCAGGCAGGGGCGTGGAGTGCCCTGTGTGGGGGCAGTGGTCAGTGCTTTCAGTGGTCGCTGACTGTTGTTTATGTGGTCCATTTGGTCTGAGACAGAAATATAAATGCCTGAGGAGATCAAGCGTGCTTAGGAAAAGGTTTTTTACAGAAAGGGTAATACAGTACTGGAATCGTCTACCTGGGGAGGTGGTGGATTCACCATGTGAAATGTGTTTAAGAAAAGACTGGATGTGGCACTTGGTGCCATGGTTTAGCTGAGGTGTTAGGGTTGGGTTGGACTTGATGATCTTGGAGTTCTCTTCCAACCTAATGATTCTGTGATTCTGTGACCACTCCCCAGGAAGTGGGAGCAGAGATTAAATGCCCCATATTCTCCCCAGGACCTCCTCTCCAGAGTTCCCCTCCTTCACCTTCCCCAAGCCATGCCTGTCCTGCCCTGCTGCTGACCAAGCCCTGGTGTCCCTCTTTTCCCCTGGTGCTCCTCTTTTCCCCTGGAGCTTCATGGCCCTCCCAAACAGGCTGGGTTGGCCCTGGGGCGTGGCAGGGCTGAAAGTGCAGGTGAGGACAGTTCTGTGACACTGTGAACTCTGCAGGAGTTCTGACAGCTCCCAGTCAATCCAGATTTTGCTGCTGACATTGTAGTATGGCTGGTCCAAGCATGCCTGGTGCTCTATGCTTTCCCCTCATTTCTCCTGCTGCATGTGTAGTGTCAGGGCTGTTCATCTACCACCTTTGGTGCTCTTCTGTTAGGTGGGTAACTAGTTTTCCAGAAATGTCATCCCAGAAATGTCCGTGAGCCTAAATGTCACTTTTTTTTTTTTTTAAATTACAGATGTGCTTATTTAACATGATTTACCAAGATATATATTAAGGATCACAAATTCTTCCCTTGATGAAGACCGCATTTCTCTTTAATGCTTTATGTGGAGCCTAAGGTTATACTAGAGCAGCTTTTTTTATGAGAGGATCTTGTTTTGTTAGATGATTTACTAACAGAAAAATGTCAAGAAAATCCCACTCTCCACAAGCATTACACAGTAGCTCCTACATGTGTGTGATTTGAGATAAGAAAAGTCTACTCTCTATTGTCTGAACCACAACTTTGGCAATTTTGTTTAGCTGGAGTAGTAGCAACCACCTCTGAAGCACCTCAGATCCAAGAGCCACACAGATGGTAGAAATGGACACAGCAATTCCATTAAAAATAATAATAGTCAATGTGCGGAGGTCACAGGTGAAAATAATATATTGGACCTGTAAGAAAAGGAAAAGACAAAACATGAATAAGAGTGTTCTGGGAGGACATTTAGACAATTATAGAATAAAAATAGCTGGATGAAGAAAGCCCTCCAAAAAATGGAGCTGGCAAAAGAAAGACATATTTTGAAACAGCAACAAAAGAGTGAATTACGCCTGTGAGCTGAGAAGCTGAATGACAGTGCCAAGGTCAATGGGATGGTAGACAATAGGAAGAGAGAAAGTTAAGAGGAGCTTTGTCATTTGCTAACTTGGCTATGAAAGAAAGAAAGAAAGAAAGAAAGAAAGAAAGAAAGAAAGAAAGAAAGAAAGAAAGAAAGAAAGAAAGAAAGAAAGAAAGAAAGAAAGAAAGAAAGAAAGAAAGAAAGAAAGAAAGAAAGAAAGAAAGAGGTAGAGGGGGAGAGTTTTGTCCCTCAACACCAAGGCAGCCAAAGAAAGAATAGGAAGGAATAGGAATTGGGAATAAACAGCACTACAGCCATCAAAAAACAGCAAGTTCTGCACAACTAGAAGTACAGCAATATAAAATCAGACTGTCCTTTCTTTTCTCTGAGGCACAAGAACAATTTAATTATATGAGGGATTTGAGAAACATACAAAAAGAGATTTTGCAGGATAAGAAATGTTTCTTTTAGAGCTTGAGAAAAATACACATTTCTGAAAAAAGCATGGAAGAAAATATCATTGCTGGTGAGACAAGTGGGAGTGAAAAGAGGAAGAGATCTGTATTTGTGATAACCATACATTCTAGAAACTAACACTTATACTTCAGGACATATGGGAAAACCAATGAAAAATAGTATAGATGCTATATCAAAGACAAATTAATCATTTTAGTTTTCCGTTAGAAAATCTGATGTTTGATTGTGAACCGTATTTCTGAGGGCTACACAGCACACAGAGATAATATAAATATTTTCTCTGAAACACAAAAATTATATAGATGTGCATATATGTATAGATGCACTTGCCTTGAAAATTAGAAATTCTCTAAATCCTCCATTACTTTCAAGAAGTAGTTTTAATCTCCAAGCAGTCTGTAGGTTTTTACTTTCTTCTGATGCAAATTAATAAATTGTTCAGCTCACATTTCATGACAATTCCCAAGGCAGGACACACAGGAATGGCATGCAGACACCTTTGGAAGCAGAAGACCACGAGCAGCTCGTTGTGTGGCCATGGTTTCTACTTCACTAAACACTGCAGACTGTGTTTCAGGGTAATGGTATCCCTCCAAATTATCGGGGAATTTCGAGCACAAGCCTCTCCCCAAAGCAAGGCACTGCCAGTTTGCTGCTGGCCACACCTGTAGCTCTGCAGGGCAGGTGCCCATAGTCTGAAGATCCTCCCATGCTTTGGCCTGAGCCAGCTCTCAAGGCACTGCCATCCAGGGAGGAGAGAGCTCCTTTCCTACCAAAGCTTGTGATACACAGTGAGAAAAACATAAATGACAGTTTTGAACATCTTTCATTCTGAAACAATAGTTTTCACTTATGTGGAAATATGTAAACTTCAGTGACAGCAGCTGTGGTTTACAAAGAGAAATGGACTGCAAGATGATGTCAAAGTTTAAAACCTTGTCCTCACCACAAGGAAGAAAAGATGTCACATCTTCCAGAGTGAGGATCTGCTGTTTCCTACAGGACGTGCCTAGGTGAGAGAATATGGTTCCCAGCACCTATCTCCTACAGCTTCCTCTGATCAAGAGGAAAAGGGTGACTCCTGTGTCCTTGTACCCACAAGAAACAGCATCCAAGTCTCCCAGATCCTGCAGTCCCAGGGCCTCCCTGCTGGACCCCTGTGGCAAACATGAGAGAAAACCTCTGGTGATGCCAAACTCTGTTTCTATAAATGGATTAAGATAGGACTGCACCAGGTAGCTGAATCACTCCAGAAGAACTGGTGTTTGTCCAAAAGCAGTTTTTTTCTCTCCTTAGAGAGTCATGGGCCACCTGTGGGTGTCTCAGCCAGCCTCATCTTCTAAATTTGCAGGAGCTCCTGGCTGTAGCCAGTGGATTTTAAGAAATCGTTGAAGTTCCAGCAAGCCTCAATCTGCAGATTCCCCATGCATGCTGTGATTGACTTGTTACAAAACTGTATGAATCATTGCAATAATCCCATGTACTAAGGAAAGGAATCTGGTACCTCTGTTCAACACCTATTGAGCAGCATACCTCTGACTGCTTGGATTCAGCCTCTTTTCTGACTGAAAACAAATTTACATATGTCCAGACTCTCCATTTTCCACTAAGCAGACTCATTAAATCTGCACTAATGAGATGAGTGCTCATGAACTTTCTGATCACACTCCAAAAAATATTTCTGAGTACAGGTATTTAGAAACTGCACTTACCTGAACAACTTTCATCCCATTTGTCAGACCTTTTAACTGATCATTACAATTCTAGGGGATTAAGTTATACGCCTGGAGGATGCTGCATGTGAGGGAGCAGTGTGCCACTGCCTTTGCAAACCAGGAGCTCAGCCCTGACAGGGCATCTCTGTGCATCCTTGTTGTCTGTGGTACCAGCTACCTGTCAGAAGTGCTGTAGGGATCTGAGAATACTGTCAGTGACATGTTGAGTACTCAAATTTAACCTGGTTTTATGCTGCTTAAGATATAAACCTTTGTCATATTTTCAATAGACTGCTGTCAATTAATTTACTGCTGAGGCTATCTAAACTTTCAAACAGTGCTGACATTTTCATTAGTTGGCAAACTTGCCCTTCATTATCCACTTTGCCTCTCATCCAGGCTCCACAAGGCTTGAGATTTACCCTAAGTAACAGCTAATTGAATTCATTTCTCAGTGCAAGAAATCTTTTAATCTGCAGAGATCAAATAACAGAATACTTGCACAGCAACAATTCAACTGAACATTGGATTGCCACACACTTCCACCATCCTAATGAGCAACAGCAGATCAACAGGGAGTAGATACTATTTCCCAGCTCTCTTTCTTTAATCTACCAACCAGGTGTGAACTATAAAAAAGAAACCACAGCTCAATAGGCAGGGAGGCTCCCTTTTAATGTTTTCTCCAGGCTCAAGCTTTTTACAGACACATGACAAAGATATTTTCCTGCCTTTACTGGTCTGCAGACATAAGGATTGAAGCATAATAATTGTCATCAACACTTGCAAATGGAGTGAGGGCTCTCATCGTGACTTTTGGAGAGCAATAATAAAGAAACTTGTTGACAAATTTTCCCCTTACTCTTACATAAAGCTATACATTTTTCCTGTTTTCACTTTTCTCCTATGAAATAGTCATTAAGACCCAAATTCTAGGCACCTTCAAATGCATGTAAGCAGCAGAGGGAAAGAAAAAACAGCCTTGCAGTTTATATGATGTGAACACAATACCTTGTCAGAATTCTTTAGCTATGCTAAGCTAGAGGAAAGGCAGGAAATTTTGAATTCACATGACTTAAGGAATGTAATTCAACTTTCTGCTGCCTTTACCATGAATGAAGTTGTTGATATTTTTCTCACAAAATGATTTTTCTTGAAGAAGATCTGAAGGGGCAAAAGATATCCAGTGGAAACACAATAATTTGAAAGAAAATCTGTTTTGCCCTTTTCTGTTTTATTTTCTCATAAGAACACATAACTTTCATCATACAAAGGTTAGAAAGCTTCAGTGAAATGCTACAGATTGTTTTTCTTCGTAAGAAAAATCCACAATTTCAACTTTCAACTAGGCAAAAAAGAGCATGGTGCAAATTCCCAACATTTCTCTTGGGACAGATTTTACTGGCTCCCTCTGGAATGGTAGCAATCTGTGTGAACAGCTTGCAAAATGTGCAGTGACTGGCAAGAGAAAGCAGAGCTTGGCAGGTCTCAAGCACAGGCACCAGCCTCAGATGCAGACCTGCAGCTCCCACTTCCATCATCCTGCTGCAGTCTGCAGGCCAGGTGAGGATTTCACCCAGTGCTCTGCCTCCCACAGCTGGAGGTGGCAGCATCCTTCCTATTGTAATATCACCCTGCTCCTGGCTCTGTGCTAAGATTTTGAACTGCTGTTTATACATGCTCTTTCATGTATTTTTTCTTCCAGTCAGAATCTCTCATATCCTCTAAAAAGACAGCAGGAATTTGCCCAATATACATAAGCTTTACAATCTGGTCTCCTCTTGATTAAATTTCTTGCAAAATTTCAGTCATATTTGGACACCTCTGCAAAGAAAAGCAAAGCTCAAATGCTTTTCCTTTTCTTTTCTTCTTTCATTTACTATATGACTATATGGCCTTCAAACACAAAACAGAAGGGCATTCTTCACACTGGTCTTCTACTGACTGGTAACAAGTGTGGGGAAGCAGAAAAAGTACAACACTGCGAGAAAAATCATTCACCCCAACAGATCCAAATCATCAGGAAACATATTTTCATTCGCAATGTGACTACCAGCCTGCAGGGTGTAAGGGAGCAGTGTTCTCTCTCCCAAGAGGAAAAGGCACCACTTTTTCCACAACATCACGAGAGCTGTGTTAACATCAAATCCGAGGCATGACAGAAAATTTCTGCTGGCTAGAAATTACAGTGAAAAGGTTGTTGAATATTGATGTGCACCAGATGCTAATGCATATCCTAAACAAGAGGGGGTGCCCAATTTCAGGCATCAAATATTGGCTGTAGAACACAGAAGGTATGGATAGAGTGAATACAAATTGAAACTAAGCCTCAAGACAAAATACCCCACACAACTTCAGTGGGCTAAAGCAGTGCACCTTTTTATGCAAAGCCATATTAATTGAAATTGCAAAAGTCTAATCAAAGAGTCATTACTAGTCCAGTTCTGATGATACTTATTGTCCAAATTATATAATTATTACAGGAAGATCAGGAACAGACTTTTCAGGTGGGACCGGCAGGACTGGCAAGGTGATGCAATATGACTCCACTTAAGGTAAAGGTTTTACCTTAGTTCACTTTAAGGATCCCTTTAGGGATGTTGCATTTGAGAGGCTATGGGTTAAATGAGATAGAGATAAAAGAAAGATGTTGTTGTTATTGGTGTTCTCTATCAATCACCCAGCCAGTTAACTAACTGATAAGTTAGTTACTCTACAGGCCTTTAGGAAAAATCTCTTGATTCATAACCCGAATCCTTATGGGACATTTCAATGTCCCACACCTCAGCTGGAAATACTCTACGGTCACCATGGGGACAAGTAAAAAGGGAATTCCTAAAGGTTGTTTACTATAATTTCTTTTCACAATTAGTCAGTGAGCCAGCTAGGAAAGGTGCCCTCCTGGACTTGCCTTTTGTGAATCAAGAAGGGCTCATGGGAGATGTCAGATGAATAGAGGAATCATGCTTCCACTGCTCATCCAGTCAATATGGCTAACTTTTGGAATACAGCTTGAAGGGTGTAGGATGATGTCTTGCTGGTCTTACAGACAAGGGTATAAAGCCTTTGAATTACAACACCTTTTTTTGTGGCAGCATGAAAAGTTTCACTTCACCAGCTGCAGAGGATTTCAGTTTGTCAGCTTGTGTGCCACCCGGCACAGTACAAAGAGAGAGCTGACATTATCTTTCTCTCATCTCCTGCTCAGTCTTGATAGTCACTCGTGGGATTCCTCATGCTGGTCTCAGTCTGTGGTTTTCTTCCCCTGGGAATACTAGTGGAGAAGAGACAAGATAAGTGATGCTGCTGTGTGCTAGAGATAACTCTGCTCTGCAGGACCTCTTCATTGGATGCCAAGGCCTTTCTGCCTTTCCTACTGCCAGGCTGGTGAGGAAGTTGGGGGTGCAGGGCAGATTAGGAGGAGACACAGCCAGGACAGGTGACCCCAAGTGACCAAAGGAATATTCCAGACCTTCTGACATCATGCTCAGTATACAAAATGGGGGGAAGAAGAAGGAAGTGGGAGACATTTGGAGAGATGGAGTTTGCCTCCCCAAGACACCATTACACATGGTAGGGCCCTTGCTCTCCTGGAGATGGCTGAACACCTGCCTGCCCATGGGAAGTAGTGAATGAATTCCTGGTTTTGCTTTGCTTATGTGCCTGGCTTTTGCTCTCCCTATTAAACTGTCTTTATATCAATGCATGACTTTTCCAGCTTTTACCCTTCCCATTCTCTGCCCATTCTCCCACTGGTGGGACTGAGTGAGCAGCTGCCTGGGGTTTGGCTGCTGGCTGACCAAGCTGAGATGACACAGAGAGGACAAGGACCCTTCCCTCGCTGCAGTGGCCAATCCAGACAGAGAGATTCAGAAGCACAAGATGCTCTCCATGGCTTGCAGCATGCAGTGACTGAACTGGCACCACATTCAGAGTGGTCAGAGCTCTGTAGTCATGATGCAATCCAGCTTCCTCTGAGAAGATGCAGTTCTAGCACCAGGCCAAAGCTACAACGTCCAAGAAGATTAGTAGTAGTGTTTGGAATATTTTTTCTCATGATAGAATAACAAATTAAATATATCTAGAAAAGCCATAGTCAATAAGCAAAAGGTGACTACAGAACTCATTGTTTAGGTGAAAGTAGTAGTTATTACCTTGTTTCTGACAGAATCCCCCTGTCCCTCAGTATTTATGATGTATGTCAAAGTTCACTAATAAACCTTTACGTTTCAGAAATTTTGAACACTATTTTCACTGGCCACAATAATACACAATTATAACTTTCACAAATAATATAAGCATCTCATTCTTCAAATTGCTCTTGTTTTTCTTTTCTTTAGGAAGCACTGATAAGTGCACTCAGAAATCAGCCTATGTGGCTTTTCTTTTTTTGTTTTTATTATTATTCAGAATATTTTTTTTTTTTTTTCTGGACAGTGCAAAAGATTCGTGTAGGCTGAACAAACAATGCCAGTGAAGTTATCAGAAAGTATTCTTCTCACCTGTGGTGGTTTTGCCCAGGGGGACATTTTTGGAAGTACTGCAGGGGAAGCTCTCAGCAGCTTCCTCCAGGTCTGACAAAAACAACCAATCAGTAATTAGCTTTGAGGATTGACACTTTGGTACACCAGTGAGAAGGTCTATGCGCTTCTGCGAACACCCATGTTAAAAACGAAAAATCCCGGGAAAAGCTCTCTTGATTTCCGGCCGGGAAAGAGGTAACAGGGCGGGGGGTCGGGCGGGGCGGCCCTGCCGCAGGGCCGGGCCC